>CM031235.1:792900773-793500773 GCA_018340775.1 Taxus wallichiana var. yunnanensis | reverse complement strand
TTAACCAACTCCCTAATAGTGGAATGATATTTTCCTAGCGTAACATTTTACACACTTCCCTTATGTCATCTATATCAGTTTGGACCATCTCTAGATACTTTCTTTTGCTCCATCTTCCATGATTTCTCTTTTAAGAATTATATGTCTCACCATAAGATTCCTGAGAACTTCCATGGTTTCCTGATAAACCTCCTTCTGATAGGTAGGATCTAGGTATCATGCATGTAGAACCTCCTCCTTGGTGATGGTAGGCTTCGCTATAATGCTTCTTTGGCATGTGCCGCCTTGACATGAGTCATAATCTTCACTTGCAATTATTTGGATTCTACCACCAACTTAGGCATCCATTGATTCTCACCAACGCATGTTGTATCCTAACCATCCACCGTGCCTTTTTTTTTCTTGTTCATGTTATTTACTAAGATGTTCATACAAGTCCGGGCTTTCCTCGTAGCTATGATTCTTTCCGTAGAAAGAACATGTAATATTCTAGGGACATTCACACCTATAGTGGTCAGGAGATCCACATGTATAACATGTTCCGCATGGGAAACTCACTTCTCCCACTACTACGGCCTCGTCCTCCAAATCCACCACAGTATCCTCAACCTCTATCATGACCGCCTTCAAAATTCCCTTCATTCCGATCATCGCGCCCTTGATTGTGATCCCAATCTTGATGTTTGTTCTTTCCCTAGAGTTATCTAAAACTCTTGTCAGCGTACACCAATATCTATAGCATCATGGATCTGACCAATCAACTAGTAGTCTTCCATGTCATGAGTCATGGACCTACATATTTTACTGTAGTTTGAAACATTCTTCCTTATCGTGTGTTGTAATAATGGGCAACAGCTAGCATCATGGTTTAAATGGAATATTTCACAATCCATCTGCAGCAATCACATTGATCTACGAGGACAACTATCCTTGGTGAGACCTTCTACTTCACAATCTATGTACCAAACCCCTGTGCGCATCTCATGTGCTGAATTTTCCGATAGTTTCTCCAACTATTTTTCCATAGCTGTAATTTGTGCTTCTAAAAATGGGCTCACTCCAGTGTCTATGCTTCTAACTACTTCAGTGTGTAAGGCTTCGTCAAGTGCTTCGTGTGGATCAGTGTATGTCTTATGCGATAATGCCCTCTTAAAAGGTGAAATCAACCCCCAACAAACCATTGTGCATGTTGGCTTACGTGTATGTCATAAGAAAGCTTAGATAACAACGTTTTAAACCATGCATCATACTCTCTAACACTTTCAGTAGTGCCTTGCTTAATATCCTTGAGTGCACTTATACTCTTCTTCTCAAACTCAAGGATGTGAAACTCTTTAAGGAATGCATCTTTTAAAGCTGTATAGTCCACACAAGTCTAATCAAGGTCAAAAATTTGTACCATATGTGTGTGCACCCTTGTAATGTAGTGGCAAATTGGCTTTCCCTATGCTCAGAAGCCATGATTCCTTTTGTGCACCACAATATTTCACACATATGCACATGTTCATAGAGAATATTCTATGCCCCTATACTCTGGAAGATGAAGAGACATCTCCATGTAAATATTCTAGGGTTGGTGCGGACCTTGCCCACTTGATCTAGAACCTCTTGTGTTTCCCCTACCTCTAGAACCACTAGATCCACCGAACTTGAGCTACCTATGCCTCCTGATCCCAAACCTATGGTTGGGTTTGGACCACAAGATGTACTTTCGTGTCCTAATAGTAGAGCTGAATTGTACCCCGATAGTCTGCAAAGCATTACCCCTCCCAAAAGATAGTCCAAAAATTGGCGTGCTTGTATTCTACACTGATGATACACCTAAAAAGTACTCCCATATAATAATAAATCTATTTATGCTACCATTATTGTACCTTTCATAAGACTCGCTCCTACTCTTCCACTACTTGAATTAGTTTGTTGACTGCTTGTTATACTAGATGCTAGAAAACCAAGCGCAAGGGCAAGGTTTCCAGGTGGATTCAGATGCGCACCTACGGCCCAGGTCGTCTCTATTGGTGCACTTCTACGTGAGGCCAAGGAGGGTTCCCTATCATGTTTTCCAAAATGGGGAGTTCCTGAGGCTCGAGTTCCACGTCTTCTACGTGTGAATTTCAACTCCTTCCCGAACTATCTTTCTCCACAACGCCATTTGTTCTACAATCTCCTGCTACTTCTCAATCTCCCTCTCACATGCCTCATTATACTTAAGTCACCTTTCCTCTCTCTGCCTTTTTGTCGCTAGGTCTACCATCTTTTACCAAACCTGCTCCTACCCCCACACGTGGTGGGGTTTAGTTAGCCATCAGTTTACTCTCCAGATTCAAAGTTACCATCAGGATCTTGATCGCTAGTGGAATGCCTTGCAAGTAAGTTCCCCTTGGATATCGTAAAAACTAGAATTCAACTACTTCTGGACATGAATAAGTGGAAATTGAATACTCTAAAATATAACTATTCAAAACACCATGGAACCACGTATCCACAACTTGAGTCCAAATCAGATCAGCATCATAAAGGGCCTGAAATTCTTCCTACGTCTAGACAAGTGCGTGATACCTCCAATTCCACTTAGATGCATAAGAAATCAGCCACTCATATAATTCTACTAGAAAGATAGCAAAAATCTCTCATATAAACTGTCATACAGATTCTATTCCACCCAAGTGCATGTGTTAAACTCATATCCATTACTAAACCGTTATGTGTATTCTTCTTCCAGATCATGTATCCACTCCTCAACACTTGTTAAGGTCAACTAGTATGTCTTCATCATGAACCATCCTAAAAACAACTGAAAAGGAGGTCCCAACAATAGAACCAATGATACAGCCTAGAATTCACCAAAGACCCCGGCGCACTGGCACATCACTCAACCTAGGTGAGCACTCACCCAAAGCACGTAAATGTACCAGCCCCTCTTTAGGGTTTTGTTGCACGATGTTAGCATGATGAAGACATAATGCATGTAGTTCTATTATTAATACATCATTCTACATAGCATGTCAGATCTATAGCTAAGGGAGAACATAATTAAGTACTAACCATGATGAAATCAAGAACATACTAGATCCAAATACACATAGAACTAACACTTGGATTTAGCCAATATCCTTCATTATATTAAATATGACAATTGTACAGAAGCTCCTTACAGTAATAGTAGTATACGCTCATATGCGTGACAGATATAATAGCATAATCTCACTATACCCTAGTTCTCACGCGCATAACTATGCTCTCTTTTCCTATCTCCATACATCTCTTTTTACATGATTTACTACATACTTATAAGGGTGGGGTTTTCCCTTCACCGCTTATCTAATCCCAAAATAGGTCGCATGTTATTATTAGCCACGTGCTTTTTACAGTCATAGCCCCACATGCAAGTGTGCTAATAATAGACTCTCTTTAGTTAACTGACAGTGATGAACCTATTCTTAGCCCGCATCCATGTAAAGTTCTTTATAGTCAATCCTCAAAAATAGCAAATGTGTGGCGCGCATGTCTCTGCTTTTTTATTTTTATGCACACCATCTCTAAAAATAGTCCCTCATGTGCAAAAATGGCTACGTCTGAAATATGAACTTATCCTTCACACACATGTTTCCCTTATCCATACGCACCTTTGAATATGCCTTGTTTTCCGTGCATACCTCTTGTGTGCCTTTTGCTAAGTATTCTCTACCCAACAAATATCAAAACATCATATATGCCTCATAAAATGGAGACTAAGAAATAAAGGCACTAGTTATAAATTCCTTAGGAGTTCTTCTCAAAATTATTCAAATAGCAAAGGGCCAAGCCTAACGTAAAATACCATTCCTAAATCCATTCCAATTCAACCATACTCAAAAACAAAAAATGGTCACCGTGGGCCTAGAGCTCAAAAATCACCAAGTTGGTATGCACAAATGAATTGAAAAATGAGTTTGTTTTGTGTGTGTGTGTGTGTGTGTGTGTGTGTGTGTGTGTGTGTGTGTTGTTTTGAATTTGTTTTGAGTCTATGTGTTCACAAGGTGGAGCGTTGGCATAGGTATATTTCTACATCCCCACACAGATGGTAAGTCCTCTTGTCATTTTAATTTAGTGTTTATTTTTTGATATTTTATCTATCTGCACTTGAGTCTTCTTTTTTTTTTTTACGAGTAGCGGGAGTTTGGACGGTGACATTTGGATACACTTTGGTGTGTCGGTATAGCTTCTAACTCCTCATTTCAGGAATGTCATACTCAGACTCTACATTTTAAACCTTTTCATGGCTAAGATGCTTCTTTGAGGGAGCAATATGTACACACCCAAAATTGCATGTGCTACATTGTCGAAAAATGGTTACAAAATTCCCCAATGATGATTCAGATCCTTTCAAGAAGGTGTTCGAGCTCCAAAACCCATCCACAATGCATATATGTTGCCTAGACATCTTTACTTAGCCTTCCCACACTTTTTCTCACTTTTTGCCTCTTTACTGTTTAAGTTTTGGCCTTTAGTGTCAAGACAGCCACCCTACCTCGGTGGCAATTCTGAAACTACCACCCAAGACAGGGTGGCAGTCCTAAAACTTCCGCCTGCGCTTGCAAAGTGGCGGTCCCCGCCCACTTTTTCCAGAATTCTTCACACATGTTTTAAAATGTGACGGTTCACTTAAATTTGCTTTTTGCATGCATCTGTGTGCCAAATTGTCTAAAATTAGCTTTGATTGCTTGTTTCTCCTTCTTCCTTCTATTATATATATATATATTTAATTGGTTATAACTTCTCCTTCTTACCTTGTGCATGAAGGCACCTCCCATCATTCATTCTTATATATTCCATGCTTGTATTCAAGCAAAATGCTAAGAGTTTTTGTGTATCTTGCATTGTATTGCTACTACAATCTGTTAGGAATTGCATAGCCAAGCTCGATCTCTTGTGTTATCTCTCATCAGCATGCATTGCATTTGGACTGCCATCAAGCTTTCATTGCTCAAGTGCCATCCTCCTACTATTGTTCTTGTATTCCCAATCTCTTCGACTCACATGAACACTCAAAGAAAGAAAAAGACAAACTAAGGGGACAATTACTACACAACTGGATTTACCTCTGTTCCGTGAATTTCGAGTCAGATTTGTTATTTGATTTCCTTCATTCTTGCAATTTATTGTTGTTATACCATATCAAATAGAGTAGAAATCAATTTCCTTTCATTCGCAAGTAATTAGTTAATTTCCAAGAGGGTTTAAATCATTAATAGCAGCTCTCGGTGACGAGATCCTCTTCTTCCCATCCCTATGGATCTGAAGGAGAGAATATCTATAGGAGGTTGTCTACACATCATATATCATTTGGAAAAGTTCTTGTTTTAAGTTAGTTTAGTTTCAATACAATCAGCACAGGTGAATAACCACGTCGGGTTATTTTTCTTGTTTAGTTTTAGTGTAGAGATATTTTAATTATTTAGAATAGAAGCAAATTGTTGTTTGTGATTTTAATATTTCAGTTTTGTGATTTGTTCATATTAGTTTCCTTTCAGCAGTAGCATAGATTGTTAATTTCGATTGAGTTAATTTGGACACTTCAAACTAGATTAACACTTTGATCCAAGTTATGAAAAAAATGTGTAGGTAATTTACACTACTCGTTCATAGCCTAAATCTCCCATTTTCCAACTCAGCTACCAGGAGATCACACTACCAGATCTTAGTCACTGATCCTCCTATAGTTAGCCACAAACATTCAATATCGGCTACTCGGCACGACCTTGGGGGTCGAGTGCAATTTAAGGTTACATGTTAATTTTCATCCATACGAGAGACCTTGGAGGATGTTGGATAGATGGAAGAGGTGAAGAAGTGGAATATGTATTAGTAAGAGAAGTAGAAGGAGGATCTATAACATGTGTAGTAATTAAATCTTGTTCTATATCAATGAACTTGTAGCATAAGAGTGTAAATGATTCACATGTATCATATTGTAAGCGTTCTTTTAAAGTAGGAATCAAGCCACAATAAAATATAAATTTCTTCTCTAGATCAATAGGCTGAAATACTAGTTGATGCATGCAAGCATTGAAGCGTAAAATGTAGTCCTGAATAGGTTATGTTTTTCCCTGATGTAAGCTAGGTAAATGATCATGTGTGACTCTAGGACCATTTTTAGTATAAAGTGTCTAAGAAAATCATCTTCCATTTCACAATATGTACTAATAGATCCAAAAGGAAAATGAGTGTACCATTGAAGAGCTTCATCAAATAGACTATGATGGAAGGATTTTAGCAATAATCGATCATTCAAATAAGAAGCCATAGCTAGACGATAATGCTTAAGATGTAGAAATGGATTGCTAGTGTTGTCAAAGCATGAAAATGTAGGCATGATGAAATCCTTAGGAAATGTTGAATTGTGAATTTTCTTTGGAATGGGATTGTCATGAAGAGAATTATTATCGATAGAAGCATAGTAGGATTTGCTTTCAAGAGTGAGAGATTGAACTTGAGATTGCAATTGACCAACAACATGCATGAGTGATAAAATATCATGTGGAGGAATTGTAGAAGATGTGAGAGGTACATTGAGTGGTTGAATCTTTCCATTATGAGTGATCATAGGAATGTGAGAAGAAGAAGCGGAAGATGAAGATGTTATGGGCACACTAGATGTAGATGTAGAAGAAATGGGAGGCGGTATACTAGGAGAAGAGGCAACATGAACATCATTAAGAGATGAAGAAGAGGAAAGAAGTGGAGAAGAACATGGAATTGTAGTGGAAATACTAGCAGTAGAATCAGAAGAAACCATAAGATTTTAGCTAGTGGGAATGGAATAATCATCATGAATGCCATCGAAAGAAACCTCAGAACTAGATGAAAATGGAGTGGAAAATTCACATTAAAAAATTTTAAGAGAAGTAGAATCAGTACTAACATGTTCATGCTTAGAATTATTATCATTATCAGACAAATTTTCACATGCAAGTATTTCATCGGGCGATTCATCAACATAAAGTGAAGTAGGAGAAGAGCTATCATGATATATATCTTTACAATCATCTTGACTAGTATGAGAAATAGCATCATATGCATGTACATTATCATTAGGATTTTTTTCTATAGTAGCACAATCAAGACCAAGCATATAATTGATAATAGCATCATCAAGAGTTTCAGCAGAAATAGAAGTAGATGGAGCAATCCTAGTGCCTATGGAATAATAAGGATTACATCTAAAATCTTCGAGCATTAGGAACAAGGCTGAGAGTAGAGTGTTCAAAACTAGTAGGAATTTTGTGTTCATTAACATCAAGCAATCTTTGAACATTGACATAAAATTGAGCATAATAATAAATATCAAGAAATTCAGCCTCAACAACATCATCAAGGATAGGATTAACACTCTCATGATGCATAGCTTTCCTAGGAGAGGAAGATCTACTTTTAGCCATTAGGGTTTAGTGGATCCTAGGGCAAGGAGTTCTAAGAAACAGGTTCACCAAATGATTTAATAAAATCTAAATATTTTATTAAAATCTAATTTCAAAAATCTACAATGATGTACAATAAGATACAAATGATTTAACACTTTTATAGATGTAAATATGTAAGAAAATGAAAGAGATAGGGAAATTATCTATTTTTTCTTATCCCAAAGTACACCCGAACTAGAACAACCAAAGGACAGGTTGGGAAGAATAGTGGAAATGCTCGATGAATATTTTGGAACTCATTGAATGGCCAGGAAATGGGCACCTAGGCATTAGTGAGGGCACCTAGGGTGCCGAGAGAGACCTCCTTGGGGCATTGGAGTCTCGTAGAAAAGCTTGGAACCTAATTTCTTCACTATCACTAGGGTTTCACACTTGTTCATTGATGATCACATGTAGGTCACTATAATATCGCCGAATTCATTAGTAACTCCAAAATAGATAATATCCTACAAAACCCCGGAAGACATCAAATCATTAAAAACAAAGATGCAAATGGGGAGTTAGACTATCCTCAGTAGTCACCCAACAGAGTGAACTTATGGTGAGCATTGCACTACATCTTAGACTCCATGTAGTTTTATGTACTTGTGTGTGCAATAATTCTCCTAGGTTTCCTTCATGCCGTGATGCCAAGATAGCAACCGATAGATAGATAGAATGCAAATGTGTGGGATGGAATTCATAAACTTCCCCTTTTATGCAATGTATGTAGAGTAATAAGCCCAAAATGCAGTCCCTTTAATAGTATGTAGATAGATAGCCCTTGATAAAATTTCCTGCCATTATAATGGTATGTATGTTGTGTTTATATAGGGATCTCTTGCTTGAATTTTGACACTAGTGACACGACATGCCAACTAGGACCTCGGGATAGGAGTAAGAAAACCAAAAAGGCCGACCACAAATGTCAAAAATGTGAACAAAAACAAAGAGGATAGGAGTGCCCATGTTGTAAAGGAGCACATGGGCGCTAGTTTCTACTCTGAGACAATTGATGACAAATGTGAGAAGACTGACAAACATGGATCCCTATGAGCAGAGAGAAGAATGCATACGAAGTGAGAGATGTGAGAGATAAAAACAATAGAGACACTCAAAGCAAGTAGATGGACTAGACAGTGTGTCACTAGTGAATACTTTTCTCACATAAGATCGATACATAATACAATATACTTGGCGGCATAGTAGAATAGTAATATGTGTGTGATTTTGTGTCTACATTCACCGAGGTGATCAATTCGATAGGTTGGTTTAGAAATAACTCAAAATTAGGAGTGAAGGGAGAAAATATAGTAGATTTTGGTAGGTAGTGTGATGTTTAATAACTCAAAAACTTGGTAGGTGTGGAAGCATTGAGTTGTGTAACAACTTCCCAGGAGTTGTGGATATTGAGCTTGTATAGGGTGGTTGAATTGTGGATGCAAAGAGGTGGTGTCAAAGCGATACTTGAACCATGGAGTTGAATAGGATCTCCTTGAGTAAGATTTGAGTGAGTGATTCTATGAAACCTCGAGTTTTCAATAGTTGTAGTATGTGGTGTTTCCTTAAAGAAAGTGGTGTATATAGGAATTCAAAGGGATGGGTATTCAAGGGACCTTGTGGGAACAATCGTCCCTTTTAGATTTTTTTTTCATGTAGAGAAGTGCATCATGGATCGGTGGAGCAACTTCAAAGATAACCAAAACTAGACTTAGTAAGACTTGGGAGGTGAAACATTCCTATGTAGAGTTCAAATATTCACATGATCTAAGTGGTGTTCATTTAGTGGAATAGAGTAAAAGGGATACTTGGAAGCGAGTGTGAATCGGAGGTCAAATGAAAAGGATATGTACATCAAACATGGGTGAGCCAATACTCTATTGAGATCTGTATCCATGCGGATGTGGGTCAATGTAATGTAGATAATAGTCAAGCACTCACCCGGAGATGTCGGGATGAATTGGTTCCGAGGTAAGACATGGGCAATGTATAACAACTCATAGATAGTGGGTTCGAAGATTTTGACATAGTGGGTGAAAATTCTAAAAATGGAAACTCATGGAGATGGATCTAGAGAAAGGTTCATAAGGATATGTGTGATATGGTGGTATGATAATGGGGCATTATGGTTACGATTGTTGAGTTAAGAGCTGAAAATTAAGGTAAAGACATAGAGATAATTTCAACATGGATCTAGATACATATAGAATCTGATTTACGATAAATCTTGTATCGCAATATGTAGAAGAGTGGGAATAGATTTTAGTTAGTGGACATGGAATCCAAGTGAGATCGACGCAATGATTGATTTGAGGGGAGAAGATTACATCATCTTTATGGGATGCATTCTACAAATATGGAGTGTTGGAGAGATCCCCATAGGGATATTTTCTTGGTACTTGGCCCATATAAATATTTGGTATGGGACTTGGAAGGTAGAGCTAGTTTCGGTGAGTCATGGTGAATTAGGGAACTCACATGCATATTGGACTCATGAGGATGACTTCCCCAAGTTGGGGCATGCGAGAGGTGGCCAGCACAACAAATCAAATAGACTCAATTGAAATATGGAAAGGGGTTTTGAATTTCTTTGGCAAGATATGGTAAGGCACAAATTCATATTGGGTGACTAAGATAGTTATCCAGCTAGTTTTATTTTATAGATTTGGTATCGTAGATGAGTTAGGTGACAAGAGTTATTCATCCCCACAAGTTGATTTAGAAGAAAATAGGCTAGCTTTTTAGTATTGGTTGTATGGGCAGACATGAATTTTGAGAATGGTCTTCAAGCATTGAGGTTATAAGGGTGGCCATGGTCGGATGTGCAAATAGTGTCTTCACAAAGGTAAGTATCCCTCGGTAATATCTTTCCTATATGTTTTTGTGATTGATTAATTTCATGCATCATATATTATACTAGGATAGTGTAGCATTTTTTTGTATAACATTCTTTTACTTTATAGCACATGTTTACTGCCTAATGGCATTACAATCCTTATTTTAGGATCACCTCTTGCTTATTACCATATCTATTTCTTACAACCCTTAGTATATATTAATACCTAATTTATCTTATATATAGGCTTTAGAACCCTTTATCTTTGATACAAGTGTGGATTACTCGCTTCATATCCACAACAAGTATACCCCTAGGATTTATTGTTAGCTTGTGTATTTTCCTAAAATGGTCCTCTTTTTATCTCCTAATCCAAATTATCAAAGAGGGGGATACTTGATGATCATATCGACCATGTTAACTAGCATACATGTGAGATATTAGTCAAAGATTAAAATATAGAATTTCATTGTTATTTTTACACCTAAAAATCATCCATGGCACTAATAATACATCAAAATGTATCACCCATTACTAAATCAAAACACAAAATAATGAAAAAAAATGAAATAGATTAGGTGTCAATTTAATGACAAGATTTACATTATTATCTAGAATACTACCTTAAAAATGATCGTACATTTATTTATATATTAGGTGTATATGTAAAATGTAATTTGAATAAGATTTTTTTATTAGATAAGGTAAGAAGGTTTGATTATGGCTCCAAAGGGCCTTACAAAAAGACACATCATGAGAAGAACCCAAAAGAAACAAAACGAAACATGGGCAACAAAAGGTTAAAAAAACTTAACACAACAACCGAACCCCAAACAAAAACATGGCCACACCCAACAAGCTAAGCCAAAACTAGGCGAAGCCCCCAAAACCCTCCCGAAACAAAAACCCACCATCAATCACCTCACGGTTTAGGAGTATTTGTATTTGCCCTAGCTTAAGCTTACCCTTCAAACGCCTAGGCGAGCCAATATCCTAGTTATATTGACCATTTCTCTTTTCTCCCTAATTGGTCAAGTGGAAATTTCTTTCCTCCATTGATTCCTTGTCATCATAACTACTAAGTTGCACTTAAGCTGTATCTCTTTCGTTCATGCTCTAATTTCTCTAGTCTATCCTACGAGTCACCACAACTTGATTTTAAAAGGTGAAATCATCTTTGAGGGTGTTATGAAGTCAAAATATACCCTTAAAGGCCACAATACATTCCTTTAAAAGTTGTCATTAAAATTTGAACCCACCTCTCCTAAAGATTCCACATCCTTCTCAACTTTGTTAGATGCGGAGTGTAACCTTCTCGAGCCAAACCCCAATTCTCGGCCTCCAAATTATATTTCCCTTTAGAAAAAGGGTTTTGGTAAACCATGGTGAGACTCCAACTGAGGATGTAGCACCGAGATCATAAGCCTAACACTATGCCTCACAACACACCTTCGTCACCGACTCGGCTATCCTCCACCCTTTGAATACGAAATTATATTTGCAACAATCAAGTTATTATTTTTAGACATTTTTGCAAGGGAAACATCCAAAAAAAAAAGGCACTATAACATGTTTGAAATGGAACTTGCAAGAAAAATTATCATATAATGATTAAAGAGAACACGTCATTAAGACAATCATAGAGAAAAATATTTGGAAAAATGACGATCTCATACACACATATTGGGAAATTTTATCTTATTTATCCATGATAAATAATTTTATAATAAATATACCTATTTTGTTGTCTGCTAGTAAAATATGTAATAACATTGAATAATTCAAAATTAATATTCATTTTTTGTGAAGAAGTCTTGAAACTCAAATGTTTAAACTAAAATTTGAACTCAAAGTTTCCTTAATTGTGGATACTTTTTCTTTTATGTACACAATCTAATAAAGTTGCATCTATTTATGTGTTTATATGATTTATATTTTAATTATTTAAATATATATATAAATTAAACCTTTATAGTATTTCCCCTATATTTTTAATATGTTTGTTGTCTTGGATCTAAAAAATCAAGTAAAGGTCACTAGTCATCAAATTTCACCCTATTTTGTAGCTTCAGGTTCTCTTAGAAAGGTTCCATACCAAGAAACCATATACATATTAATTTAATATTTATATATATAATAAATTTTCCTTCCAATTTCAAAGTAAGAAATTTAAAATAACAATCACATCCTACTAGTTTGAAATTCAACACTAGTTTATTGATTATAGTCCTCTTACCATTAAATTAAGAGATTATTTTCCTAAAAGTAAAAATGTTCTTATGGGTTTTTTTCACTTATATTGTGGAGGAGAATGGAATCATAAAATAATGAAAAAAAAATTATTGTTTCATCATGATATTTCACTTTTCTATTTAACATGGGAATTTAATAGTCTAGTGAAGATAAAACAAATGTTGGTAGGTGCAAACCCAAATCTATGCATTACCCCTTGTAATTTTTATTTCCGTGAAACATCCATTACTAATTGATATATAAACTTTCATTAAAAGGTATTGTTTTCTCAAAGGTATATTAATAAAAATATATTGTTTTAACACTATGGTGTTATAGATAAGAAGTAATAGTGGTAAATTTCAAAAATAGGGAGGTTTTACATAAGGTTTCCATCATGCATGTTTTGAATCATTTCTACTAAGTGGCCCTATCATGTTCTTGATTATTGAGTTGTGCCTATAACATAATGTTTATGGTGATTTTTGGTTAGTTGTTATTATGCTAAAATACTAAAAACTCTAAATAAAGTAGGGTTTACCGATATCTATGTCGACAAACGTAATGTCAAGATGATTGGATACACAAACAATGCAAGACGCTCCTCCTTTTTCCGAGTAAGAATACATGCATTCAAAGACAGCTAGACAAGATAAATATAAAATAAGGATTTAACAAGCTAATGGGAAAAGTATGATCACGGGAATCCAAAGAGCTTCCTTAAAGGGTGTCAACTTGTGTTGTTTAATTAAGTGATTTGATAATGATAATAAGATAATGACAATGAAATTTTTTAAGAGGGATGGAGAGATCCTTCTCTACGTTGTAGGTGGCTCGGTTAGGGATGTGGCGAGCTCGAAGGCCGAGAAATAGTCAAACCAAGCTTGTTGTATTGTGTCTTATATTTCGTGTATCACTTCGACTTGATCCTCAATGTCTTTGATTTCCAGTGTGAGTACAATTACACACAAGTTGACCTCATGTGAGATATTGAAATATTCCCACACGAAAGGCTATTGGAATATTGGAACATTGTATATTTTTATATGGGGTGAGACGCACTTGGAACATTCATTTATAGAGAATACATCTTGCAAGATAATATATTAGGCCAAAACAGATTGACAAAGATATGATAATTCTAAAAATGACTAAATTGTGAGAGATCGGCAACAATTGTAGTCTTTTATTTTCATACACATTATCTATGTGTATTGGCACCTCATTCGAGATAGATTTGAATGCTCACAGAAACACGTGTAGCCACCAGGTCCCTCCTTTTTTATGCCCATCAGAATTTTAGCATGCATAACTACCATATTCATAATCAAGTTACTCATCCATGCGTAACAGTTAACATAACAATGGGGAAACACATCATAAGGAATCATTTAGTCCATGTAAACAAAAACTAATATCAATTGCATATCAAATCACCATAATCAGATCCATGAACTACCATTATCCAACCACAATTATCCATTAGAAACCATAAGCAATTACATAACATGGAAGTTGATACTCAGTCATTACAACAGAGATGCACGGGACCATGTGTGTGACCATCAAACCCTATTTTTGTACCAAAATAGCATAACTCTACTATAGCATACTCGATCTGCATTCTCAATCCCTTATACAATGGCATACATTAGATATATATAGGGGTGGGGACTTTACCTTCACCTCCTATGCACTCTCCTAATAATAGGCAAGATTAAAAAAATAGCTTACATGTTTTACATCCTATGATAATAATAGGTTATCCTAAAAATAAACCTTGTTTTAATCTTGTTATTAGCCTTCTTCATGCGTGTGATTTTATCCTTGACTGCGCATGTAATTTTTCCACAAATATCCTTTTCTTTTCCTCCAACTCATCCAACTTTTATCTTTTACTTGGTGGCACTCCAACTTTGCGTTTCCTATTTTTAGCCTTGTCCTATAAAAAATGGCTAAGTCCTCTTTCCTTTGTATCTATGCATATAGCCTCGCACGCTAACCCATGACACCTTTACATGTGCTCCTTGCACATTAACTTATTCTCCTATGTGTGTGCATTCTTATGTGTAATCCTCTATGCTTCTTGGACACTTAGTCAATTTCTCTTATTAACAATAATCGGAATTGACAAAGAATCGAGACAAAAAGGCTTATCTTGATAAAATAGGTTGTGATTGATGTAAAATAAAATTTGACAATGTTAAGATAGAGTATGGGGATTCTAGAAATAGATAAGATTCAGAAAACAGAGATTCTAATGTGTTTGAAGGGATAATGAGAGGAAAAGGTGATCAAGACACCGATCGATGGCGAGACGGGATTGACAATGATCACTGAATAAATTACGAGATATTATAAAATTCAATCAAATGATTAAATGAGGGACTGAACGTAAAGTGGTTATGGAGAATGATGTAGATGAAGGTTTATAGACTACAAATGATGCAAGATCTAACTGAGAATGATATTTAGAGAAGTATATTAATCTTGTTAAAGGATTCAAAGGATGAAAAAGCCTAAGTGGCCAACCAATGATTTGATGAGATTTCTCTAACAAATGACATCGAGTGAGGGTTTCTTATATGGTAGTGATATTATGTGGAGGCTCGGAATTCTAGTATGTCTATGTAACTGTCTAGCTATGAAAAATGGGTAGGAGGGTGGTTTAAATAGGATTGATGGCATCTGTAATGATCATCGCGATTATGGATCATCGTCGATTTTTCCAAAGATGTTTAAAACTAAGAAAAAGATGGCAAATGGTTATAACCACTTTCCATTCAAGGATGAAGTTTGATTCATAAGTGGTGGGAGGTTGGTAAAATGGGTAGGAAGAGGTTAGGTGGTTAGGATAGGTTGGATAAATTAGGCTAGGTTGGTTTTAGGTGGTTAGGGGAGGGTAAATAAGATTTTACAACAGTAAATTCAATTATAAGGATGATGGACTTAGGATAGTGATAATAATGTGAATAATGATAGTGTAATTAATGTACATCTTGTCACCTAGGGGTGAAAAAGTGGTGTAGACATTTTCCCCTTTTTTTTAGTTATCTGTAAGCACGGGATGCGAGCCAAAAACTAGTGGGAAGATACCTAGTTTTATGATAAGGATATTGTTCCCTCTCAAGCCAATGGCCAACTTTTTTTGGTCATTGGATTGAAAAGAATTATATTGATTGGATAGATTCGCTTTAAAATATGCTTCGAGGGCTTGGTTGTAGTATGAAAATACCATACTAGAGGAGTATGTGGAGATGGTAGTAATCTTAGAAACACTTGGTAGGGGACATTACATGGCCTCAAAAGGGTAACGTAAATGTGGACATCCTATAGATGTGTTCTTTAAGAAGACCAATACATGGAGAGGATCCAATGGGAGGGATCTCACAAGGATGTGTTAAGTCATGGGCCTAAAGGGTCAAAGGAAACAATACATAATGTGTTTAAAACTTTATGTAGGTCAAAAAAAAGTTTTGGCAAGGTATTCGGCATCAAAGAAAAAGCATATAAGCTCTTGTTGGCATCGTAGTGTGTTTGAAAAAGGTCTCGGTGACTGAAATTGATAAAGTGTAGAAAATGGGTTTGGATCGATGTTGATTCATGATCTTTGATGGTTAGGAGAGAATCGAAAAATATTTATGATCACCGATGATCATAGAAATGGAGATTATAAAATCCAATTCAGGCATGCAAATGGCTCATTTGCAACATGTTAACTTGTGATTCAATATCTCTGGTTTATTTATTTTAAGTGTTTTTGAGAGATGGAGGTGAGTGAAAGAGGTCGGAAGAGGGAGCAGATGAGGAGAGGGGTAAGTAGGTCAAAATTTTGTAGTTTTTTTATTTTATTGTGATTTTGGACAAGATTTTGGCGGGAACACAAAATAGTAGGTGATCATACAATCGGTGCTGATTAGGTGGATTACTTTCAATATGGATAAAGAAAGCATTGTCAATTAGCAGTCTACGATGATCAGTTTATTTTTTGATAGAAATGGTAAGTGATGTGATTTTTTTTATTTTTACAGGTGAGAGAAACCATATACCTCCAGTATAGGATCCCGAAGATGCTTGAGACTATTAGAGGAGATATGACTGACGTTGAGTGGGCTCATTTGACTACCATTGGTTTGGGAGGATTCCACCATTACCATCGGATTCCTACTTATGTCGGGTTGATGGTTGAATTATTGGACCGGTGGGAGCGAGTATAAGGACATTTTGGTTCCACACTAGCGATATGACTATTATTTTGGAGGATGTATATCAGATTTTGAGAATACCTTTTTAGGGGAAGTGAATAGTTCTTATTACGCGAGAGGCCCATTTGGATACTATGATATGGTTTTATGGAGATGATGCCCTAATATCATATACATAACAAGGGGTTTCACATTCGAGCTATTACAATGCGGAGGTACCGGTGAACTAGATGATGTCCATGGTCGGAGTTGGTCATGTCTTGTTATGCACTACCCGACTCGGGAGGAGGAACATTTCTATGGACACTAGCAGGTGTCTTACCTAAGATTATGGAGTGCCGGAAAGTATATGCATGGGGGTGTGCTAAGCTATCTTAGGTGTATAAGCTATGGATGTTTATGAATGGTCGAGAGGTTTGGTTTGGATGTGGTATTTCTATTACATTGTTGGGAATTTGATCGCATAGTTGTAGTAAGGCCATTAGGTCTTCCGTGAAGAACAGGGGACCCAACAGAGTATGTGATGGGCTTCATGAGACGGAGGTATGACTTTATGAGATATGACAACATAGACTAGGATCATACATATTATACTTATCATCTATATGGTTTATTTATGGATGATGTAATCTGGATGCCGTATATGATATTTCTTGTGTGGCTGGAATGGATGTGGAGCTAACGAGGTTGAGACAGGTATAGTGGGTTTAGGGCAAGAGGACAAAGATGATTTAGGTTGTGTAGTTTCCTAGGGTCTAGAGGTAGTTTGGACTCCCGCAATGGATACCTAGTGATCTAATTGTATATCAATGAGATGATTCAAATTGACTTCTAGTAGCAGTGGTGGATGAGGCACTATAAGATGAGGAGGAGGGGATTCATAGGGTATATACGTTGATGATGTTAGAGTTATATAGGGATTTAGTGATTGATGGATGCGGTAGTGGGAGGTTTGAGGAGATAGGGTAGGGCGAGAGAAAGAGGGGTGGGGAGGAAGAGGAGGAGGGTGGTGATTATGGGGAATTGGAGAGATTACAGGACATATTTTGATGCACTACAGGAGAGAGGGATAGGTTAATAGTGGAGTGGGACACCACTTGTCAAGAGAGACACTCTGCAACATTGATAGTGGAGAGGGACACCACTCATCGGAGAGACACCTTCCTTGGATGTCACACCATATTTTCTTTTCTATTTTTAGCCCTTGCACACTAATTTTTTTCTTGCACATGTACCCTTGCGCATGAGCCACTGCACTTTATTGGTACTTCAATCAATTTCCCCCACCAACAATGTTAGATGTGTAGATGTTGATATGATTTTATTTAAATGTAGTGATATTGATGTATGTTTTAATGCACTTAATCATGGTCAAGAATAAATGTGAAATGTTTTCTTTGAACTAGATTTGATATATATATTTTATCATAAATTTATTATGTATTATAATGCACTTAGTGCCTTCTAACAAATGTTAACATACAACTAATCAATAATTAGTCACACGTAGGATTGTGGATATAGATGAAAATAACTCATATACATTCTTATAACATGGAAAGGGTTGATATGCGGTTTCTACGAGAGGAGCAAGTTTTCCGTTGATGACTTTGATTTTAGCTTATGCCCCAACTATATTTTTATTGCACAAACTGATCAATGCGGGAATTTTTCTTTTTGATGGAAAATTTGATCGATGCGAGAAGATTTCTTGGGATTATTTTGATTATTTTGACTTTGATATGAAGGTTGATAGATGCGGGAAGCATTTTTCTAATGATTATGAGCATCCATCCTTCGAGGAGTGGTCTAAAAAAAATTATTTTGATTTTAGATAGTCATCCTTCAAGGGATTGGTCGTATTTTGATTGGAAGTTGTCCTTTGAGGGATTAGTCTATGATTATTCTAGTATGATTAATATATTTCCTTTAAGGGATCAATATATATTTTTACTAATATGATTAATAGTTTTCCTTCAAGGGATTAGTCTATATTTTTAGTGTTGTGCATTGATACATGTACTTTTGTCTTTTATTTGAGTCGAGGGCAGGCCTAATAGACCATTTGGGGATGGGAAAGTACGTGTGTACAAACTACACATGTATACCCCTAGAATGTTTTCATTTGGTAGATAAGGGGAAGATGGAAGTAATGATTGTGGGGTTCCTAATTAAAAATCGGAACTTATCCATGTGGAAAATGGATTAAAAAGGAGTGTGGTGCTCATCTTTAAGGTCATAAATATAGGTTACTAAGAGGACCACATAACTCCAAATCATTACAATGATAATTGGCAAGTTGAAGATGGAGTGAGATCTTTGATATAACTAATGTTATGAAAGTAAATGTGCTAACAATAAAAATTCCACAAGTGCAAGGTATTTAAAGGTCCCTTTTTAGGCTTACCATCAAGGGAACCTAAGCGGTAGGCTCCCAACCCATATTTATGAGTGATGGATGACATATGGACTGATCCAGTTCAAAGAAAACTTTCCACAATTAATCATTTCCATAGTTGTGACATTTTGATTCTCTTTAAGGACAAGATCAATAATGTTGAATTCATGTTCTTTGACATGTTTATTGTATGATCTTTTGATGTGTTCTTGATAGATATGATGGTGTTCAAGGGCGGTTAGACGATGTTTGTCTAATGATTCAATTTGTGCTAAGCATTTTTGACAATAATTCTTGTCAAAGATAAAATCTCGAGGACATGCAAAGGGATGGAATTTTAACTTCAAGGGGTAGAACCACCTTAGAACGTAGACTAAAGAAAATGGAGTAGCACTTGTAGGAGTATGAATGTTATTCTGATAGGCCTAGAGAGCAAATGGAATTTGGATATGCCAATTCCTATCACTTGATCAATAGTTTTTATGAGGATTTTATTGAGTGTTTTGTTAGAGTATTTTCCTAACCATTTTCTTGTGGATAGTAAGGAGATGAAAAGCTTAGCTTGATGTTGTAAGTATCAATAAAAATTTGAATCTTGTTATTTTTGAAAGATTTTCCATTATCTATGATAATTTTGTAAGGAATACCAAAGTAACAAATAATATGATGGTGGATGAATTTGACGATCTTTTCGAATGTATTAAAGATGAGGGTAATAGATTCCATCCATTTTGTGAAGTATTCGGTAGTAGTGATGATAGGATGATGTGTTTGTGATGAGCGAGGTTGATGAGGCCAATAATTTCAAGTCTCCATTGTGAAAACAACCATAAATCCCGAGCAAGTTGTAAATCCCGACTTGGGATGTGAGTAAGGTTGGAGTTTTTTTGAAATTTGACAAAAAATGTAACATATGCACAACAATATTGGTTAAGTTTAATCTAATAATAGCCCATCCATAGAACACGTTTGGAAACAACCAAACCATTGAAGTTTCCACCACATATATTGTCATGGACCTCTCGGATAGCTTTGGTTATTTGAGGCATCGAAGTAAGAGGCCATCAAACCCATGTTTGTAAAGGAATCCTCCTATGATGATATAGTGGTTAACATGTTGTAGAAAGGATATTTTAGCATTCTTAGATAGATCGGAGGCAATTTTAGATTGAGAAATAGAGTCATAGACTTGAGTATACCAAAGGTCTAATTAATTTTTTTTTATAAGGTTAATGTTGTCTCCAAATCACTGCACCCCCTGAACGGCCATAATGTTGTTAGGATGTTTGGTGTGATTGGGACACATGGGATCACCTCTCAAGATGTGGGACTTGGGCTCAAGGTAAACTTCCGAGAATTCCGGCTTCCTCTTCCTAAACTAAGTGATGTACTACTCCTAGTGTAATAAAATGACTATCTAATCCTAGGCTAACATCTTCATGAGTTTTAAGGAAAGAGATTTTGTAGAAATGAAACTATACTAAGGGTGGTGATGCACCAAATTAAGGGATGTTTAACATCTGGAAGGGTTAATGTGGGAGTGATGCTTGCATCATGGACCACCTTCACCTATCACAACTTGAAAGGGTACAAAATACCACAAACTAGGAGCGTACGTTCCTTCGTTAAACTTGAGCATACATAAGGATAGATCAAATTGGATTCAACACACAATTAATTTATCACAAGGAAACCACACATGCATATGTCAAACATCTATTTCTGCAACTAGGGATAATGATGACATAACTTAATACATAAGGAAAATAATGTTTTCACAACTGACATAAAAGATAGTTGCATTATTTCTTCACAACATGAAATAGATAACCTGAAATAAAGGTAAGATAATCATTCACACTAAGGAATTATAAATTCACAAAGTAATCATTGATTAACCATTCAACACAATAAATCAGATTTCCAATAGCAAGGTGTAACTCTGAATATAATTAAAAGGTTTCTTAGAAATTTGAAGCACTCTTCCAAGCTTGAAGAGTGACTCCTACCAAAAAAAAAATCTCTCCCTCTACTAACTTGAAGCATCAACTATTTATAAGTTCTTAGGCTAAGCCATTACAGTTGGGCCCTTAACTAACATTTTTCTAAAAATAGAAATGTCATTAAATTAAGGGAACATGCTCCCATGAAAATAGCTAATTTGTTACAAGGATCTAACTCAATCAGCCCTGAAACTTTGACCAATCCAAAGCTTAGATTTTTCTTTTCATGGCCACTCAGCTTTGGCCTAGTTTAGCTACACCTTCCTTGCTGCAAGTTTCTATTGTTCTCCTTCCCACATAGCCATTTGATGTTTATACTCAATGAAGCACTTGATAATTCCCTGAATTTATTCATCTCTAGGCCCACATGCATAGTGATTCACTACATCTACCATCTCAATCTCCTTTGTAATCCTGGTTTGTCAATCTTCGAAGTCAAAAGTTTTGAAATTCCAAACGAAAAAAATTTCCAAAAAAATTCTGAAAAATTTGAATTTCAAAGTTTCTAGGTTTTGGGCTTCATAATTTTCAACTCGCTCGACATTTTTAATCCCAAAAATATCTAAAATTCTGAAACAGAATTGTCCAAAAAGAATCCCGAAATTAAACTCTAAAAGCTTGATTCAACTCGGCCTGCCTCATTCCCAAGCTTCTGGTCCTGCGATGACTCCACGACCTTCATTGCTCACTATCCCGATTTTTGATTTCTGAATGTAGATTCAACCACCGAAATGAGCTCAGTGCAGAGCTCACTCTACGTAAATCACACTAACACATGCCAACTAACTCAATGAGCAGCTTGGCCACTTTTAGCTCGTGCCCATTTGTGATTGGTGTTGACAAATTTTCAAGCCTTACGTTGTCCTTTCTTAAACTTCTGAAATTTTCTGTGAACAAATGGGACATGAGGGTATGACAAGACACCTAAAAAAACATATGCCAATTTTAATTGTCTTGCTTGAGTTGAGCAAGTATGGGCCCTTCCAAAGGAAATTTTCTTGTTCCGAGACCAATTTGAACCTCCAAGATATGAAAAAGAAGGAACAATCCCAGAGGATCCTGAAACCTTTCAGAATAACATACAAATATTTCAAAGCTTGAAATTATCTCGATCACCAAATCTTTATTGAAGAATCTTCGGTCTCAGGGTATTATCATATTGTCCATTTTTGCCCGGGGGCAAAAATTGACAACAATTAATAGATAGGAGTTCGTTGGTATGGGATGATTAATTGAATTTATGCACAAAAATGAACAACTTGGAATCTTGGGTTGATAAGGGGATGACTAATGTGAGAGAGGCCATAGTTTCTATGATTTTGTTGGATGAATGAGGAACTGTTTGGATTGTATACTGAAAGAAAGATTCTAGGAAGAATTCAACAATATTTTTATATTTTTGTAAAATTTCATTTTTACATTGATAAGTTCCTTTGATTTGATTGATGATAAGTTGAGAGTCCTCATAGATGTCAAGGATTTGAACACCAATCATTACTGTTGTTTGGAGACCCATAATGAGAGCTTCATACTCGGCCATATTTTTAGTCCATTTGAAAGAGAGAGGAATAGGACTCCCCAGAATAGGTATAATGATGATACCGAACCTCCCCTACTAACATTTAGAACTATAGAAGAAGAGTTTCTGTTTTAGGGGAGTGTATTCTTGATCGATAGTGTTGATGAATTCATCAGAAATTATTCATGAGGTAGTTGATTATTAAAAAGGGGAGCTTTTGCGAGCTAGTTGGTGATGGCTTACCCCTTGATAGATTTTTGCGACATGAATTATAGGTCAAATTTAGTCATAAGCATGAGCCATCAAGTGATGTGGTCAATGTGGTATGGTTTGGAATGAAAAGCTTTGAGGGGATTGAAGATGGTGATGACATAAGTATCATGATTAAGGAGATAGTGATGAAGCTTGGAAGTTGTGAAGTACAAGGCACAACATAAATTTTTACTTCGGTGTAACGAGTTTCATAGTCGTGAAGAGTGTGGCTTACATAATAGATGACCTTATCTCTACCCTTATCATCTTTATGTTCTAGCATAGTGCCCAAGGCGTGGTTAATGGAAGATATATATAGATAGAATGCCTCTCCCTCATGTGGAGGTGTGAGCATGGGTGGCGATAGGAGATATTGTTTGAGGTCTTCAAAGGCCTTTTGACAATTTTCATCCCATTTGAAATGGACATCCTTTCAGAGGAGATGATGAAAAGGTTAACAGTGATTTGGAAGCTAGGAAATGAAGTGGCGGACTAAGTGGAGTCTACCTTTAAGACTACAAAGTTGTTTGATATTGAAATGAGGGGGCATCTCAATGATGGATTTTATTTTGATAGGGTCTACTTCAATACCCTGATAGAAACGATAAACCCTAAAATCATACAGGTGAGAACACCGAATACACACTTGGTCGGGTTAAGGTGTAGAAAGTATTAAGTAAGACAAGAAAATATGATGTCAAGGATGATGAGATGGTATTTTCAGTGCTTATAGTTACCCAAGATATCATCAATTTAGTCTCATATGGTTTTATGGATGATATTATGGAAGACATAAGTCATAGCACGTTGATAATTGGCCCATGTGTTCTTGAGTTCAAAGGGCATGATATGATAGCAAAAGGTCCATCAAGGGGTAATGAAATAAGTCTTATGTTGGTCATCGATGTAATGAGGATTTTATCGTAGCTAGAAAATCCATCCATGAGAAAAAGCATTTCATGGCCTGATGTGAGGTCAACAAGCTAATCGATGTTGGAAAGAGGGAAGTCATCTTTAAGACAAGTGAGATTGAGATCTTGAAAGTATGTGCAAATACATAACTTTCTAAAGGATTTGGCTATAAATACAATATTAGAAACCCATTGTAAATATTCAATGGGTACTATGAAATTAGCATAAAGAAGGCATTGTAACTCTTCTTTTATGAGTAGGGCTAAGTAAGGGTGCATTATATGTAATTTTTGCTTGTGAAATTAAGGTTATGAATCATGATGATGTTGTAGACGATGATTTTAGGTTCAATACCCAACATTTTATTATACGACCATGTGAATTCCTTACTATTCTTAGAAAGGAATTTTTAAAATCCTTTAATTCTTCTTAATCCAAATATTGGCTAATTTTGACTATGTGAGGTTCTTGCGAAGTCCCTATGTTGACGTTAACAATATATTCATTAAGGACTGTAGATGTGTTAGGTGGTAGATTATTTTGAAGATAATGGCCTTATACCCCCATATAAGATAAGATGGATTGATCTTCATGGCATTGAATAATATCAATGGCAAGTGAGTCTTCCTCTACCATTTTGGGAAGTACAAGTAGAAAGGTCTTAGTGTCGTCATTAGTTTGATAAGTGAGTGGTCCTAATGTGTTTGTTTTGATTTAAAAATTAGGAGGAATGGAAATGGTATCATATGTGTCTATATAGTCATCACATGAAGATGATGGCTATATTTCATCACGGATTCGAGATGTGATGATTGTTGAGGTGTTCGAGGAAGGTTTGTCAAAACCTAGTTTGAATTTCTTGCGATGTTTTCGAGGCTGGTCAAATACCAAGTCATGTATACATTGTTCGCATCATTCTAAACTAAAACCTTTTTAGGCATAGTGATGTAGGTACATTTATGTGAAGGATTGGTTATATAAGAATGAAAAATTGGATATAAATGGTTTAGCATGATGTTGATTGTCATGGTGTGAGGAAGGATGATCAATCCCTCCATAGACGAGGTTAGTTTTAAGATGGGGTGGCAAAGGAGATTATGTCTCGAAATTCGGTTCATACATAGACTATTTTCCAGGTCTCCCATGCGTATTAGGTGTAAGGAGTGAGTTAAGGTCTAGAAGGTGGTACTCCTCGAGTGAGAGACATTTCATAACATCTTCGAAGGAGTTATCATTTTGTAGCTTAGATTCTAAGATGGAAGAGCTTGTAGAATCCTCATCATAAGATTCTGATTTTACCTTAGGAATGAGCACATCATTAGGCCGGTAGCTCAAATGAAATTCTTTGAAAGTATTTTAATCAGCAAGGATAGTAAATATTTTACCTTCATGTTCATACTTTATACAACGATGTAATGTTGATGGGATACTACACATAATGTGTTTTCAGGGTCATCCTAACAACATGTTATACTGAAACTCTCCTTCTACGAGATAGAAGAGCTCGTGAAGGATTTTAACACCTACCTTGATGGGTAAAATGGTCATTCCTAATGCAGGGGTAATGTTTTTGTTAAAGGTGCATAACACGAGGTGGTGACTAGGCAATGATGGTGTTAGGTAATTGGAGTTTTTTGAAGGCATGAGATGATATGATGTTGATATTGGTGTCATTTTCAATCATAACTCTCTTGATGAGAGTATCGTTGATTTTGGCGGTGATGAAGAGTGGAAGGTCATGGTCTTCAGGTTGTAAGGATGGGATTTCATAATCATCAAAGGCAATAGTGGTAGACATTTTAAGAGTGTTCAAAAGGTTTTGAACAGGTTGAGGATCATCGATAGTGCTAATATTGACTAGAGAGACTCAATCATTTTTTTAGTGTTGTGGAGAAGTTTGAACAATCTCATAGAGGGACATCTTCACAAGAGCTTGATGAAGTTGTTTGATGATGGTTTTTATACAGAGGTGGTAGATTGGGTGTGTGGAGCGGTGTGGGATGGACACCTTAGCCTTAGAAGATGACGGATTAAGTGATTCAGGAGTAAGGGAGATAAATAATTTGGGCCTATTTTGATCTGAGGCCTTGGGGTCTCATGTATGTTCTCTTGTAGTTATGTGAACAACTTCTATTTGATGGAATGGGGTTTCTTGGAAGCAGGATCACTCTTGTTAGATATGGATGTGGTGTTTGATAATGGTTCGAAGGGGTGACTTTAGGAATATGACTGGTTTGTTTGATTTGATGTGGATGTTTTAGATATACGGGAAGATGCCCTTTGTTAATAAGGCTTCAATCATAGCGTGGAGGGTTTTACACGAGTCCTTGGTTGAATTTCCTAGTGTCGATGGTATGCAAAAATCTTCATAACTTTACTAAGAGGGTGTTCACCCTCGAGTCGAATAACTTAATAGGGGTAATGTTATGGTAGATGATTGGATGAGATTTTCAAGGATGTTAGTATAGTACCCTATCGTAAATGTCTGGGATGATGGTGAAGGTGAAGGGATTTATACATTGTTTGATGATTTAGGGGTTTGAGGTGATGAGGTTGTATTCTATGTGATACATTCGGGTTCCAGGTCAAGGAACGAATCTAGATTTTGTAACACTTGAATGTGAATTTATACGAGGATGAAGCCACGAGATGGAAGGAAAAGGCTGTGTATTTTTGATAAGGACGTTTAATTATTGGATGGTACATTTTATATTTTTTTGGATGAATGGTTCGTAGATTATGTTTTGAGATTTTGGATGTGGTGTCGAGCTACATGGTCTTCGAAAGATATTTTTATGATTTCTATGATGGGTTTCTTTTCTAGAACTTTTAAAGAGGAAATAAATGGGTCTCAAGAGGATGTGATAGATGCGGGGAGGGTTCATGGTCTTATTAGTGACAAAACTAGAGGAATCGGATGATTCACCAGCGTTCCTAAGATAAAAACACTAGGTGTTGAAGGTGTAAGTGAGAGAACCTTGACAGTGTTGATAGTATGATGAGAATTGATGGTGTTGGATTACAGTTGACTAGTGGATGGGGAATGATTCAAAAAAATTGTTTAAAGGAATTTACATTTTGATTCAAAGGAAAGTTTAGATTGTCAAGTTACATGTCTCCTCAATCGATAAGATCATGAAGGATGTTCCTAAATGAATGACACTTTTCAATGTTGTGGCATCGAATTGATGGTATTTACAATAGTCATTATCTCAATACCATGAGGGTTTAGAAATGGACGTGTCAATATGGTGGATAGGAGGAATCTTGATCATACACGTGGCAGGAGTTTGTTAAGTACCACACTATACGATTCTCTAATGGGTGTGTATTTTCGTTGATGTTAGGTTCGATTGGAGTTTGAATGACCTTTGGATGTGGATTTTATGACCGTGTGTTGGTGAGCCTTTAGATTTATCATTGTTGGAAGAGGGTTTAAATACAGACTTGGTCTTGGGTTTCTTATATCTGAGTTTAATTTTACCATCTTCAAGAGTGTGAAGCTATAGTTTTCGAGGCCATGGTAAAGGCTTTGTTGAATGTCTGGAAGGATTGGATTTGAAGTGTTGATGATATATTCTTAGTACATGATCGAGAAAATAAATCGATCAACTCAATATGTGGTAGAGATAAGGATAGTCTATTGATAATCCCATGTCATCTGGTGATGAAATCTGCAACAAAATTGTCCTCAAATTGTTTAATGGCATAGAGATCGGTGATGGATATTTTGTGACCAATATTGATGGATAAATTCTATAAGAATAACTATGTGATTTGTGTGAAGTAAAAGAGAGAATATTGTGGGATGTTGTTATACTAGTCAAGGGTGGTTCTTGCTAAGGACATGGGAAATTTCCTCAACATGAAATTGTTAGGAAATCAATATTTTAGTGCTCCACATTTGTATGTGTGTGAATAATAATTACATTGGTAATTATTATTATAGTGAATATTAGTAAGTTAGTTAGTCATATATATTGTTAGAATAACAATATATTATGAATGATTATTTGTTATACCCGTAGCTATTATCGGGTTAATTGTTCTACTCACTTCCTATTTCCTAGGAAGTTGTTTACCTACCTTTATGGCTATATAATAGCCACTTGTATCTGAATATAATGATGAAATCTATTATTTTATTGTGTAAATCAGTTTCAGTGTTTTCAGAAATCCTAATCATGGGTAATGAGATAGCATGCATGGTGAAAATATCTTATGTGTTGTTGAGGGTCCTCTTTACTATATAATTTCATGAATTTTAGGATTTCTTAGTGTGGGTGATAAGCTTTAAAAGGTACCGATGGATGGATTGGTTTGTTACAAATATGTTCATAGGAAAAGGTGCTTTTAGGACCCATAATGGTGGCTTTAGGGATTGAAATTCTATTCATTTTTTTCTTGCGGGGGGTCATTTTGATGTTTTTATTGAAGATTTGAAGATGACGAGCTAGGTTGATTGTAGATATGTGGGTTTAACTGCTAGTATAATTGATACGGTAACAATATATTATGATGAAGAGGGGTACTTGTAGGAATGTTGTGGGGATGTTGAGAGACTAAGGGTTGTGAGGGTTGAATGTATTGATAAGGGATAGGAATGGAAGTGTTGATAAGAGGTCGAGATGGTTGTGGTATATCTAAGATGGAATGGAAGTGTTGATAAGAGGTTGGGATGGTTGTGGTATGTATTGAGACAAAATGGAAGTGTTGATAAGAGGTTGGGATGGTTATGGTATGTACTAAGAAGGGATGGTGTTGTATTGTGAGATAGGGGTAGTGGATGCCTACTATGAAAAGGGGTGAGTACTAGTGATGGAACTCATATTGATGAGGGGTATAGATGTGGGGATGACATGACTAGATTTTGGATTGAGGATGTAGGTTGTTGTGATGGGATGAGTTGAGATGCAATAGGAGGGGTCATAGGACAAGGATTAGAAATTGAGATTACTAGAGGTGGAGGAAAATCATTGGAGGCTGTGGGACTGGATATGGAAATAGATGTGGTAGTGTTGGTTTGTGAGGCGAGTTGTTGGTTGGACATGTCTTATGATGAGATGGTGTTAAGGTTGAAACTAATGATAGGGGCTGATGAAGAAGGAACTAATGTTCCCGATTCACCAGTATTGGAGTAGGTATGAATTTTTGGATAAAATGCTCGTGATTGGGGTAAATGATTCGAAATGATCTAAATTAATGGGAGGTCATTATTCTCACTTAGGTTGTCAAAGGACACCCCGGGAAGAAAGGTAAGCACTAAGAGCCACCGGGTTACAATCTACAATTTTTGTAAAGACTGGAAAACCATTGTTCAAAAATCATAGGCTAGATGGATTGAGAATCTCATATGTGGTTGAGTGAGTACTAGGAGAATGTGGAGGTTCTAGGTCCTGTCTGAAAGAGTATATTTTTTGTGGTGGGGATGTTTTGGATATGGGACTAAAGTGAGTCTACCATATTTGACAGATTATGAGATTGAGATTGTATCTTAGTAAGAACCATGAAATAGACAAACAATAAATAAATAAATGAAAAATAGTTATTTTCATAAAAGACCACATAATCATAAGAAATTTTTAATTATCTTAAGAAAGTGTGAAATAAAAATGGATGAAGGGGAACTAAGACAAAGGCTATCTAAGGCTAGTTTCAGGTGAGTTTAAGGTTGAAGTCCTTGATATACCCAAAGGTACATGAGGCCCAAATTTGTGTTGGTATCGGTACAATGTGTGGTATTGGGGTCTACCCCCTCACTTCACGGTCCCACAGCGATAAGGGTATCAAGTGCTTAGCCAATATACAGCCCGCCAAATTTTTTATACTCATCCAAAACGTTGAGTTAGCTTATCCTCTTGGTGATGAAATCCAAGTAGGTCCACCTAGGAGGGATTTTTTAAATGTAAATTTAATGTGATATGTGGTTTGGTTGTGTGTGAAGGGATTTTTGTGAATGTAATTCTTTCAACTCCTAATTAATACTAAATGAGCAAGAAGATATGAAGGTTCATTTTAATATCCAAAAGGAAATTTTTAATTCGATGAGAACAAGCCAATAAAAATGTAAATGCTTGAAAGAAAGAATGAAAAAAATTGTACCTTTGATCACTATTACTTTTTTATTTTTATTTTTATTTTCACACGTTTTGAAACAATGATAGTGAGGCACTCCATGTTAAAAAGTTACATGATATTGATAGTAAAATAAATAAAAATATATGCAATCTAAATCCAAAAGGTACTAAAGGACCCACTAGGCATGCGAGGATGTTTATGATGATTTTTGGTTAGTTGTTATTATGGTGAAATGCTAAAAACTCTAAATAAATCATGGTTTACTGATACTTGTGTTGAAAAACAAAATTTTGGGATGATTGGATACATAAACAATGCAAGAGACTCCTCCTTTCACCAAGTGAGAAGACTACATTCAAATACATCTAGACAATACAAATATTAGGTAATGATTTAACGAGTTGCTCGATAAAGTTTGATCCCAAGAATCCAAAGGGATTCTTAAAAGGGTGTTAACACATGTTGTAAAATTAAGTGATTTGATAATGATAATAAGATAATGACAATGTAATTTAGAATTAAAGAGGGATGGAGAGATCATAGCACATACACATGCCAAAAATATGATATTTGAGTGATAGCATCCTCATGATTCATGAATATGCCTCTCTCGGTGGATATACTCAAAAACAAGCTTAACTTTGGCTTATACTAGTTTCTAGCTCATTTAGGACTGATATCCCTAAAACCAACCTTCGAGCAAAATATCCACACTTCTCCTTATTATATAATTCCACATTCAACATGAAACAACCCCTTGTTGCTCCCCTAGGATCATTCTACCACTATCTAACTGAAAACTCAAGAATACAAGTGCATATATTGCATTCATACCATGAATATGAGCCAACATCACCACCTCTGTCCTGAAGTAAATTTGCAGTGCTCTTTTCTTTTATTTCATGTAAATTATATTGATTGATCCAAATACTTGCCCCCTTGGAGTAGACATGTTGTCATCAAAAATTCTTCCATTCTAGCCTCCTTAGAACCTAAAACTCCTACTTGAAAGAACAAGACCTGCTCCCTGCTTCAAAAATATTTATCGGACACTGTAGCTCACTATTGTAGAGCTTCAACAACCTCATGCCACTGATATGGTGCATTTTCACTCAAACCAGTCATACAACATTTCAAGTATCACCTCCTAGGGATAATGCTCACTCTAGCTCCTTCTCACTCTTATGCATTCGTACATAAACATCACAAATATCCATGTACAAGTTATGACCGTACATATTTTCCATTACAACATTGTTGACATTTCGAGGAATGAGTTCAAGAAACATACCTCAGATTTAGATGTTTTTGCAAAAACTTGTAGTCCTCCATCAAGCCTTAATTCTTCGTTCTAGCCTTGCAAAGCTTATAAATTCATCTTGACTACCTATATACCAGTAAGATCCACCACTATAAGCCCATAGTAATCATATACAATCTTGAAAACATGTTCACAATTGAAACACTCATATTTTTGTCTTTCATAGATTTAATCAAGATTTATGTTGCTCCATAAATATTCCAATATATATAAACACTTCTAGAGATATCACAAACATGACTCAAGGGTTAATAACCCAACATGTAGACCTAGTCAACTCTCTCAAAAACTTGCAACACTCATTCATCTCCAAGAAACTCATCTTTTGATCTTGGCGACAAATGAATGATAATTCTCCATACTTCTTCATACAACCTCTATGATGCATAAGCAATTATTAATACTCCTCATATATGAAATAGAGACTATGACTCAACATCTAGCATCATGCAACTCACAACCATACCTAAAAATCATCTTTAAAAATTTCACCGATGTTATAATCAAAATTGTTGATTTTCCTTCATGTATCTTCTTACAACAGTGTTTGATTATTGATAAGCCTTACCTTTGTCTTTACTTGACCTGATATAATTAATACTCCTTGAAACTAACATCCTTGCACCATTAAAGTGCCAAAAACATCTCCAAATGATATTGAATGCCTTTAAAAACATAATAAGCATACTTTGGCATTTTGTCAATACTTTTAGTTAGAATCACAAGCTTTCCAAGCTTCTTAAGATGATGATGAACACTCATACATATCACCACCTTTACAACATTTTTGAACATCACAAACCTAATAAATGATTATCCCAAAGCAACATCATAAACTCACTTTTACAGCATTGTTATCATATTTGAAACTTTCTTGAATGCATTTAGCTCTTACTCAACATAGATTTGACCGAGATAAACTTATGTATTTTGCAATCAAACTCAACTTGATAAGTTGACCACAATACCTAAGCATCGGCTCTTAATACTCACACAACCGGACACTCTATTACCAACATACCCATACCTCATGAATTCTTTAAATCTCATGTATAGTCTTCAAGGAACCCATGATTCTTTGAGTGACTTCATAACCTTATTCTCCTTAATTCTTACACCAAAGAGATTTGAATGTATACTTTTATTATTCAGAGGACATGATGGACTTTGATGAATTAATTATCATGGAGACTTCCTTGAGAAAATTCAAGCTTGTTTATAGATCCACTAAGATCATTTACTTATTCCTCATTGATGGACTATACCGTTGACACCTTATTAAGCATATAGTAATATCATATCATTTGTATCTTGTTTACATTTGATCAGCATGCAACTTAACACTTGTTTCTTTGAACTCGCTAATCAAACCATGGACCAATTATTCTTGAACGCTACCACAACCTTTTTATGACCATGACAAGCACACATGCACTCTTCATAGCTAGATCAATCAATCAAGACACAAACAATAATGTTACGTAACTTAACATACTCTTTAAAGTTCAATTCATTCATGAATTTTTGTTGAAGATTAAAGTGGATATCATAAACCATTGTCACTCACTTGATTAGAGCTAGATGAGTTGATTTAGAACAAACTATACTAGGACATGAACTCATGACACTTTTCTTTTCTTGAATGATCAACTAGGACCTTCAATTACCTTATACAAATCCTAAATACACAAAGACCTTAAGAAAATATCTGAACAGACATACCTTTTAACTATTGACACATTTGCAACATTTTTAAGAATTTGATCAGAAGGTATTGATGGTAATGCTCCTTCAAGATCACACCATGCTTCCTTCAGATGTTAAGTGTCTTCTACAATCCTAGAAAAGACATGCAATGCCTATTAGATAACTAAAACATTGTATACTCATCAACAGATCTCAAAGACTCTATCTTATTTCTACCTTTGAGATCTTCTCATTCTTCTTAGATGTCCTTTTAGGTGTGATGATTTCATCTCCTATATCCCCATCTTCTCAATGAAGTCCTGAAAAACATACATGATACACTTCATTCACTTTCTCTCTCTTAGTTATGGCTAAAGGTTCTTCATGACTTGCGTTAGGCATGTCTTCTTCCTTCTTTTCTTTATCTACACTTTTTGATATCTTGTTTACAATACAATCTCCTATCTCTATTTTTTATTCCGTATTCTTTATATCATCTACACGTGTTATCTTCTTGTCATGTTTTGCCTCTTTAAACCTAAAATAAGCTTCATTGACCTTGTTTTTGTGCTCAACATCATTCCTTTTAATGCATGTCTCGAACATGACTAATTTAGGTTCACCTTTACGATTGGTCTTAATTTTAAATACCCTCTTAACTTGACCTATGAATGCTTAACACCTATTTTTGTACCTAGAATATTCATTTTGATAGCAATGTCTTGCAAAATGTCCAAGTCTATGACAATTTTAACACACAACACAATTATTTCTTCCAGATTGATGTGAACTAAGTTTCTAGCCAAGAATACCAACATTATGATCATAACATTTCCTAGCAACATGTCTACCCTTATTACGTTATAACACACAATAACATTCTTATCTCCAAGTCCTTCATTTCTTCAAATCTAACTAGGGTGTTCATATAGGCGGTACTTTCGCGGTGTTTATTTTTTCTTGACAATTAAAACAAGTTATATTCCTTTATTTACCATCTTTGGAATCCCTCCATGGATGGTCATCTTTGAAAATATTCCTACACTCCTTAGCTCTATGCCCAAAACCATTACAAGTATAAGCAATAGCCATTAAAATATATTTCATACCTTGATGCATTAGGTTGCCTAACTAAGTTAGACATTCTTGAATTTTTATCCTTCATGTTTTCTTGTTTGCGTAGACTAGCCTTGTCATCTTCACACTTCTCCATATGCTCTCCTTTGAAACCTAGACATGTCTTGTCACTTGTTTCTCTTTGACTCTCCAAAATTTCATCAAGGACTTGAGCTCTTCTCCAACTTTACATACATATTCAATATTTTTACTTCTTCTAGTTCATATTTCAAGGATTTTAATTATTCTTCATGTTTGAGGAAAGCATATTCTTTGTCCTTTAGGAATTTTGACATGCTCTCAACATGATATTTTGTCCCTTTGAGGGCTTTACCATGCTCATCTTCCATACACTTTATTTTCTCTTTCAATCCATGAATTAGGGACTCAAAAATCTCAAACTTCCTTTTCAGAACTACTTCAAATAATTTACCCATTCTTGTGCTTCAAGGATATCCTCCAAGTTGTCAAACTTTCTTCACAAGGACCTTTCTTTGGTACCAATTGTTGGAAAACACGAACACTGAGAGTGGAGAGGTGAATTAGCACTTCTCAAAACTTTGAAAATAGTTTAGGAACTCAAAAATCCATTCAATATTAATCAACATTTACTATGAGGAAACAAGGACATTCAAACATAAGCAAATAACATGCAAGCACACATGAAGACAATGTTTAATGTGGGAAAACCTTAAAGGGAGAAAAACCCACTAAAATCAATGCACTATGAGGAAAATTGTCCCATAAAATATTACAATGATTTCAATTTGTTGAGTACCCACTCAACTCAAGCACTTACTCCAATAAATTTTGTAAGTTCCAACTTGCATGGAAGCACCCACTCCTAAAAATTTAGTCAAGCACCCACTTGAAAACTTTTTCAAGCTCCTACTTGCATGGAAGCACCAACTCCCTACTTTTCTAAGCACCCACTTAGAATTTTACATAGTTTTGATCACCTTCATCTAGTTTCTTGAACCAAAAATTTTGATCTCTTATTCAACTCCTATATCTTCATCCTCTTCATTCACACACCTTGATTCACCTATCTTCTCTTCACTTCATATTGTTGCAAGTACAGTCTTCAAAGCCTCTTTCACTCACACTATTTTGTCCCTCATTCGTACAAGGAGGAAATCAACTTCCTTCACTCTTCATCAGCTCATAATACTATTAATTCAGTCTTCATGAAGCTTTCTATATATACTCACTTAGGCCCACAAATGCTTGGATAAATATATCTTTTCATTTCTCAAAAACTTTCTATCTTCATCATCTCATTCTCATTTAATGTAGGGATCAAAAATTTATTTTACCGGTAAAGTAATTCTCTCATATACATAAGTATGATCTCACTTACACCTCTTCAAATTCAACTTCTAACCTCCTCAACTTCCAACTTCTCCAACTCGAACCAAGGAATCTAGATGACATCATCTAAAACTACCATAATGCACTCATTACATCTATAAAATGTCGATTACAAGTACTAACTTTTCTTGAGCTTATCATGACACCTTTGACACCTATGAAGGATTAGAGAACCTTCTTTAACTTGTTGCACATCTAAAAGAACTGATGACCTTCCATATTCCATCAAACATTTGCATTTGTAATGGTTTCTTCCATTTTTGTCTTCTTCTTAACGTATGAATATTTGTCAAGTATAGCTCTCATAACTCATGAAACAAGTGTTATGATGAATTTTCACGTTACAAAGGCCTTATCCTTGCTTTCTAAAGCCTTGAAAATATTTAAAACTTGTCATTTCATCTTCAAGATATCCATTTGATCTCATATGCTCTACTAGGTCTATGTACTTCAAAAATATAGTATTCAACTCAGTTGCAATAACTCCATTCTAAACTCATGTCATGAAATTAAATAAGGAGGAAAGACACTTAAAGATGTCTAGAATATCGCCATCTATTTGGATTTATATAGATCATGTCACAACACTTATTTTCATCTCTTATTCTCGGTTGGATGGATATTCACATTCATGGCAGCTCAAAACATAATCACAAGGTTGCTTCATGATTTAACAAATATTAAATTTGTAAAACCCTAATTACATAGTCTCGTATGATAAATAAATGATAAAGCATGGATCTAAAAAATAAATAAGCTAGATAAAAAAACCCTAGGCGCAAGAGAGAGAATAAAAGACTTAAATAGTATTTGTTTAATCTCAAGTGTTATGTACTTGAAGACCGATGAACATGAGGATGAGACTGTCATAACCATACTCGAAAAATTCTGTAATTTTGGATGAGCTAGGACTAGGGTGTCTAGGCTAAGGCGATGGTGCCTAGGTTCAAGATACCTCTTATGGGTGCCTATGACTACGCAAGAGCTCAGAAACTAAATTTTATGGTGTCGCAAGATGGTCACTAAAATTCATTGTTGATCACATGTATGTCACTGGATGATCACAGAATTCACTTGTATCCTACAAAAGAAATAATATCCTCGTAAAACTTGGTGTCTCAAAAAACACTTGGAAATTTTGGGATACCCATTTAAAATTTTGGTCTTTTTGACTTGTGTTGATTTGCTTAGGATTCCTTACTTGGTCCAAAAATGTGTAATAATGGATTTTATGAAAATAATAAAAATACTACCACAAATGCATAGAGCTCAAGAAAATATGCACTTTTAGAAAGAAAAAAATGGCACCTAAAACGAAGCAACAAAGTGAAAGTTATGAACTTTGCAATTTTTTTGCTACATCTTCCTAGACCCTTTCCAAAATTGGAAAACTTTATTCTCTCCTTGTGTTTTCTTCACCGAAAATCCAAAAATGGAAAAAAAATGCAAATCATGGAAATAGAAGCTACCCTTCGGGACTATTTTTCACATTGTCGTGCCTTATGAAGTTTCACGCAAAAGTTAGGAAGAAAATCCGATCCAAGTTTCAATTTTTAGCTTCCTTCCACTTGAATTTCCATGCAAATCATAAAAGCAACCCCTAGTGCAAGTCATGGAAATTGGATTTTCCTAGCAAGATGGAGTTTAACATCACCACTTAAGTGAAAAGTGTGAAATTAGGAGCTTCCTAGCAAGTTGTAATTTAATGTTTCCCTTCCTTCATGTTTTTCACACAATATAAGCCAATACACTTAAGTGAAAAGTGTGAAATTTGGAGCTTCCCGACAAGTTGAAGTTTAACATTGCCCTTCCTTCATGTTTTTCACACAAAAGTTAGCCAATTCACTTAACCAATTCACACTTATTGGAGCTACCAAACAGGATGGAGTTTAATGTCTCCACTTAAGTGAAAAGTGTGAAATTAGGAGCTTCCCAATAGGTTGTAATTTAATGTTGCCTTGCCTTCACGTTTTCCACACAAGCATTAGCCAAAAAGTGTGACCCATATTAGCATGACTTCATGCTTAAAAAGTAATGTCTTTTATTTATTTTTAGCAAGTTAAAAGCGTGCCAAAGTTAGGGAGAAAGTCAAAGAAAAAAGTATGATAAAAATAAGACAAAGAAGCTTGCTAAAAATAGCAGAAAGAGTTGCAAAGAAAAGCATGCTAAAAGCAAGCTAAAATTAGGCAAACTTGGGTGCCCAAAGAAGGAGAAAAAGCACAACAGTATTATTAGAAATTGCTAAAAATAAGAAGAAGCAATTAGTAAAATTAGCATGCAGTTGCCTATATAAGAAGTGGACACCATAAGTGAGAGGAATTTATTTCTTTTGTGTGGAGCATTTTCCCTGACAAGAGTTGGTGCCAAAGGAAGAGATTGTAAGCATTAAAAAATATTTTTAATTACTTTGGAAGCATCCAATTTTGGCACATAAGGTTGGAAGAGTTTTATTTTTGTTATTTGCATGTTGATGTGAGGGCACGGTTAATAAAATAATATTTTTAGTTTGCTTTGCATGCAAGAGAAGTCTAAAAATAGAGGGTTGCATGCTTTATAGTCAGATTTTGGTGAAGAAATTGGACATTCATGCCATGGACTTCATGTTTGTCTAAATTATTTATAGGAACACTTCACTTGTGCCCATATTGGTGAGAAGAAAGCAAATTTAATGTCTGATACATTGAATATATCTTCAGAATCAGGAGGAGCAATTGTAGCTTCTACACAAATAGATCCATCTCTCATAATTGCAAAGGCTTCGGTAGAAATAAAAAAAAAAGATCTCAAACAAAAGTTGATTCAAGCACGATGAAGGGTGATGAGTTTTGTCTAAATTGTTTATGGAAAACATTGCACTAGTGCACATACTTGAGAAGAACTGCAAAAGCTTCAAGGATAAGAGGAGAAGACAGGTCAAAGGCAACACCCGCAAGAAAATCACAGTCAGATGCTTCCAGATCCAATTTGGTGAGAAACAAAGGAAAATATTCAATAGCATATGGTAGAAAGAGCTTATCAAATTCAAGGCATAGGTATCATTCATATCATTCATGAGGCGAAGTGCAATACAGGTTGGATCTACATGCCGAGTGTGGAAGAAGAATCAAATTGAGAGTGTTGTAGCTTTCTTCTAATTTCTTCTCCTCTTTCTTATTTTGTATCTTATTTTCTCTAAAAAAGCAATTGAGTAATCAATTAAATTGTAAAACTTAAGTGAATGGTTTAAAATTCATTACAAGTTATTGGAAGAAGTCGATTACTTGAAATAGGTGACAAACATGCAAAATAGAAGGTTATATTTTTAGGCAGTAAAGCATGCATGTGTTCAAAGAGAAAGCCTAGGGAAAATACTTGCCACTGCTTCCACATGTAGCAATTCATTGAAATCTTTCTATTTGTAATTTCCCTCTATACACTATAAATAGAGGAGGATCCTAAAGGTTAAAGCATCACAATTAGTTTTACAAAAACTTGTTTAGCAAGAGATTTTGTAATTTGAGAATTCTTGAGTCTTCGAGACTTTGTGCTAAAACCCCGATGTGATTGATGTGAAGGCTTGGGATTGAATAAAAGGTGGATTTCTAGAGAACTTTGTGTCTACATTGTTTTTTGAGCTCTTCTTTTCAGAGGTTTTAGATAAACTTTGTGTTATCTCGATCTAGGTTAGATGTTATTTATTTCCTGTTCTACTTTGAATGTTGTAATTTATCTATTTATTTAATTCATGTGGATGAGATCAACTCGATAACTATTGCTTGATTTGGCACATATTCCTTCTTCTTTCCTAACTTATATTTCTCTCCCCTACTACAAATATTCCAATCACAACTCCTTACTTGCAAAATTTTCCCGTTATGGTTCACGGTGTGGGAAATTAACATAAAACCCCCAAAACAGCTTATTGAGATTCACCCTTACCAAATTGATAAATATCTTGCACATGAGAATCATCGTCAAATGAGGGAGATTTATCTCATGACTGGATTTTAAGCTATGCATAAAATCTAGCCAACAAAACCACAAACTACATCAAATCCTAAAAAGAAAGATGAAAATGGGGAGTCGGACTAACCTGGCGTGGTCACCCGACAGAGTGAACTTATGACCAAGCACTGCACTACATCTCACACTTCATGTAGTTATTGTGTGTGTGTGATAGAAGCATGTCCTAGGAAGATCTTGTGCAAGATGAACTTGATAGTGAGTGATAGCTAGATGTAGCAATGTAAATAGATGTGTGGATGGAAAAATGAACTTCCCCTCCTATGCATGTATGCAAAAATGCAGTCCCTTGAGTGAGTGCTAAATGCACGCTTTGATGCTTTTAGAATGCCTTTGGATGTAACCTTAGGTGGTGATAATAGATACTTAGTGTTTGGTATTTTATTGTGGTCACAAATCTTTGTATTTATATGATTCCCTTGTTTGAATTTCGTAATTGATAACTAAAAGGCAAACCCATAAGAAAACAAGATGCCCAAAACATAAAATATGCCCAGAAGAGGCAAGTAAGATATAAAGAGGTAAAGGGCACCCATAGGGGACAAGGGCACCTAGGCATTGGCATCATAGTTGGGAGTTGGTGTCCAAAGTCAATAAATATAAAGCAATGAAGATCAGACTAGGTTGTGGGGTGTGCAAGACCAAAGAGGAAACAAGAAATACAGAAAAGAGGCCAAAGATAGATGTCAATTACTAGTTTTCTCACTTAGGAATCATATGAATAGTATTATGTGATTAGGACCTAGAAATGTACCCAAATGTGTGATTTTATGTATACTGTTTAGACCCATATAGGTGTATCTTTGGTGTCACTTTCGGTATGTTACTAGGATATATAATATCTCATCATGGAATCAAGCTTGACCCTAAAAATATCCAATCCATTTTTGACATGCCACCACCATGGAACTTAAAGCAATGAAGATCCCTCCAGGGAAATATTCAAACCATTCATTGTTTTGTGGCCCAATTGGCCAATAAGACCCAACCTTTCACATGAATCTTAAAGAAAGACACTTCATTTGAATGGGTTGCATCTTGTTAGCAAACATTCGATAACATTAAGAAATATTTAATCAACCCATCAATTTTTGTGTCACTTATTCCAAAAATCCAATATTTATCTACATATCTGATATGGAACATGCCCTCAACACCTTGTTAGCACAATATGATGATACGAACTGTGAGTGGGAAATTTACTATATTAGTCATACTTTTCTTCCTTACAAGCATTATTACACTCCTATATAAAACTAAGTCTGGCATTGGTCTTTTTACGGCTAAATTACAACATTATTTGTCAAACACAAAAGTATATGTCATCACCAAGATAGATCCTTTACATTATTTGTTAGCATTTACACATATTTATGATTGTATAACACAATGGGTGATTCTCTTAAATAAATTTAATCTCAATTTTGTTTCACATAAATCAATTAAAGGACAAGTACTCACTAACTAACATGATGAAGCTCAACTTTTTATCCCTCCCCCATCAACACGCTTTTCCCGAGGGGTAGTTACGCCAAGTTTCTCAAAGAATTTCATATTTCCACCTACAGTACATGTTCTTGACACGCTTTCATATCCACTTCACTCATATTAGATCATTACGGGGGCCACAAAGTACTTCACCCCTTCACAAAAACAATCGGTTTCTACTACATTTTTAGGGATGGGCATGGGTCTCCTCTCTCCATCTACATTTCAATACATTACGCTTTTATTCAATTGTGTAGTACATGAGAAGGGCATGGGGGAACTCATTCTCTATTCTATTGTGAGTCCTTATTTACAAATTTTGGTCAAGATATGTCTGCATTGGTGTGGTCCATGGGGTTACGGAAGGTGTCAAAGTGGCTAAGTTATATGTAGGTATTCCTTCTTTCCCCTTACATTCAAAGGGGAATATGTCGAGTTGAATGAATTTGATACATAGTCTTCTTCCTCCATAGGATACTTCAAAGTATCTCAATTTTCTTCTCTCTCTCTCCTTTATTTTTATGTCAAGTTACATGTACCTAACACTTCGGTTTATCCTCGCGTGATTTTGTATTAATGATCCATAAACTACCTTGTTAAAACAAAAAAATAGATCATATTCTAGTGATAATGGAATGGAAAATACTAAGTTCCTTTTCGGACCAATATAATGTATACTAAACGTTCACACATATTACAAATTGAGAAGTAGAAAACAAAAGAGACAAAAGAGACATCCTAGAGAAACCCAATGTGGGAAAGAATCCAACTGGGTAAGTAAATCATTTCCCTTTTACTATGTAATTATCCAAAATACAAAGTTACTTTGCCGCAATTGGCTTTTAAGAAGGATTCAATATCCTTCTAATTGTTTTCTTGCTTACAAACCTCGACAATGAAGAACTCAACTCTAAATTAACAAAACAACATAGAAGCTCCAATTTCGCCCTTTTTTCAAACTTAAATTCCATCAAAATCACTTGCTCAAATGAAGAATTGAAATTTTGTTTAAAGTTATTTTATCCACGTATGGAAGGGAAGGTGAAATAAACCGATATGGGAAGGTGAACCGATCTAGGAAGTCCAATCATTTGGAACTCGCTTGTATTCCCATTTCAACACCTATAAGAGACATCTAGAGGGGTGTCATGCATATAGATGATGCATCGGAGGATACGTTTTGCATTTATAGGATGCATTTTGAGAGGTGACAGGGGTATAGAGAGGTGTCAGTTTTATGGAAGATGAAACTAGCATCTGGTGAGGCATCAAGCATCTAGAAGATGCAACCGACATCCGGGCTTCGTAAAACAACAATGGTTTTCTCATGTCATTCAAAGGTTTTGGATCACCAACATCCTAACTTTTTCCTTTTTCCTATATTAATAATATGCAATGTAAGTATCAATAAGGATAATACGTATAATTGTGTCTTTCCAAATCCATTTTGGATCATACCTCCCCAATTTGAGGATTTTAAGTCCCTGAAATCTTCAAGGATTGGGGAGGTGAGAAAATTTCTTCCCCACATCTTCTCATAAATACCACTTAGCTTAGGTAGGTAATTGTCCTTTTAAACCAATCAATACCATGTCTTGCACTCCTCATTGTGTTTTCCACTCTTTCCACTGCAATACCACATCTTCCTCCAATTCCAAATGGTTTTCTGGAGCAATTTCCTCAATAGATGGTAGCAAAAACCCTCTTCTTCATGATCCAACATGGAGAGGTTAAAGAGTCGTAAATTCTCAACATTCACAATTGAATAGATTCTCATATAAGGAGGCAAATCTAAGCAACATGCTTTCTTACCCACTTGTTCCGAATTTCAAATGATCCATAATGAATATATTTGATTTTTTTATCTTTTCCCTATAGCCTTTCTCTACTCTTGTACAACCATACCTTGTCACTAAAAATAAAGAATGCTCATTTATCTTCTAATCATGTCATGTTTTATACTTGGCCTGTGACTCTTTCAACCTCTCTTGTACCTAGAGGCATATCTCGCTGAATTTTCTCAATGAAACTTTCAGATCTATGGGTCTCTGGATCCACTTTTGTTGGAATCAAAATCACTGGTGGTGAATCGGTGTTTAAAACTTTTCAATCAATTATGTTACGTGCATGAACCATAAAATCAACCATTCAACACATATTATCCATGACGGGCTTATTAAGCATGATAAACCATTCACAAGAACATGAAACAAGAGATAACACACATGTATATGTGAAAAACCCTTAAAGGGAAGAAAACCCATTGATCTCTATATTTTTACAACTATCCTATAAAACAAAAATTAATATTTAGTAAAACACCAACACCAAATTCACAAGCACCTACTTAACAAGGTTTTAGCAAGCACCAACTCCCTAAGTTTTTATCAAACACCCACTTGTAAGGAAACACCAACTCCCTAAGTGAATCATCACCAACACATCCACCTTTGAATGTTTTTCACCTTCCATCTATTGTTTATCAACAAACGGTGATCGTTTATCTCTTCTTCTTCTCTTGATCACTTCTCAAACTTGCATGATATGATTCTTCATTAATCAATATCCTTTACCTTGACATGGGCATGCACAAAATAACTTTTGAAAGCTCACCATCTTCATATATTCAATATAAACACTCTTCCCATGGTCTATAATACCTTCTACTACCCTTGCATGCACTATATTTCACTTACTCCTCTCATATCCCTAATTGGCCTAAAATTGTCTTACCTTTATATACATGACTCAAGAACACAAAAAATAGGTCGGTCATGTACACATAAAATAAATTAGGTCAGCCATGACATATTTATAAGAAAATTGAAATAATCACAACATGGCCTTATTTTTCTCTATAATATCATCAATTATCCTTTTACTCCTTTATCGCTCAGAAGACCTACTTGCACGAGAAGAAACGTGATCTTTCTTGAGAAACCATGATCATCTTCATAACTCAAAACCTTTCACATACTCTTTTAATGACCTTCTCTAACCTCCTTCATGCTTTAATTTCTCAGCACCATCCATTCATGACATGAAAACACCTTGAGAACGACATTGTCAAGACACCTCAAAAGCGGTCATAAGAAATTGACTTCATAAGACCACTTAAATGCTAGAACTTGTCCATAAATAACCATGTACATGTAGTATGGGTCTCTAACACCCTAAAACATCCATTTTATTAGTATGTCCAATGCAACTTTTGACTTCTATAGTAACATCTTCATAAATAATTCTTTTTCTTTAGGTTCCACTCACTTATCTGAAAACTCAATTCCACCTTGAGGTACTTGAAAGATTCCACTACAAGACCTTATCATCAAACTAGGTAATATAATCCATTCTGAGCCGATTTGAGAAATATCTTTCATATCGAGTCCTTATTAGGGTTTTAGAAGGGTTTAAGAGTGGTTTTTGTGTTAACAATCATTCATTAAGGTCTAGACCTTACACTCTAAAAAAATGCAAGTAAATCTTAGCTAGAACCCTTCCCCATCTCTCTTTAATAGCTCAACTTCTCATGTAAAGGATTAATGTGAAAATGAGCATTAGAAATTTTCTATCGAGTTTGGTGTCTTCATTCTATGAGCTTGAGTAGGCCAAAAATGCATTATCTTACAAAATCCTCTAAACCTTGAATTGAAAATTCATCAACGTACCTAAAATAGCATGTCTCACCTCTTTCCATGCTAAAATGTGCATAATTTCCTTGAAAACTAAACCTCATACCTTATGAGGTCATGATTTTCAACTTGCTCTCTACTCCTTAGTCGTCATGCCTCACTAGGCCTTGAAATTGACTTTCATACCTCTGTCCATGCACTCTAAACCATGTTCCCAAGCTCAAATAGTGTCATACATCCTCTCACACATGTGTGCACTTATCTCACCAAGCTACCATGCTCATACCTTCTCACAAGGTCTCTTCATGTCATGACTAGGCCATGACTAGGCTTCTCAAGCACTTGACACTTGACACAAAAACTTGTACTCAAACATGTTGACCTTTGACAATCCTCATGTTGTCTTCAAATTCCCTCTTTATGTCTTCAATATGAATTTGGCATAGTTATTGACTCACTACCAATCAACCTTTAATATCAATGACACTTGCCTCTTTCTCTTCAATATGATATCAATGATAGCACTTAACAATCTCCACATCATCCTTTGGCATCAACAAGGACACTCGTCAACTTGACATCACTACATTATCAATCAACCTTTACAAGTTCACCTTTTTGATATAAATGACCATTATTCCTTTACATGATGCACCCTTTTTACATCAATGACAATATGCCTTTACATGATGTACCCTTTTGACATCAATGAAAACAACATGCAAACAAACTCCCCCTTTGTCACTGATGGAAAATGCATTGATGGCAAACACACTATAATCTGAAATCACTTTAAAATGGTACTTTTCCATCTTCTCATTCTCCCCCTTTTGACATTTATGAAAAAGGGGCTTCCACAAACTATCATCTAATCCTTGGATCTGAAATTCAATAACACAATGAAATGATGACAAAAACTCACCTTAGGCTCATACCAATTGTTATAGAAAACTTATGGGACACTTGAACTATACCTTTAAGAAACCATGCTTCTAATGAATTCTACACCATTGTCTTGACACTTCACAATATAAAGCTATAAAGATACCCCTGAGTATATGCTTCTCCTCACAGACACTAAATGACAAACACACTATTTCTCCCCTATTTTGAACACTAGGATATCATTCTCCTAGAATAAGCTCTTTTCTCAAATAAACATGATCATTGTTGAAACATATGGAATCACACTTTATTGCAACAAAATATCTATAATCGGATACAAGCAATATAGGAACATGTTCCCTCTTTCTCCGTGCATACCTTCTTCAAATGAACTCAGATACATAATATCACTCACCTTGTTTTTGACATGACAAATCTGACTCAAACCTTTGATCAAGCACTTCTCAACATATGAATGATACCAATACCACTTCTCAATACATATCAATCTCAACTATCAGCATAAGGAACAACTTTTTCTTACTAACAAAACTTCCAAATCTTTTAACATTATTCAACGTGTCTTTATGACTCTTAATATCTTCTTAGCACTTCTTACCTACTCATGGAGCTAGTGAACTATTAGTTATCTCCCCCTTATTTTATGCATACCTTGAACCTTTAACTAATAGAACAAAAAATATTCAAAAAACCTTCTTGATGTTCATTACCTTGCAACAAAATGCCATGAATGTGACTGGTCTGATCAATTCATCACACACATACTTTGTAACACAAATCTGTAATCATCTTTATTGTCTTTGTCACAACTACCTCAAGTCTTCATAGACCTTCTTGATTCTCATCTTCCTTGCAATATAACTCCATGTTGCTTATATTGAGTGATGAATTCCTCTATAAAGCCTAATAGAGACACTCCATTTCAATGAGTTCTAGAACAATCTGAATTTAGAATATTCTCAAATCTCCACGAACTTGTAATCATGAGGTTGATAGTATTTATTTAGGATCTTATTGGTCTTTATTAGGACTTCGGATTGATTTCTATATCATATTTATTCTCCTTTATCTAAGTTAATAACATATTCTCTTGGCACTCGTCATTATTTTTCCTATGCCCTTCCATAGAAAACAGTCCACCTTGGCTTGTAGACGATCGGAATAAGATTAACTATATTTTGTTCTTCCTTTACCTTATTTACAGGATCTTATTTCATGGTGTGCTTGATTTTATTTTGTTCCTCCTTTACCTTATCTACAGGGTCTAACTTCATGGTGTACATCCTTTTTTTTTTTTTTTGTCTTGAGGGTCCCTGTTGACATAATATTACAATATGACTAGTATTTTTATAATTATATCAAACAAAACCACTCTTACCTCTTGATTGATGTGGATTGTGACTCCTTCCATAGTCCCATGAGTACTCATTCTTGGAGGGCCTTCTACACTCTCTTGATCTATGACCAAACATATTACATGCAAAACAATAACCATTGAAATAATTAGAGTAACTTATGGCATTTGGTTGTCTGATAGGATTAGTATTTATGTTGCTCTTGAAGTTGACCTCATTGTTCATGTAAGAATTATCATTTTCTTGAGCCTCTTATCCAAAATTCTGATCAGTCGTCTCTTCCTCCTTTTGATATTCTTGTAAACCAAGACCTTCCTTATCATTGGAAGAATTCTCGACTAATCAAAATTTCCTTTAGATCCTCAGTGATATTGTCAAATTTATTATATGTTTTCATCTTACTAGTTTCCTTATCCAACTCGCCTTTAAGAACTCCATCTCTATTCTCGAGCTTGGTGCACTCTTCCTCTCGGTTTTAAGACTTCTTGTTATAATAGCAACCTTAGTTACCAGGTTGTTTGGTGATCTCATCATGTTCATTAGCCATGCTACTAATTTTTTATTCATAATCTTTGATCAATGACTTCAATTTTTTATTCTTCCTTCTTTGGATCTTCAACTATTCTAGAGAACTCACCAACTTTGCTTCAAGATTCACTTTTGCCTCTTCTTCATCTAAGTCTTTCTTCCTCTTCCATTAATCCTTTCAATCCTTCACTACTTATTTATATAGCCATGAATAGAGTTTCATTTCAATCATTTTTAGCATCACTTTCATATGTACTATTGTTACTTACAATGAAAGGAGTTATTGTCTTATTTGGTGTACAAATGTCTCTTATTCTTGCCTTCGTACTTCTAGAACCTATTTTTATCTTGTCAGGGTTTATAGGACTTATTTTCTTCATCTTTATTATTTTTAGGAAATTTAGATGCAAAATGACCAATATTACCACAGTTGAAACACTTAAATGGAAACTTACCTTTGTACTTACATGAGCCTCTCCTTATCTTTCTAACAAACATGGCTTCTATCTTGTCATCATCAATATTTGAATCAGTATCATCCTTTACCTTATTACCTTGTGACATATTCTCATCTTTAAATGTAGCATCCTTCTTGGAAGGTCTTCCATCATCTATTCTCATCTCATATGCATTCAAGATGCCATGAAGCTCATCCATCTGTAATGTGTCTAAATCCTTGATTTCTTCCACAACAGAGACCTTAAAATAAAACTTGGGTGTCAAAGACCTCAATACCTTTTGGAAAAAAAAATTATTATTCCATATTTTCTCCTAAACCTCTGATGACATTTACCACTTCATCCACTCTCAATAGATAAGAAGTAATTTTCTCATCCTTATTCATTCTCACGATCTCAAATTGGCTTCAGTGGGTTTGCAACTTTTCTAACTTGACCTTAGTGTCACCTTCATATGTATTCAACAACTTCTTCTAAATTCATTTGGTTTTATCACAATGCATAACCATGAAAAACTTTTCCTCTAAAATACCACATAGGATGGCATTCATAGCTTTAGAGTTATTTTCACTAGCCTTCTTACCTGTTGCGTCAGTTAGGGGTGTAATCGGTATAATGTAGCCAACAACCACTAGTTTCCATATGTCATACCCTAATGACATTAGATAGGTCTTCATTTTGATGCTCCAAAATGCATAATTAGTCCCATTGAAGAGAGGAGCCTTATTAGTTGAGAAACCTCCTTGAACTTGATTACTAGCCATATATGTGCTTAGGATCTCCTTGATATGTTAAACCTTCTCCTAAGGAAAAAAATTTGATACCAATTTTTGGAAGCACGGTCACTAAGAAGGAGGGTGAATTAGTGTTTAAAAATTTTCAATTAATTATGTTAAACCGCATGAACCATCAAAGAAACCATTCAACACATACTATCCATGGTGAGCTTATTAAGCATGATAAACCATTCACAAGAACATGAAACAAGAGAGAACACGCATATATATGTGGGAAAACCTTAAAGGGAAGAAAAACCACTAATGTCTATATTTGGACAACTATCCTATAAAACAAAAAATCAAGATTTAGTGAAGCACCAACTCCACATGGAGCACCAACCCCAAATTTCCAAGCACCTATTGAAAAGATTTTAAGCAAGCACCCACTTGCAAGGAAGCACCAACTCCCTAAGTGACTCACCACCTCTCCAATGTTTGTTACCTTCAATCTATTTCGATGAACAAATGATGACGATATCTTTGATCTTATTCTCTTGATCACTTCTCAAACTTGCATGATATGCTTCTTCGCTAATCAATATCCTTCTATAGACACTAAATCATGCACTTTGGGTATATTTCTAGGTCCTGATCACATACCAATATTCATGTGATTCCTAAGCAAGAAAAGTACTAATTGACCATTGTCTTTGGCCTCTTTACTTTCTTTTCGGTTTCCTTATTGGTCTTACACACCTTGCCTAGTCGACCTTAACACTTCATTTTTTCAAAGTCTAGACACCAGCACCCAAGCGCCCTCATCCCCTTTATACGCCCTCGACCTCTTCGTATCTTGCTTGCATATTTTTGTTCCTTTCTAGTTGTTGTGCATCTTATCTTCTTGGTGATTAGCCTCTTAATGGTTAATTACAAAATTTAAATAAGGGAATCATAAAAATACAAAGTTATGTGACTATAATAAAGGACCAATCACTAAGCATCTACTATTATCACCTAAGGTTGCATCCAAAGGTATTCTCAAGAACATCAAAGCATCCATCTAGCATCCATTTAAGGGACAAGGAACTGCATTCTTCTACATATAATTTATAGGAGGGGAAGTTCATTTTTCCAAGCACACATCTACTTACATTTTTACATCTAGTTATTTCTCGCTATCAAGTGCAACTTGCAAAAGAGCCACCGAGGGAGTGATTTTGCACACATACACACACACACATGAAAAACTACATGGAGTTTGAAATGTAGTGCAACACACGTATCGTAAGTTCACTCATTTGGGTGTCTGACTCCCCATTTGCATCTTTTTCTTTTTAGGAATTGATGTGTTCTGGAGTTTTACAGGTGCTCTTTCTCTTTACAAGTTTATGGCGAACTCATTGATTTTACAATGACATACATGTGACTAAAAGTGAGGTATAGTGGCACTCGTGCAACACTAAAGAAATCACTTTCTAGCCATTTTTCATAGTCACAGTGTGCCCAAAGGTGGTCTACAAAGGCCCAAGCACACCTAGTCCGATTCGTGCACCCTACCCCCAGGATTTCGACGCTCACACAATTTTCTTTGCTTAGATGAGATAGTTTGCCTTTCTATTTCATTAGTTTTCTAGCTTGGCACAACTTCAGGATTATTGTAATATCAGCTAGTTACTTTATCCCTTCTCTTACACTTAGGGTTTTAAATTTATTAGCTTACTTGTTTGTGTCAAATTTTTACTTCATTGTTATATCATTGCGTTGTAACTTAATTAGGATTTAGCATTTATTTTCCAATATTTATTAAATCACTCGTGAACCCATTTCTTAGAACTCCTTGCCCTAGGATCCACTAAACCCTAATGGATAAAAGTAGATCTTCCTCTCCTAGGCAAGTTATGCATCATGTGAGTGTTAATCCTATCCTTGATGATGTTGTTGAGGTTGAATTGCTTGATCTTTATCATTATGCTCAATTTGATGATAATGTTCAAAGATTGATCTTGCTAATGAACACAAAGTTCCTACTAGTTTTGAACACTCTACTCTCACCATTGTTCCTAACGCTTGAAGATTTTCTAGATGTAATCCTTTTTATTCCATAGGCACCAGGACTACTCCACCTTCTATTTCTGCTAAAACTCTTGATGATGTTATTATCAATTATATGTTTGGTCTTGATTGTGATATTGTAGATAAAAATCATGATGAAAATGTACATGTGCATGATGTTATTTCTCATACTAGTCAGGATGAATGTAAAGTTGTATCTCATACTTCTTCTATTTCTAAAAATGTTTCTAATGATTGTAAAGATACATCTCATGATAGTTCTTCTCCTACTTCACTATATGTTGATGACTCGCTTGATGAAATACTTGCATGTGAAACTTTGTCTGATACTGATGATATTTCTGAGCATGAACATGTTAGTAAAAATTCTACTTCTCTTAAGACTATTGAATGTGAATTTTCCACTCTACTTTCATCTACTTCGAGGTTGTTTCTGATGGCATTCATGATGATTCTTCCATTCCTACTAGCTCACCTCTTATGGTTTCTTCTAATTCTACTAGCTAGTATTTCCGTTAATATTCCATGTTCTTCTTTGCCTCTTTCCTCTTCTTATTCTCTTGATGATGTTCATGTTGCTTCTTTTATTTCTCCTAGTATACCGCAGGATAATTTTAGTGGCGAATATTCATAATATGGCATAAATTTCATTTTAGGAAAATTTGAAAAGGTGATTTTTTCAGAAAGGTGTCAGTGTCATGGTCGCCTAAAATTTGCAGTAAACATATTTTTTTAGGGGTCGGCTTCACCTACATTTGAAAACATCTCCTATAAAAACCTAGGTGATTTGTCGTAGTATACTACCACTAGTACCTTACCAATACCATGAAGTTGTGAACTTGCATACTCTAAGCAACAGAGCATAGTAAAAATTTTCTCGTGGACAGGAAACAAAGAGATCTTCACGACGGAAACAAAAGTTTTGTTGTTGACGCGTGACAAGGATATTCATTAATGCGTGACTCATTGCATTTTCTAACACATGACAGGACTAAGTTTGTTGATGTGTGACTTAGTTTTTTGCTGACGTGTGACATCGGTTTATCTGATGAGCGACTCACTGTGTTTGTTGATGCACAACTATAATATTTTCTCGACGGCAATAAAGGGTTTGTTATTGACCCATGACTCATTTCATTTCTTTGACGACGCATGGCAGGACTAATTTTGTTGACGTGCGACTTAGTTTTTTGATGACGCATGACATAGGTTTATCTGACACATGACTCACTTTATTTGTTGATGCGTGACTTAGTATACTCTGACGTGTGACTCACTTTTCTCTAATGTGCAAATTTGTGATTTTTTTGACACAAGAATTAGTTTAGAATAATGGAAGGTGCTAGTGCTCAGAATGGGAAAACCCAAAAAGTAACTAAGAAATCTCAAAAGTCCTTGTTCAAGTATTTTGGAAAATCTCCTGCTACAGATATCTGCAACCACTAGCACCCATATAGCTTCCACCAGAAAGAATCAAAGTACTAACTATGTGGAAGGTAATATCGAGGTGGACATGCATTCTGCACAGTATCAACCAAATGACACCTATGATCATAACATGCCAGATCTTGAAGACATACATGTTGAGATGCCAGATCCATAAGATATTCCTCGTGTTGGTGTGTTGTTAATGCGAAATCACAGCACCCCCAAATGAGTTATGGATCTGCTTTTCTAAGGCAGGGTCATTTGGTGTGATTTGCATAACATGGGACCATCTCTCAAGTTGTGGGACTTGCGGACTTGAGATGGCCCTCCGGAGAAAGCTAGCTTCTTCTTCCTAATCCTAATGCTAAACTACTCCTAAGGAAGGAAATGTGACTATCTACTCCTAATCTAACAATTCCAAGGAGACATGGAGAGAGAAAGTGCATAAAGAGGGAAATCCTACACTAACGAGGTGATAGCACCAAGAAAAGGGAGTGAGATATTTTGTTGAGGGAGGAAGAAACAGAAAAATGGAGATGAGGGAGGTCAGACAGAAGTGACACACCCAGATCTGCAAATCATCCATTAAACTCCATGAAACATGACATCCTGCACCTGCAAATGTGAAATACATGCACAGAAAAACCAAGACTGAAAGGGAGAGGCATGGAGAAACAACAAAACAATGCAAAGGGTTGAAGAATGCCACAAAACATGGTTTTATTTCTCTAGAAGGTGCACAAACCATTACATTTCTGGAACAGAGGCACAAATACATTTATCAAAGTGGGAGAAGGTTCACTACTCAAAAAAGAAACAAATTGGATAGAGTTTCTCTATGCCCGAAATGTCTCTCTTTCTCAAACGAGAAGTGTTACAAGATATATAGAGAAGGAAAAGAGAGGGAAGAGGGAAAATTCAAATCCTTCTCCAACCACTCATGAGATATGCATTGAATCCTCTCAACCATTAAATATCAATGCCTTCTGAAAATCTACCCATTATATATTACTGCTTTCCAATGGATTGAATCGAATCAAATCTAGTAGTTGAAGAGATTGGATTCTACGTTAATGGCCTAGAAGACTCTTCTTCATTTTTCACCTACCGGGAAATGCAGTATCCTGGCACTCGTTTGGGCTTCCCTTTTGATATGGGACACGTGGCAACCAGATTAGAGAAAAAATCGGGCTTGCGGGTCCACAACTTATCTTTTGCCCTTTTTTGCAAAAAAAAATAAAACTCAAAAATACTCCCGCAACCCCAAAGCTCTATCTTTTGACTTTGTTTGACCATTTACCCCTACCTATGTACACGTAGAGAAGCGGCGCTTGTTTGAGCTTCTCTTTTTGGATTCATCTTTGGAGAAGTGTTGTTAGGACATGTGGCTCTCTCTCTGCTGGCTCTGCTATTTCATTTCTAAGCCCACCTGTAACCTATTTGTCATCCTGGAATGTGAGCTCATAGGTCTGAGTCATTTCCTTCATATTTCCCTTATGTGCAGGAGTTGTCTTGACCAAATTTTTGGGGGCTAAATTTGGGATAACAATTTGGCGACTCACGAGGACATCTGCCTGCTAGATGAAGAGACCAGTGGCCTTGAAGCATCCATTGGGCATGGAGTCTACCTGATAAATATGAAACTGATCTGAGCTTTGAAACTATGACCTCTGAGCCATTTGGAAACCCACTGAAACTTGAAGTTTAACAAAATCCAACCAATGCATTATGCAAGGGCAATACAACAAAGACCAAAACTTTATACAAACTGAAAATCATACATGCTCCAAATGGAACATGCAGAGTGTGCAAAATCACTTCTTCTACTGAAAACAAACCTACCTACACTACTCTAACCAAGAGCAAAGGGAGCTCAAATAAAGCCTGCAACTAGCAGGGAGAAATAGCTTCCCTTCATCAAAAATGACAGCCACGTAACTGATTTGGCACTAAACATGGCTGGTTGGATGAGTGAAAAACTAACCATAAGCGGTCCTCCACCCAAATCATCAAGGTATCAACATTAATGGAAAATACCTCCTCAAGCTGACCTGCATGGACTCCTGGAGGTATTGATGGTGACCCTTGGTACTTTGATGCTCATCCTCATGCCCTGAAGTAGGCATGATTGGTTTTGGTTTCTCCTTTGGCTCCAATGAAGCCAAGTACCTGATTGGGCACGGTCTGATCCTTTGATGTGCCCTTTGTTCTGAGTTTCAACTCCAAGAATGGAGTTTTCTTGTAGACCTTCTTGGATGAATGGCATGGAAGAAGTGGTGAAACTCTTCTGCTCTTTCCCTTCCTCTTTTTGTGAAGAACATGGAAGAGTCATGTCTTCCAATCTTGGTTCTAGAGGGCCATTATGGAGTGCAGTTGTTGTTCCTGAATGTTCTCCTCCATGGCAGCAGGTTCATGTGCATGGGATGTGAGAGATGGAGGAAAAAATGATGTGATCTCCATGGGTTCCCCTCCATCAAGGAAATCCCTCAAGTCTGACAGACGGTCTACCTCCTTGTTGTCTTGTTGCATGTGCTCTACCTCCTCCATGGTGCCTTCCTGATCTGTAACTTGATCACCATGGCTCCCTTCACTCTCAAACATGAAGTTTGAAAGATCAAACTCTTCTTCAACATCAGAGCTTGAAGGGGATGAAGTGGGAGGAAGAACTGAAGGTTCTTCTATGGCCTGCTCCACACTTGGAGCCTCTAAAACTGTATGGTCCTCCTCCATCATGGGTTCATCAATCAAATCAAGCCCTTGAAATGAAAGCAAAAAATCTTCAATGATGCCTTCTTCATTGAGTGGCCTCAACATTGATTTGATCTCTCCCAGCTGCTCCTCTTCAATGGGGCTTGGGACTGATTGTTCCTCCTCTTGTTCTTGCTCTTCTTCTACTACAAACTCGACCTCAACCACCACTGGTTCTTCAATCTTGACCTCCTCTATTGGCTTAACCAGCAAGGGGATCTTTGTAAACCCAAATTTGGCAACCCAACTCTTTAGATTGTCTATCATTTCTTTTCTGTTGGGCTCCTCTTCTTGTTGTTCTCCTTGACTAGATTCTTGAGTCTCTTCCCAACATGGGCTTGGGAAAGCAAGAGGAGTGGCAGGTTGGGATTCAACCAACTTTGCAATTTTTTGTGGTGGGGAGGGAGGTGGAACTTCTTGTTTGTTTAGAGGGGATGAATGTTTGGAAGGGAAAAGGACAGAAGAACTAAGATGAGGTGGAAGACTAGGGAATGGAGAAATGAAATCAACACTTGGGGCAACATTCAATGGGAAGCTTGGAAATTGAAGCCCAAATTGAGATGGTGTTGCTTGAGGAGTAGAGAGAAAATTACCAGATAATGGTGTAGGATTTACCCATTGACAAGGCTGCCTGGCACCAAGTTCATAGGCCTCTATCTCTTCTACCCATTGTGCAAGTTGGGGCAACATTCCAATCATGAAGTCCAACTTCTCCTGAGGGTTGTAGTGTCTTGGAAAAGGGCCTTCCCATGGACAAGGTGCCCTGACAACCAATCTTGAATGCCTTCATTTGAGTTGTTTCCCTTGAATGCACCATGCTAGCCTCTATTTTTGAATCTTCTCCAGTAAACCAGCATCCTCTGCATAACTATCACCATTATATGCGTCCCCTTGTCCTTGATAAGCTTCATAGTCAAACTAGTTTTGACATTGTTCATATGGGTAAGCATTATGGTCCTGGATCTGATTATAATGTTGATCTAGAGGAGTTGGGAAATACATTGGAGGTGGACTGTATTGTTGTAAGTGTGAGTTCCATGAAGGGAATGAAGTCATGATTACACAACCTCATGGAATGGGAGAAAATGAAAGAGATGGAAGAAGAAAATGGATGAAATGAGTGGAAATGGATGGAAAAGGTCTGCAACTCAGAGAATGGGTTTTTGACCAGATGGAGTCACCAGATGTGCTTTGAATGTGCCTCCAAAGGCTGAAATCTTCACCAAGAGCACATCAAACCTGATGAAGTGAAGTGGTAAGGTGCTTTAAACCTGTCCCACTGGGCGTGCCAAAACTGTTAATGTAAAATCATAGCACCCCCAAATGAGTTATGGATCTTCTTTTCTAAGGCAAGGTCATTTGGTGTGATTTTCATAACATGGGACCATCTCTCAAGTTGTGGGACTTGTGGACTTGAGATGGCCCTCCAGAGAAATTTGGCTTCTTCTTCCTAATCCTAATGCTAAACTACTCCTAAGGAAGGAAATGTGACTATCTACTCCTAATCTAACAATTCCAAGGAGACAGGGAGAGAGAAAGTGCATAAAGAGGGAAATCCTACACTAACAAGGTGATAGCACCAAGAAAAGGGAGTGAGATATTCTGTTGAGGGAGAAAGAAATAGAAAAATGGAGATGAGGGAGGTCAGATAGAAGTGACACAACCCAGATTTGTAAATCATCCATTAAACTCCATGAAACACAACATCATGCACTTGCAAATGTGAAATACATGCATAGAAAACCAAGACTGAAAGGGAGAGGCACAAAGAAACAACAAAACGATGCAAAGGGTTGAAGAATGCCACAAAACACGTTTTTATTGCTCTAGAAGGTGCACAAACCATTACATTTTTGGAATAGAGGCACAAATACATTTTTCAGGTGTGGGAGAAGGTTCACTACTCAAAATGGCGTCAAGAAACAAATTTGACAAATTTTCTCTATGCCTAGAATGTCTCTCTTTCTCAAATGAGAAGTGTTACTATATATAGAAGGAAAAGAGAGAGAAGATGGAAAATTCAAATCTTGCTCCAACCACCATGAGATACGCATTGAATCCTACCTTGAAAGTTCAACCACTGAATATCAATGCCTTCTGCAAATCTTCCCACAATATGTCGCTTCTGGTTCCCCAATGGATTGAATCGAATCAAATCTGAGTAGTTGAAGAGATTGGATTTTTTGTTAATGTCCTGGAAGACTCTTCTTCATTTTTCACCTACCAGGGCCACGCGGCAGCCTGACACTCATTTGGGCTTCCCTTTTGATATGGGACACGTGGCAACCAGATTAGAGAAAAAATTGGGCTTGCGGGTCCGCAACTTATCTTTTGCCCTTTTACGCAAAAAAACACAAAACTCAAAATACTCCCGCAGCCCCGAAGCTCCACCTTTTGACTTTGTTTGACCATTTGCCCCTGCCTCCGTTTCGTCCTAAGACATGTGGAGAAGCGGTGCTTGTTTGAGCTTCTCTTTTTGGATTCATCTTTGGAGAAGCACCGCTAGGACACGTGGCTCTCTCTGTTAGCTCTACTATTTCATTTCCAAGCCCACCTGTAACTGTTTGTCATCCTATAATGTGAGCTCCTGGGTCTAAGTCATTTCCTTCATATTTCCCTTATGTGCAGGAGTTGTCTTGACCAAATTTTCTAGGGGGTGAATTTGGGATAACAGGTGCGGCCAGGAGTGCCTCAAGATATCGCACATACAAATACTCAACAAAATGGAACACAAAAATCAAATTCAAATTTTGGTTCACGAAAGAGGAAACTAGGTGATTATGATATTTCTCAAAATTCTACTCAAAAAAGTAAAACATTGAAAATGAACAAGAATATGTGGACAATTGGGAGGACTTACAAGTTCGATTGGGTTGCCAAATTTCTATTTATCGAACTCAGTACATTCATTTAATTCAAGATATCCCATCTGAATTTACATGTACAATATGTACGTGGAAATTGGGAAAGCAAAAAAAAATGCAACTGAAGCTAGACACTATAGAAAAACACTGTGGAAAATAATATTTGACTATAACAAGGGAGGATGGCCAGAAAATCAAAACACACAGTGGAAAACTAAAAAGAATGCATGCATGTTAAATACGTAGCAGAGTATGAAGCAAAACAAAAAAATGCAGACATCTCACAGAAAAGGGAGGAACGATCACATCGCAAATTGGTAAGATGAATCAAACAAATCTACATGCAAAACTCATACAATTCTCTATTTTATTTCACATACTAAAGAAAGGAAGACCGATTTCAGATTTCCTCAATTTTAAACTTTTGTATCCATATATAATGGAATTCCCAACGTACCTTAGGCTTATTGGTCTGACAGTAGTGCATGGGAAATGGAAAAATGCCTTTCAATGATAGAGAAGGAAGATTTGAAAGAGAATGTAAAAAAAGCTAAGTTTATCTCTCTTTCAATTGATGAGGTGACAATATTCGACAAGACTACATGGGTATGTATCCACATCTATACATTAGAAAATCATATAATGACACCTCATCTATTGGGTGTTATGAAAATGGTTGAAAACTTGTAATGTCGAAAACCTACATAAAATAGTTGTTTCTCATTTAAAAGATGTTATTGGAATGAGTGATTATGAAATTTCTACGATGTTGGTATGCATTGAGTAGATGGTGCATTAGTCATGTAGATCACTATACAGGGTTGTGTGTTAGATTGCAAACAACAATGGCCCCTTATATGCTAGCAATTCATTGTATGGCTCACAGAATGAATTTAGCATATAAAATAGTAAGAAAATATGAAAATATTGCTAAAGTAGAAGACCTTATAAGAGAACTTCATGCCTATATGGCAAGCAACCCAAAGTGATTTATTGAGTTCCATAAATTTGCAATTGGAATTACAGATGGAAAAAAACTTTTGAAGGATGTTGAGATGAGATGGATTTCTTTGTATGAACTTGCATGCAGAGTTCGTGAGGAGTATCCTTCGTTGGTTGGTTTCATGCACAAATATCATCATGAAGTTGACAAGGCGAGGGACTTGTTGTTCTGTTTAACTGATTTTGAGACATTGCTTACATTGGTTGGTATTCTTCCAATGTTGCAGGAGATCAATACACTCATGAAGCATACACAGGGAGATTAATCTATATTGTAGATTTTATACGGATGAGAAAAATGGTATGTCAAAGTCTTAATGTCTTGTATTGCTCCCAAGATAGTTTTGATACACTTTTTTTGAGAATTGGAAAGCTTTATTAGATCTTAAAAACCCCAATAACTATTTGAGATTTAATATCCATGATCACATCTACATCAATGTTAATGGGAGGGACATTCTACTGCACATTTTGCGAAAACGTCAAGATATTATAGGATCGGAACAAGAAGATGTTCCTGTGACACGTAATCTCTTTGATTCTGTTATAGTTGAAACAAGAATAAAGCTTTAAAAAATTCAAAATCCTTATCATCTGAAATTAGAGAACATTTCTCCAAAGATAAAATTCTTGAAGCAATGGGTGTGATGAATCCTAATTTTTGGAATACTGAAGGTGCTCATGCAGACTTTGTAAGAAATCATTTCCATAAATCCATGGGTACAATAATGGAACATTTCACAAAGACTTCAGAGGTCAAGGGTATGGAAATCAAAGGTATACTTGAATGTTCATTTATTAAAGTCTCAATCAACAAATTTTGCAACAACAATGAGGAACCAATATAAAAATTTAGACAAACCTTCTAAGAGTGGTGCTATTACAAGGCTCTGCGAGGAATCTATCAAAGTATTATCTTACAAGAAGACATCAGTGAATATTTCAGATTATATGAGTTATGCCAAACAATGATTTTGGGGTCTATGGAGGACGAAAGGGTTTTCAGTGCTTTATCATTTATAAAATAAAAACTGAGAAATAGGTTGGATAAAAATCTAGAAAGTTGCATGAGGTGTTATGTTTCTCGCTACTCCATGGAAACATTTCCTTTTGACAGAGCAATTGCACATTGGAATTCCTTTTAAAAAAGAGGTGTAAATAATATAACTACAAGTACAATTGTTCCCAACAATGAGACTAGAATTGGTGTGTCGTCACTCTACGAAGATAACATCGACTTTGAATCTGCTATTGATAATGGATTGTTTCAGCTTTAAATAGGTATCTCCTTGACCTTTTATTTTTTGATTGCGGTTATTTATTCAATTATTAAATCTACAGATGCAAATATTGACTGTGGTTATTTATTCAATTTCATATTAACTCTACAGATGTAAATATTGACTAAGGAGGCTTTTTATCAAATTTTATTTCAGCTCTTGTTATCATTAAAGATGTTACAGGTATATATATTTACATATTTTTAAATACAATTATTTATAAAAAAATTGTTTTATATAATTACTATTTTGGATTTGTCGAATACAAAATTCTGTTTTAAAAATTTGTTTGTTACATGCATTTTTCGCATACTAATTTGCAAGACATTCAGAGTTCAGATCTACATATTCTTCCACTTTGTTATACTCTTCCAGACTTCTATTGTCCAAACATGTACAGGTTATCATTTGCATTTTTCTTTAATCTTTTGTTTCTTCATTAATCTGATCAATCATTATTTCATTTATTTTTTTGAAAACGTGGGTTGACATCCATCCTAGGAAGCTCTCACTTCTTGGGACTGACAATGTCAGGCAACTCACCCATCTATATACTAATCTATTTCTCATGTTGAGTTTTCTTGAATCGAAGATCTTCTAGCACGCAACACGCTACGAAGGATGATTTCTCATTTTCCTTCCATATGCTTTGTCACAACCATCTAAAAGACAAGAGGTAACTTAAACCCTATCATATGACATTGCTTGAGTTTTTACAATTATGTTTAATTTATTTTTGTATTTTCAAAATTCTTTGATAAAGTGTTTAAACTTTGTTGGATAAAATCACACATTCGAATTTTACAAGTAGAGAGAGGAAGATTTTTCCATATTAAGATGTTTCTGTCATAACACATTCCAAATTTTCTTAAAACAATTATCCATTATACAATTCATCATCCACGATCGTACTTGAAACTAATGTCATCATCCACATCTAATGTCATCATATCATTGATTCATTACAAGTAGAGAGAAGAAGATTTTGAGAAGGTTTAAATGCAGACCTCATACAAGTTCTAATTTTACAAGTACAGAGTTCTTAAAACAATTATCCATTATCATCATCCATGATCGTGCTTGAAGCTAAAAATATATGTCCACTCAATTCATCATAATCCATATTTGTTTTAATGTCTCCATCCACATCTAATGTCATCATAGAAGATGTAAGTCCTAGTTCAATTGACGACGAGAGAGAGAAGAATATTTTGATAAACTTGATACAAAGTGTAAATTTTACAAGTAGTAAGAAGATGTAAGTACTAGACTCCTAACACACTCCAATTATTCTTAAATCAATTATTTATCCATTATCATCACAATTTATCATCATCCATATCTATTTTAACATTCCAATTTTTCTTAAAACAATTATCCATTATCATCATTCATCATCATCTATATCCATTCTAATGTCATCATATCATATCCATTAGAATATTTTGAGAAGGTTTAAATGTCTCTGTCCTACCACATTCCAAATTTTCTTAAAACAATTATCCATTATCATCATCCACATACAATTATCCACATACAACTAATGATAATCCATATCTATGATTCTATTCTAATGTCATCATCCACATCTATGCAATCATCATTACAAGTACTAAGATGCCTTTGTCATACCACATTCTAGATTTTCTTAAAACAAATAATTAACCATTATCATAATGCCATCACATTCAAATGAATGTATCTAGAAATTCTATACATAATATATAAGAAGATATAAAATTCCATATTTTAAAGTATTTCAAATTTTCAAACGCCATCACATTCAAGTTTCAAATTTCAAATCCAGATAATAAATTATTTCAAATTTTCAAACATCATGACCATCAAACTCAAGTTTCAAATTTTCAAATATAGATTATAAAGTATTTCAAACTTTCAAATTTAAAGTTTCAATTTTTCAAGTTTTAACCCTCAATCATGAAATTTTTCAACCCTCAATTTTTTGTACCCCTTTCCCCAATGGCTTCCACTCCTGTAGTTGTACTCCTTTCCCCAATGGATTCTCCTCATGTACCCCTTTCCCCAATGGCTTGAATAATCCCAGAACTAATCAGATCTTCCACAACACTATCTAGACTCTTTACGATCCTTTGTTCTTCCCTTGTCGCATCTCCATGGGATAAAAACTGGGATCTGTAGCTGCCTTGGCTTTGAATAAAATTTTTGGGTCAAAGCCATGCTCTTTAATTATCCACTTTAGTGTATTTTTTTTTTTGTTAACTAAAACAATATTTTCTTTCAAATTCTTTGTTGCGGATAAACTATTCTTAGTGGTTTCCAAGTGAACTTGGAACACCTTTGCTTGACTCTTCAAATTTTCATATTTCAACGCACACAAAAAAAGTGATCTCAATTAAACATATTACTAAAATAAGAAAAGGTCAAATTAACAAAAAATATTGTTTCAAAGTGATAATACTTACAACCTCTCTATCTCTCTCGGCATTTGCAATTGCTACCAGATCCTTGTCCTTAGACCATTTGTTAAAATATGCCTAGGCTTCAACGCACTAATATTTTCCAATTTGTTTAATGTTTTATCCAAAATATCATCTTTATAGTTGTTATACATGACAGTCCCACCTCTTACTTGGGTAAGTAAGGAATTGATCTTCGCATGTTGTATCTGGACTGCAGTGTATAAACTTTCTCTTTGCCAATAATTTTCATAATGACTTATTATTTCATTGATTAGTACTTTAGCCCATCTCTCCCATTCTATAAGTTGACTGATATGAGGTACAATAAACTTCATGACATGGGATTGACAATCATTACCAATTAAGTTCTCTAAAGGAAATGGTAGCAATTGTTCACCATCTGTATCTGAAGAAGATGATGTAGTTGGAGAGGTATGGGGGCTTTCTGGTTGATCATCAACTACTACTTGTTTCGCCTTTGGGTGGCCTGATCCTATTTACAATAAAATAAATCAATATTCAAATAAATAAATCTAAAATGAAAAGTAATGAAAGTTGAAATTGAAGTATACTTGTTGGCCTTGAATCATCTCACATGTATTAAAAAATCTTGATGGGTCATTGCTATTAATGCCCAAGTAATCTTCATCTAAATTTATATTATTTAAAACTGATATGCCCATTGCATTGGGCAAGCCACCGTGAGAGAAGGTTGGAATTCGAAATAAGGAGGCAATTTTTAGTGTCCCACTAGGGGCCGGAGGAATTGGCATGTGTTTACCAATGTTCTTTTTCCTGAACCTTTAGTTGGCATTTTGAATCGTATTGGTGGAGGGGGTGGTGTCGTTGTTTGTACAGAATGTGAAGGACTACAATGTGTTGAAAAGTGCAAGAAAAATCATATGAAAAATTGTTAAACTATTGAAAACTTGAGTCTTGTATTTAAGTAATTATATCATACCTTGTTGAGGGGTAACGTTTCACGGAGCTTGAGGTGGCCGTGTTGGAGTAGTAGTTGGTTGTGTTTGAGTTGTGTGTTTTGGGATTGTTGTGTGGGTTGTTGAGAAGAGACAATTGCATGTGACTAAACTGAGTGAGTTGGTGAAGATGGTTGACTTTGAGAAGCCCTGGTATTGTCCAAAGTTCCTGTAATGTCAACAATAATCAATTATATGTCAATTCAATATGGTAAATGGTAAATTGAAAATACAAAATGGGAATTTATAAATAGTAAATGTTAGGGTATTACATCTCTAGCATTTAACAAATTCAAATGCTTGGCGGTTCGGAGATGAGTGAAATTCCATTTCAGATTACGAATCTGTCAATGCCTCAGCGTGTTGTTGGCCTCTTCCTCTTGATGCAAATTTTTTTCACGAAAGGGCCTCCAAAAATATTTTTTGCAAATAGTCAATAATTAATCAGATTCCAGATGAACATAATGTTAGTCTTATGTCAAAATACAAACTTATACCTATTGTTCTTGAAATGGAATCGACAAATTCTTCATTGTCTCGTCTATGCAAGTAGGAATTGGTTTGTCTTTTAAATTAAAAAGAGCCTCATAATAAAGGCCAAGGAGATAGTTTGTGGAGTGAATAACTGGTTTGTCGGAAAGTGATGCATTTGTAATATCAGTTTTTATTTTATTCGATAAAAATGTGCACCAATCAAAAAAATTCTTTCCGATAGTTGTAAGAATGTATGCAATAGCCCATTTTGTATATCTAGTTTGCCAACCCTGCAAAACAATTCTGGCTTGAAAGAAAGAAATCATAGCAGCAAGAAAGTGGTGTGCAATTCCTTGTGTATCCACACCATGTCTTGATTTGTTGACATGAGCTATAAAAATCCAAAAATCCAATTTAATTAATATCAAAAATAGATTATAGGTTAGAGATTACAGATTAGAGATTAATATCAAAAACTGAAAATATAAAATGAAAATTGAAAATAGTTTATACGTATAATCAACATGGAAACCGAAATTTGATTCGAGGTACTTCTTATCGGTTTTGACGAGGGTTGCTTTTCATTGTGACAATGGGGAAATTTTTGTATGGAAGGCATGTTAAGCGATGAATATCAGTTGGATCGACACCGAATTAAAACATATGACCATCATCCACAATAATAGTAAACAAATTGTCCTTTGTATTGTAAGAGGAGAGTAGGTAATTCAGAATATCATGATCTATTTCAAACTAGGGCATCTTAACAAGCCCATCAAAATCACATGCATCAACCAAATCCTTGTATTTCAAATTCATTTGCAAAATTATCTAGAATGTGGGGCACAACAAATTCCTGTAGAGTATCTTTCCCTTAGAATGGGCTTGGGGTTAACTAGATTTTTGATTGATTTTGGTCTTGAGCTTGGCCTTGGGTTGCACTTGTAGTCGCCATTGTACTTGTCCTTGAGCTTGATTGTACCTGAAATTGATTCCTGTAAACAAGAAATTTTGGGAGCTGGAGAGTGTAAACACAAAATGATTGGTGAGAGGGTATTTATAGGAAAAAATAGGGTTTCAAGGCCTTTCCTAACGTGCAACACCAAAACCTTCTCGATGCGTGTCAAGAGCCTTCTTATGACGCTTCGTAATAAAAGGTTTTGTTGTCATGCGTCAAGAAGGCTTCTTGACACGGGACAATGAAGACCTTCTAAAGACATGTCAAGAAGTCTTCCCGACACACAATAGAAGGTCTTACTATCACACGTCAAGAAGCCTTCTTGACACGCGACAGAAGGCTTGTTGTCGCGCGTCAGGAAGGCTTCTTGACACGCGACGAAGGTCTTTTTTGTCGCGCGTGTCAAGAAGGCTTCTTCACACGTGACAATAAGACCTTTTATCACACGTCAAGAAGGCTTCTTGACACATGATAGAAGGTCTTGTTTCCACACGTCAAGAAGCCTTCTTGACATGTTTTAGGAAGGTTTTATTTTCGCACATCAATAAGACTTCTTGATGCATGACAACAAGGTGTCAACGTCTGCAGAATTTTTTCCATTTGTGTAGGTGAAATTTTAGTTCTCAAAAAATGGAAAATTTTCCTTTATGCGAAAGTGGATCCACCTATATTTTTGGGGATTTTCCACCTCCATTTTACCACCTACTTCTTAAAATGAACCTTGGTATACCACCTCTCATTTTGTCTACATCTATATCTAAGTGATGCCCATAAGATCTTCATCTTCTACTTCTTCTTCTCATATTCCTACAATCACCCGTAATGGAAAGCTTCAACCTCTCAATGTGCCTCTTACATCTTCTACGATTCCTCCATGTGGAATTTTATCACTCATGAATGTTGTTGGCCAATTGTAATCTCAAGTTCAATCTCTCACTCTTGAAAGAAAATCATATTATGCTTCTATTGATAATAACTCTCTTCATGACAATCTTATTCCACACAAAAATTACAATTCAACATTTCCTAAGGATTTCATCATCCCTACATTTTCATGCTTCATGGTACCATCAATCCATATCTACATCTTAAGCATTATCATTTATCTCGCAAATTATTATTCGAATGATCGATTATTGCTAAAAATTACGTCATATTCTTTTCGATGAAGCTCTATAATGGTACACTCATCTCGCTTTTGGATCTATTAGCACATATTGTGAAATGGAAGATGATTTTATTATAAACTTTATGCTAAAAATGGTCTTAGAGTCACACATGATCGCTTGCCTAACTTGCATTGGGAACAAAGGATCCTATCCTAGATTATATTTTACACTTCAATTTTTGCATACATCGACTAGTATTTCAGCCTACTGATTTAGAGAATTAATTTATATTTTGTCGTGGCTTGATTCCTACTTTAAAAGAATGGTTGCGATATGATACATGTGTATCATTTACACTTTTATGCTATAATTTTATCAATCTAGAATAGGATTTAATTACTACACATGTTGTAGATCATCCTTCTAATTCTTCTACTATTGTGTCATATTCTACTTCTTCACCTCTTCCATTTGTTAAGAAACCTCCAAGGTCTCCATCTCCGCCAACTCGCAAGCATGTTCCATCACCTCCATTGCATATGAGTCCTCCATCTCTGCCACCACAACATTCTCCACCTAAGTCTTTGTCATCCCCTACTCAGGAACCATTACATTTCTGATACATTGATAAGCCTCATGATGTGTTACGTGTTTTTCTTGATAAGCACTTAATTCACTTGTCTTCTAGTCACCATCATCCTCTGCATCCCCAACGTGATCATCCTTATTACAAATATCACCACATCAATGGCCATCGCGACAATGATAGTTATTCCCTTCAGAAAAATTACAACAATTAGAAGACAAGGGTGTCATTGCCTTTGGCTCTCGCTCTCGTGAGTAGTCTATTTCATGGATTCCGCAAAAGTGTGTTACTACTTCGATTCACTTGTCTCCTCCTCCCACTTTTAAGGTATTCATTCATCCATCGCCTAAATTAATTATTCATGCATGGCCTCCACCTCACTCATCCACCACTACATCATCTCATCTACCGCATAGTGCTCCTACTTCACATTGGCTTCCTAATCCATCGGCATATGTGCTTCCCACCACTATATCTCCCATCATTGGCACCATCTCATCTAATATTTAGTTTGGCTCATACACTCATGTTGTTACCACTTCACATGCTTCCACCGCTCCTCACCGCCCTCTTCATATTTGGTAGGTGACGTTGCTCACCAAAATACCCTATGGTGCACTCTAGTTCCATGGTTCGTATTTGATTGCTGATGGTTTAAATCTGAAATGAACCTCACCACACTCGCTCACTCTCTATGCCCTACGTGTTAGGAAATAAGAGATAAAATATGTAGAATAATCCCTTACGAATCGCAATGTAGAGAAACTAATATGCGAAAAATATTACGGATCTCAAATAAAAGTGCGAAATAAATAACACAACATAGAGAGACAAGATTTAACGTGGTTCACCCAATTTTGGCTACGTCCACCAAGAATCACTTGCTCATATTTTATTACAAGCCTCCACTCTCTTAATACAATACCCAGATCCGTTTGGAGCTATGCTCAACAAACTCTATAGAATTCACACCCGAATTCAAAACACATCTGCAATACATTTGTTTGTATTTCTATCATATGCATAAGACCATATAAATAGACAATTGCTTAAGCAATTTTACAAAACCATGGGTATCAAACAATGGGCAAAAACAAAACCGTCCCATAAACCTATGGGTAGCCGAAGAGGCGGTTTTACAAAACAATGGGTACCGAAAAAACCATGGGCCCAAAAACAGCCCATAACAGTTACCCATTACCCATGGGTTAATAAACCACCCATGAAAATTTGCTTTGGGGGCTTTGCCCCGAACCCCCCTGACCCACTCATCGGTGAAGCGGGACCGCCATAAAAATACCCGAGTGTAACACATAGAAGGTGTACCACACTCTAACATGAAAATAGGCTCCACAAACATAACAATCTCCCACTTGGAGACTAATTTCCACTGAGAAAGCTTCTCAACCCTTCATTGTCATCTCGCGAAGGCCAACCAAAGCTAAACATAGCTTTAGTTTATCCCTTGTGACCACCTTGGTCATCATGTCTGCAGGATTCTGACTAGTATGAATCTTCTCCAACTTCAACTTATCTTCCTCCAAAGTTGTCCTGATGAAGTGATATCTCAATCTGTATATGCTTCATCTTGGAGTGGAAAGTAGAGTTCTTAGCTAGGTGTATAGCACTCTGACTATCACTATGCAGCTTACATTCCTCCTACTTATGCCCCAACTCCTCAAGCAATTTTTGTAACCAAATCATCTCTTTACTTGCCTCTATGGCAGAAACATATACTCACCTCCGTGGTTGACAAAGCCACCAACTTTTGTAGTATGAAATCTAGCTCACTGTTGTCCCACCTACAGTATAAATATAACCTATCGTGCTTCTCCTGCTATCTACATCTCCACCATGTACGAATCTACATAACCACGTAAAGTGGTGTCTGATCCATCTGTAGCACAAAATTGTCCCCATGGTCCCTCTCAAATACCGAAGGATCCACTTTACTGCTTGCCAATGCTCTTTACCTGGGATCACTCATAAATCTACTCACACTCCCACTGGCATGGGCAATATCGGCCTAGTGCACACCATAGCATACATCAAACTGCCAACTGTTGATGAGTAAGGTACCTTGGACATCTAGTTTCTTTCCTGCTCTATCTTGGGACACTGCTCCTTTGATAACTTAAAATGGCCTATCAAAGGAGTTCCAACCCGGTTTAAGCATCCTGCATGTTAAACCTGTCTAATACCTTCTTAATGTACTCTTCCTAAGATAAAGTCAACTTCCATTCCTTCCTATCCCGAGTTATCCTCATACCAAGGATTTGTCTGGCTGCCCCCAAATCCTTCATATCAAAGGATTCACTTAGTTGTTTCTTGAGTACTTTTATTTCCTGCATGTTTTTACCTGTAACCAACATGTCATCAACATACAAACACAGGATAATATAACTTCCATCCTCAAATTTCTTTGTATACATGCAATGGTCAGAATGACATCTAATATAACCTTGATCCATCATGAAGCTATCAAACTTCTTATACCATTGACATGGAGCTTGTTTCAAGCCATACAAGCTCTTCTTCAGTTTACACACCATCTCCTCTTTACCTTTGACCTCATAGCCCTCTGGTTGCTGCATATATAGTTCCTCCTCCAAATCACCATGGAGAAATGCAGTCTTTACATCTAACTGTTCTAAGTGCAAGTCTTCTGTTCCCACTATTCCAAGAACAGTTCTAATAGAAGTCATTTTTACTACAGGAGAAAATATCTCATCAAAATATATACCTTGTTTCTGTGCAAACCCTTGACCACTAACCGGGCCTTATATCTTTTCTTTCCTCCTTCTTCGTCTTTAACTCGTACACCCATTTGTTCTCGTAATGCTCTTTTGTCTTCCGGTAGCTTCACCAAATCCCAAGTCTAGTTCTCCATGAGAGACTTATGCTCCTCATCCATGGCTTGCTCCCACTTCTTACTGGCATCTAGCTACATTGCTTCATCAAAGCTCTCTAGCTCTCCACTATCAGTGAGTAATAAATAATAAAGAGAAGGAGAAAAACGTTCAAGTTCTTTTCTTACCCTAGAAGACCTCCTCACTGTAGGAGTTTGGGGTTCTTGTTGAGTAGGTTCCTGAACTGATTCATGGGTCACTTTCCCATCTAGAAGATCCTCTACCACTGCATATTCTTTCTTGGATTCTTCCTGTTTTCCTGCAACTATTGCTTATACATGACTTTCTCATTAAAGACCACATCCCTAGACCGAATGATTTTCTTGTCCTTAATACTCCAACATTTAAACCCAAAGTCATCACCACCATAACCAATGAAAGTACATTTTTCTGATTTAGCCTCTAGCTTGGTCCTATCATCCTTGTCTATATGAACAAACACCTCACATCCAAAGACTCTAAGAAATGAATAATCAACTTTCTTACCATACCATGCCTCCTCAGGTATGCCTCCATCCAAGGCACTTGAGGGTCCTCTGTTTATCAAGTACACAGCTGTGCTCACCACTTCTACCCAAAAAGAAAGAGGTAGTCCTGCATGTAACCTCATGCTCCTAGAACATTCCATTATTATTCTATTCATCCTTTCTGATACCCCATTCTGCTGTGGAGTTCCTGGAACCATCTTTTGCCTGTGGATTCCATTCTTAGAACAATAATCATTAAATTCATTGCTACATACTCCCCTCCATTATCGACTCCGAGAAATTTTAGCTTAAGACCTATTTCATTCTCTACCAAGGCTTTCCATTTAACAAAAGTGTCAAATACATCGATTTGTTTCTAATACAATAAACCCAAACTTACCTTGTTGCATCATCAATAAAAGTAACATAATAACTATAACCCCAAGAGATGATACAGCCGGCCCCACACATCGAATGTACCAGCTCTAATTTACTCTCTTTCTTTGTAGGTCCAACCTTGAGAAACCTTACTCGCTTTTGTTTCCCATATATGCAATTCTCACGTAAATCCAAACATGTTTCTGTATATCCAGGAAAATTCTTCTTTATGATTTTCATGCCCTTATGGCTCATATGACCGAGCCTATAGTGCCATAATGTTGTATATGCATCTAAAGCCACAAGATTACAATCATTAGTACTATCAGTGGTTAAATACAAGGTTCGAACCTTCTTACCTCTTGCCACCACAAGAGCACCCTTGGTAACCTTCCAAGAGTTAGCTGTAAATATCATAGTACAACCATCACTTCTCAATTGCCCCACCGATATCAAATTTCTCCTTAATGTAGGCACATGTCTAACATCCTTCAATAGCCATGTATTCCCATTATGCATCTTAACCTAAACATAACATTTTCTAACTATGTTGCAAGGCTCATCATCACCAAGAAAAACATGCCCAAAATCCCCTTGAACATAATCAACAAAATAATGCCTATGTGGAGTAGCATGAAAAGAATCCCCTGAATCTAAAACCCAAGATTCAAGTAATATTATGAAAAGAAAGAATCAAAGCATCCTAACATACATTACCCGATGCCACATTTGCCTCCTTGTTTTCTTCCTGTTGTTTCTTCTTGTCCCAAAGCTCCCAAAAATCCTTCTTTGCATGCCCAGACTTTCCACAGTTCCAACATACAATCTTGCTCTTGGATTTTGACCTTTCCCGATCTTTCGATTTTCCACAGGTTTCCTCTATTCTTCTGTCTCCCTCTAGTTTCCACTGTCAAAGCATTCCCTGAAGTAGAAGATTCCCCAGATATTTTTCTTTGCATTTCCTCACTTAGAATCACCCCTACAACATCCTCAAACTTTAACTTCGAGTTAGCTGGAACCGAGTTGCTTACCGCCATTACCAGGTTATTCCAACTTTCAGGTAAAGAGCATAGAATTAATAAAGCCCTAACTTCTTCATCAAATTCTATTGTAACCAAAGCTAGCATATTCACAACTATATTGAAATCATTTAAATGATCTGCTACTGAACTATTCTCAGACATCTTCATATTAAACAACTTTTTCATTAAAAATATCTTGTTAGAGGCAAGAGGGTTTTTCATACAACTTCCTAATGCATCCATTAGATCTTTTGTAGTCTTTTCCTTTGAAACATTAAATAATACCGAAGATGCAAGACACAGCCAGATTGTTCCAAGTGCCTTCCGATCCAACAAATCTCATTCCGCATCTATCATACTCGAGGGTTTGTTCACCTTCTCAGACAACGGAGTATAAAGATCCTTCTAATAAAGGTAATCTTCCATCTGCATCTTCCAAAGACTAAAATTCTGCCTGTTGAATTTATCAACCCTAGATCTTCCATCATCTGCCATAGCTCCCACTCAAGATAAAAATTTCCCTGCGATTCAACACTTCAACAAACCAAACCAGGACTCGATACCAATTGTTAGGAAATAAGAGATAAAATATGCGGAATAATCCCTTACAGAATCGCAACAGTAGAAACTAATATGCAGAAAATATTACAAATCTCAAATAAAAGTGCAGAATAAATAACACAACACAGAGAGACAAGATTTAACGTGGTTCACCCAATTTGGGCTACGTCCACCAAGAATCACTTGCTCATATTTTATTACAAGCCTCCACTCTCTCAATACAATACCTAGATCCGTTTGGAGCTATGCTCAACAAACTCTATAGAATTCACACCCGAATTAAAAACACATCTGCAATACATTTGTTTGTATTTCTATCATATTAATAAGACCATATAAATAGACAATTGCTTAAGCAATTTTACAAAACCATGGGTATCAAACAATGGGCAAAAACAAAACCGTCCCATAAACCTATGGGTAGCCAAAGAGGCGGTTTTACAAAACAATGGGTACCGAAAAAACCATGGGCCCAAAAACAGCCCATAACAGTTACCCATTACCCATGGGTTAATAAACCACCCATGAAAATTTGCTTGGGGCTTTGCCCCGAACCCCCGACCCGCTCACCGGCAAGCGGGACCACCGTAAAAATACCCGAGTGTAACACATAGAAGGTGTACCACACTCTAACATGAAAATAGGCTCCACAAACATAACACTACGCTTTATCGATCATATCTATCTATCACACACTTCAAACCATTTCCCAATGACACACTCTTATTCTATGGTTCATTTTTAACTGTTGAGGGTCATTTATAAATTAACCTCATCTCTTAGATACTCATTCACATTCACTCGGGGCACGCTACTCCTATCACACTCACACGGCATTCCATTTCATTCACACTCTTAGCATTCTCGCATATCTTAGTTGCACATTGTTCTTACTTATTTATAATCACATGTAGACTTTGTTTACCATGTAAGAAATATATTTTGTATGTCATTATCTTTATCATATACACATGCATGTTCACTTGCCTTTTAGTTATGAATGTAGCCTTTACACAAATTGTTGCACGCAACATGGATGATTAACACTGTCCCTCTTACCAGTCCCACAGTGGCTCCTAGGGGCATCTACTTTCGTACACATCACAGGTGTTATTGTTTTATTTTATACTACTTCCTATTTTCACTAGCACATTACCATATAGGATCATAAAAATTTTGACATGCTTATTATCTTTCTAACATGCTAACAGTGCTTCATGTGCAAATTTGTATTATAGGGAATATTTGTTACCATGGTTGTTTGTTACTTTATTTGTTATTATTTTTCATTGTTTCTCATTATTTGTGGGATTTTTCTTTTGTGCACACTATATACTTTTGGCCACTTTGGCTTGTATTTTCTTGCAACATTGTGAGTGATGTCCCATGTTTGCAACCTACTTTTTGTAATCTACATTATCTTCTTGCTTGCTAGATTACATATTGTCTTTTATATCCATATTTGTCTTGTTTCCACTAACACTTGTTTTCGGACACTTTTCTTATGTGTTCCTTGGTTTCTACCAAACACATTCCCTCCCCTATAGGGAATCAATATTAGTTTCAGCATTCGGTCCTCCTTTGGGCCACATCCTCCTAGCGACATCGCATGCACCCCAAATGAGGGGGCATCATTAGGTGAATCACCACCCCATTCAACGATTCACAGTCATAGTAAAACATAGTTTAATACTCGTATAGCACAGATCTTGATCTCATAAATGGTCCATAATCTGACTTGGGTGTTCGGCCTTAGACGACGCTAGCATCAAGACACGAGACGGTAACACTTGGGCACACTTGACCCTTCTTAGGTACATATGACTAAGGGGCAATTACAGTATTTTCTCATAACAACGTAGTTTACAACAATCTACACAACACTTTTCTCAGTATAAGAATAGTCCTCTAGCAATCGCATGCATGCATTCTATCTCCTTTTCTACTCACATTGGATCAAAATGGATCGAATTTCAACACATCATTTGCAGTGGTGTTTACATTTTGAGAAGAATTCAAAGGTTGGAGAATAACACTATACCTTTCTCCCTACACTTCTTTTGTTGTGGCATGAGATCACCCAAAAACCCATTCTTCTATAGAACTTTCAAGATCCTCTATGCTCTTTTCACTCATCACGGATCAGGTGCACATGTTCCTTTTCACATTTTTACATACTTTTTACACACTTTTTACACGTTTGGATCAAATTTTTCATATACACATATTTGACTACTCTTTTGCTCTTCTCTTTTGCAAGTTTGTCCTTATGGGAAGTAGGAGTCACACATCAATCATCAGACAACATCAACAATAGGTACAATGCAACACATACACATACGCATTCACCCCTAGTGTCTTTTTCACTTCCTCTTCTCTAGCTTCCACACTTCATACTATTCACTCCACATTTTTTCATGTCTCCTCGGTATGTTTTTCACCATTGATCTACGTGGTTATCGGGTACACATCTCTTATTTACTTTATTTTATTGAGCATTCACTCCACAACATAAAGTGCAGGGAAAATGTAAACACTAAATCATGCATTTTGTGTATATTTCTAGGTCTTGATCACATACCAAGACCCCTAGTGTCTTTTCACTTCCTCTTCTCTAGCTTCCACACTTCATATTATTCACTCAACATTTTTTCATGTCTCCTCGATATGTTTTTCACCATCGATCTACATGGTTATCAGGCACACATCTCTTATTTACTTTATGTTATCGAGCATTCACTCCACAACATAAAGTGAAGGCAAATGTAAACACTAAATCATGCATTTTGGGTATATTTCTAGGTCTTGATCACATACCACTATTCATATGATTCCTAAGGGATAAAAGTACTAATTGACCATTTTCGTTGGCCTCTTTACTTTTGTTTTGTTTTCCTTCTTGTTCTTACACACCTTCTTACCTACAGATCTAACCTTGAAACTAGAGTTTTTCTATGTTTGGACACCAGCGCCTAGCCGGGAAGTTAGCGCCCATGCACCCCCATCCCTTCTGGGTGCCCCTGACCTCTTTGTATCTTGCTCACATATTTTGGGTCTTTTCTAGTTGTTGTGCATCTTATCTTCTTGGTGGTTGGCCTCTTAATGGTTAATTAAGAAATTCAAACAAGGGATCATATAAATGTAAAGCTATGTGACCATAATAAAGTACCAATCACTAAGCATCTACTACTATCACCTAAGGATACATCCAAAGGTATTCTCAAGAGCATCAAAGCATTTGTTCAAGGGAAAAAGGACTACATTCTTTTGCATACACTTCATAGGAGGGGAAGTTTATTTTTCCATGCACACATCTACTTACATTTTTACATCTAGTTATTATTCACTATCAAGTGCAACTTGCACAAGAGCCACCTAGGGCACGATTCTACACACACATGCACAAAACTATATAGAGTATGAAATGTAGTGAAGTACCTAGATCATAGGTTCACTCAGGTCGGGTGACCTCCGAGGTCGATCGACTCCCCATTTGCATCTTTTTATTTTTTAGGATTTGATGTGTTTTGGGGTTTTACAAATATTATTTCTCTTTGCAGGTTTCAAGTGAACTCGGTGATCTTACAACAAGATACATACAACTAAAAGCGAGGTATAGCAACACTTGTACAACATTAAAGAAATCAATTTCTATCCATTTTCACCGTCATGAGTTCCCAAAAATGGTCTATAGTTCCTGTACCCCTAACCCGATCCAGTGCCCCAGGTCCCAGATTTCGATGCTCACAAAATTTTTTGGGCTCGGTTGCAACATTCGCCCTTTCTGTTCCATCAATTTTCCATCTCGGCATAGCTTTGGGATTATTGAAAAATTAGCTAAGTACTTTATCCCTTCTCTTACACTTAAGGTTTTAAATTTACTAGCTTACTTTCTTGTGTCAAACATATACTTCATTTGTATATCATTGTGATGTAATTTAATTAGGATTTAGCATTTATTTTCCAATATTTATTAAATCACTTTCATCGTGACATGGGAATACATAAAATAACTTTTGAAAGCTCATCATCTTCGATATTCAATATACACACACTTCCCATGGTCTACAAGACCTTCTACTGCCCTTACATGCACTATATTTTGCTTATTCCTCTCATATCACAAATTGGCCTAAAATTGTCTTGTCTTTAATATATATATATATATATATATATGAATCAAGAACATAACAACTAGGTCGACGTGCACAACTAAAATCAATTAGGTTTGGCATGCCATATGTCTAAGAACATTTGAAAAACGTGAAATAATCACAACATGGGCTTCTTTTGGTCTTTAATATCATTGATTATCCTTTTACTCCTTTAGCCCTCATGAAGACATACTTACACTAGGTCTGCCTCCATAACAAAGCAACATTTTATTTCTTGAGCAACCATGATCATCTTCACTACTCAAAAACCATGATAATCTATCAATGACCTTCTTTGACCTCCTCCATGCTTGAATTTCTCTACACCATCCATTCATGCCATGAAAATACCTTGAGAACAATATTGTCAACACACCTCAAAACCATTCATGAGAGATTGATTTCATAGGACCACTTAAAGAATAGAACCTATCTAGAAACAACCATATACGTGTAGTATGGGTCTCTAACACCCTCAAACATCCATTTTCTTAGTATGTCCAATGAAAATTTTGACTTCTACAGAACATCTTCAAAAATAAGCCCTTTTTCTACGTAGGGTCCACTCACTTACCTAACAATTCAATGCCACCCGAGGTACCTCGGATAATCCAATACAATCCCCAATCATCAAGCTATGAAATAAAATCCTTTCTAATCATGTTTAAGCAATATATTTCATATCAATTCCTTATTAGGGTTTTAGAAGGGTTTAAGAGCGGTTTTGGTGTTAACGATTGTTCATAAATGTCTCGCACATTAAACCCTAAAAAATGCCAAAAAAATAGCTAGAGCCCTTCCCTATATCTCCTCAATATTTCATGTTCCCGTGTAAGGGATTAATGTGTCAATGAGAATCGAAAGTGTCTTTTGGGTTTGGTGTCTTCATTCTATGAGCTCGAGTAGGCCAAAAATGCATTATCTTGCAAAATCCTCCAAACCTTGACTTGAAACTTCATCAACATACCTGAAATAACATGTCTCACCTCTTTCCATGCTCACATGTGCATACTTTCCTTAAAACTAAACCTCATACCTCATTAGGTCATGTTTTCTTCACCTTGTTCTCTGCTCCTTGATCTACATGCCTCTCTATGCCTTGAAACTAAGTTTCATATCTTTGTCCATGCATTCTAAACCATGTTCCTAAGCTAAAATAGTGCCATACATCCTCTCACACCTATGTGTGCTTATCTCACCAAGCTAATGGATGCTCATACCTTCTCACAAGGTCTCTTCATGCCATGACTAGGCCATGATTAGGCTTCTCAAACACTTGACACTTGACACAATCACTTGTATTCAAACATGTTGACCTTTGACAATCCTCATGTTGTCTTCAAATTCTCTCTTTCTTTCTTCAAGATGAATTTGACACATGTCACTCACTCACTTCCAATCAACCTTTGACATTAATGACCGTTTCCTCTTTCTCATCAATATGATATCAATGGCATCACTTAACAACCTCCACATCATCCTTTGGCATCAACAAGGAAAATCATCAACTTGACATCAATACATTGTCAATCAACCTTCACAAGTTCACCTTTTGACATCAATGACCATTATGCCTTTACATGATCCACCCTTTTGACATAAATGACAACAACATGTTAACAGTTTTCCATCATTCCCGCATAGTAATCTCAAAACAACATCAAATGCACTTCTACAAAAATAACCATAACATGTCTCAAAAGGAGTCTTAGTAGTAGAAGCATGAACTTCCTTATTATAATAATGTTGGATATACACCAAATCCTCATCCCAAATCCTATGATGTTTCTTGTTTTATCCTCTCAAGAGTTGAACCAAGGTACAGTTTACTACTTTTGTTTTCCCATCGGTCTTGGCTAAAAATCGGTATACATTTTCAGCTTAGTATACATATTCTCCCACAAAGTAGACCAAAACTTCTTTATGAATTTGGGTCGCTTATCTCGATACAATAGAATTAGGAAAACCAAAATGAACCCACACATTAGCAAAAATAACTCAGTTGCATCGCTAGCTTTGATGGTCTTCTTGCAAGGAATGAGAATACACATTTTACTAAATCGTTCCACTACCACAAAAATGTAATCATGCCCTTTCTTGGAAGTAGGAAAACCACCCAAAAAATCCATGGAGATTCTTTCCCATGGCCGGGAAGGAACTGGTAATGGCATATATAACCCCAAATTTTTGTTACTAGGCTTACTTGTACTACATAAAACACAACCCCTGATGAATTTGGAAACTTCTACTTGCATGTTTGACCAATAAACATACCTTTGTAAGTGCACTACAGTATTTGTCACACCAAAGTAACTAGCTACCTTATAAGTGTGAGTTTCCCTTGTCACAATGAACCCTTTCCCTTTAGGCACACAAAGTTTCTCATTCTTGTAGAGCAACCCGTCCTGAAGTAGTATTCTCCCTTAGGTGCAAAGCCCTCACTTGGAGGTTTTTGTTGAAATATTTCTCCAAAATCTAGATCCTACTCATAACCTTCATGATATTCTTCACACATAAAAGTCTAAACAAGAGTTGACATTCCCATAGCTGAAAGTAAAGGATGTCTAGATAACATATCAGCTAACTTGTTAGTCACACCTTTCTTATATTTTATAACTAAATGGAACTATTGCAAAAAACCCATCCATTTATAGTGTCTATCATGTTGAAGTTTATTCTGAGCCTACAAATATTGAAGAGGTTGGTGATTCATGTGTATGGTAGTTTCTTTACCCATCAAATAATGTTTCCATTTCTTGACCGTTTTCACAAGAGCATGTAATTCCTTGTCATATGTATAATAGTTCATAAATGCACCATGAAATAATTCATAATGATAACATATTTGCCTACCTCCTCGAAGTAGGATAGCCCCATATAGCACAGATCGAATGGCATTGGTTTCCACTTTGAAAGGTAGATGTAATTTAGGTAATGCCAAAATTGGAGCATGACTAATCTTGTATTTAAATGACTCAAAAGCATTTTGTTTTTTCTTACCCCTATCATTTCTAAATATATCAGCACTACTCGGAAGATAAGTTCTTGATGAACTTCCTTAGATACTGAATTACACCAACAAAACTCTTGGTCTCGGTCAAACTAGACAGTGTAGGACAATTTAGAATGGTCTCTATCTTAGCCGGATCAATCCTCAACTCTCCATATCCAACCACATGCCCCAAAAAGACAAGTGACTATTGAGAAAACTATTACTTCTCATTCAACACTAATCGGTTCTCCTTAAGAACTTTCAAAACTTGTTGTAAATGGTTAATATGTTCTTCAAAAGTTCTGCTAAAAATAGAATGGCACCCACGTACCTAATGACAAAAGAATCAATAAATGGTCTCATTACCTCATTCATTAACCTCATGAATGTAGTTGGTGCATTGCATATCCCGAACAATAATACCAACCATTCATACAACCATTTCCTGGTCTTGAATGTTGTTTTACAGATGTCCTCTTCCTTGATTTACACTTGGTGATACCCATATTTCAAATCAAGCTTAGTAAAATATTTAGCATGTTATATCCGATCCAACAAACCATCAATGCAAGGAAGAGGGTACCTATTTTTTATGGTTATTTTGTTTAAATCCATATAGTCAACACACATTCTCCATGAACCATATTTCTTAGGTACTAAAACAATAGGAGAACCACATGGAGAATATGTGTTAATTATATGGATATTTCTTAGGTACTAAAACATTAGGAGAACCACATGGAGAATTTCTAAGATGTATTATACCTTGCTTAATTAAATACTACACTTATTGTTTTCCTCGTTGGCATCTTTCAAGGACTTCCTATACAATATCAAGTTTGGAAGAAAAATTTTGGGTAGTAAGTGTATCTCATGCTCAATTGGCCTAACCGGGGCCATCCCCGTAGGCTCTTGGAATACTTCCCTGAAATCTTGAACCACATATTTTATATATGTCTTCCCTTGTTAGAAAACATGCTACAAGTGGTCTTAGATGTAATAAACTCATCTTCTAACATATCCCTTATAATAAGTAATGTGAATTTCCCATTGGCATTAATAAATTTTTGGGCTTCAATTGCACTTGCCAAAGAGATCTTCAAGTCTCCTGTAAAGGTTGAAATGATGTAGCTCTTACCATCCTTCACCAAGTTATATCGCTTGGCTCTTCTCATGAAGATGGCATCCTTGATATACAAGTATGGATTTCCAAACTTTAAACCACACACATCAAGTGGGACAACATCCAAAGTAACTTCATCAATGAGTTTCTTTTCAATACCAAATGTAATTTTACATTGCTTGGTAACCTTGATGTCTACACCTTTCTTCACCCAACCCAATGAGTACGAACTTGGATGATTGTAAGTTTCTAACTTTAGCTTGTCCACTAACTCTTTACTAACCAAATTAGCATGTGAACAAGTACCAATAGAGCATCCACTTTAGTCTTTTTAACTAAATTTTTATATGAAAGAGCTTAATCAGGTCATTTTCTTAAACAGCATTGTTACAACCCAAACATACCTCTCTGCGAACAGAGGTACAACATAGTGTCTCATCCACCTCTTCGCTACAAAATACTTCGTCTCCTTAGAGGGAATTCATGGACTTCATTTCATTCTTCTTATTTTTGAAGGGATGTAATTCCGAGTGGAGCTTCCAACATTTTTCCTTGAAATAAGTGTAAACATTACAAGGACCACAATGAACTTTAGTATCCTTCTTGGAAATAGAAGTAACATTCTTTTTACATTTCCCTTTCTCTTTTTTCTTGGGGTCACCTTTTTTTTAAGCATGCTAAGAGGTAGATGAAATCTTCTTCTTTTCCATCTCTAAATAGTGGGCTTAAGAACAAGCCTCATCTACATTCACCGGCTTGACCAAGAGGCCTAGTCTCCTCAAGTGGCTATGGATTCCACCAATATACTTCATTAGAATGTCTCGGTCCACCACATATTTTTCCATTTGGAAATATTTCTTCCGAACTCACGGGTGTACTCTTGCACATTTTGGCATTGCTTTTGCTTGAGATATTGCCAATACATGGACCTCTCTTCCTCATAACAAATAGGATAGAATTTATTTTTTATTAACCTTTTAAATTCCTCCCAATCAATAATAGGAGGAATATTATTAACAACCAAAGAATGAACATAGCTTTCAAACCAATATAAAGCATGATTGGTTAATTTTAACCTTGCGAGTGAAATTTGTTGACTTTCATTTATTTGATGCAAATCAAGTATACCTCAAGTTGCGCTAGTCAATGGTCTATTGTTTTTGCATTTAAGTCCCCATCATAAGGCTGAATTTATATCTTCACCTCTACTTTGAATGGAGGAGGAGTAGGGTTGACACGGGGTTGATCTTCCTCATACTCATGAGGGTCTTCTTCATGGCCTCCTAGTGTCTCTTTTGGAACACCAAGCTTCTCCATGAGAAATCCCATGATGGAATCCAATTGCCCGATAGATAAGGAAATATTTCCCACATCTTTGGAAAAACTTTCCACATTTACCTCCAACTTGTAGAAACAATCCTCTTCAAGATTACACTTGCATCTTCTCTCGAAAGCCATATCTCGGATTCCCTACTTCCACTTCCCGGTAGAAATATTTTCTTCAAAATGAATGAGGATACCTTCACTTCCCTTTTGGGGAAGGGGCATCTAACTAAAATTGTCAACACAAGTTAAACCATAGAAAAATAATTTGATCTTAACCAACTCGATACCAATCGATCCGTAAACTACCTCTTTGTAGAATAAATAGATCTTGTTCTAGTGATAATTGAATGGAAAAGACTAAGTTCCTTTTCAAACCAATATAATGTAGAATAAACATTCACACATTGCAAATTGAGAAGTAGAAGGAAAAAGAGACACAAGATTTATCGTGGAGAAACCCAATGGGGGAAAAACTCCAACTTGGTAAGTAAATTACTTCCTTTTCATTATGTAATTCTCCAAAATACAAAGTTATTGCCACAATTGGCCTTCAAGAAGGATTTAATATCCTTCTAATTATATTTTATTGCTTACAACCCTCAACAATGAAGAAATCGACTCTAAATGAACAAAATAAGATAAGAACTCCAACTTCTCCCTTTTTCTCACAATTGAGCTCCCTCAAAATCACTTGTTTGAATGAAGAATTGAACTTGTATTTAAATTTGTTCTACCCATAGATTGAGAGGAAGGTAAAACGAACTCGATCTGCGAAGTCCAAGAATTTTTAATTTCTCGTATTCCCATTTCGGCGCCCGGAGGAGGCATCTAGAGGAGGCATCGGGCATCTAAAGGAGGCGTGTTAAGGAGGCATCTAGAGATGCGTCGACATCTGGAGGCGGCGTCGGGCGTCAGAGGAGGCCTTTAAGGGAGGAATCTAGAGAGACTTCAAGTGTCTAGAAGAGGCATCTGGAGGAGGTGTTTGGAGAGGTGTCGGGCCTCTAGAAGATTCAACCAAAGATCTCGGCGTCGTAGAACAAAAATGGTATTCACATGTTATTTGAAGGTGTTCGAATCACTAACATCCTAACTTGATCATTTTACTATATGAAGAACATGCCAATAATATGCAATCTTGTAAGTATTGATAAGGAGAATACATAGAATTAGGTCTTTCTAGATCCATTTTTGGATCAATTGATCAACCCTAATCTTATAACAATCTTAACAATTCAAATCTATAAGTACAAAGAAAGAATGCAAATTTTTCCCTTTGCAAAATAAACAAGTGTACTCCTTCCATGTTTTGTATCTCTTTAATTTTATGCAAATGAAAATTTTACATATTACATTTTACATTTGAGTTAAAGTTCAATGCTCTACCATGGACATTGACTACACTTTGTGTTGATAGTTTCATCATAGAGCATGCCAACACCAAACATAATAGAACTCGGAAAAAAAAAATCTGAGTGAAGACAAAGTGTGTCTACACACTCAGGTATATGTTCATTTAAGCATGTAATTTTCATTCCATGCTTGAAGGGGGGAATGTAGACACTTTAATTTGGCAATTTAATTTTTGAAACTGTTGGTTTTGATAATGCACTCTTGTTAAGACAAACACACCCTTTTGATCCCCACTCAGTACATCCCAAGGTCTCTTTTCTAACTTGTTTATTCATACGCATTAATATGTTGTCAAATTTTGAGAATTAAATACATAAAATTCATATCCAAAATTAACCTAATAGGATGCAACCATCAGTTCTCATGTTATTTATCCCTGTGTAAAACCATATGGTTTGGTCAGCTTGTGATATACATTCTTGGGAAACTTATACAATTTTGGACCGACATATCCTTCATATTTACTTTCAAATCTATATTATTCATTGGGTCATTTACTTTCGATGGGTCGGACTTTCTATGACAATTTACCTTTTAAGCCCTATATAATCAAGTTAACAATATCTCATTTGCTAACCTTGGAAAACATATGGTACTATATTAATACACTCACTTCCAACACTTACAAAATACACCACGTGCTCCCTAAATCTCACCAAATATCATGCACACTCATTATGGAAGCAATTACAACATGTCTAAAGCATCTTACTAGGTCAAAGGATCAGTATCTCTCATTTACAAGCACTCAAACATCCTCATTCTAAGCATTAGCAAGATCCAAAACTAACTCAAACATTGTTAAGGAGTCTTCAATTGACAAGTTTAGTTACATTCATTCACATACTAGGTGGAGAACAATATGTGGTTTGAGGCCTCTTCAAATTAGTGCCCATGTTAGTGGTGCTAGGATTGCACTTTATGTAACCCAACTAAAATTTGTTTTGCAAGGTTTCCAAGGTTTGAAACCTTGCTCAAGATATTTAAAGAGCTTCACAAAATGAGTGATAGTTAGGGTTCAATAGCGACGGACATTTCCAGGAAGGTGATAGTCCCATAAAGTTACAAAGCTAGATTTTGAGTACGTCTAAAATAGTATAATATGGTAAAAACCATATAAACAGTCTTAGCAGAGTTGTAGAGTCCTACACCAAGGAATTTTCTAGTCACAATTCCATAAACAAAGCATTCGCTAGTTCATATCTCCCAATTCTAGTAGTTGATACACCCATAATCTCCCAAATCCATCTCGTAATCAATTAAGTATGTTCATCCCCTTGCGTTTTCAATTTCATATCTTACTATGTACATTATTTGTAAGAATTAATGTGTTATTCTTTTATTACATAATTTGTGCGTGAAGTAATTAATCGAATAACCTCCTTATCTCCCCTTTACCTCCTTTATTGTAGATCGATTAAGCTAAAATGTAATTTATATGCCTAATCTGATGTTATAGTAGCAGTAAATAAATGCAATAATGAAATATAGAAATATACCAAAGTAAACTAAACAATAAATATGTTAAACCTAAGTGCAAAGAGATAGTAAGAAGCCTTATCTGATTCACAATATTGTTGAAGGTGTACTAGATCTGAAACTGGAAAAATCAAGCACCGATCGTCGTGACCGGAGCATAGGAAAATGTAGATCTTGATAGATAAGCTAGACTGGGGTGCCCGGAGAGGGACAGGGGCTCCGTGGGCACCTCGGGTATTGATTATGGTCATCCGGTCTCGTGAAAATGCTCGAAACCCTAATTCTTAGAGTTATAGATATTCGTTGATGTTCTCCTTTTGTCGTTACAAACTCACACAATGATCGCGAGGTCACAATAAACCTACAAAGAAATATAAACCCCGCAAAACCATCAAATCCCAAGAAAAGAAAGATGTAGAATGAGGGGTCAGATTGTCCTCAGCCGCCACAATGGTGGACTTACAACTGAGCATTACACTACATCTCAGACCTAATGTAGTTTTGTGTGTGTGTGCGGAATCGTTCCTAGGTTGCTCTTGTGCCATTCACACTTGGATAGTGAGCAAGTAGCTAGATGTAAAGAAATGTAGTAAATGTGTGCATGGAATAAAATGAACTTCCCTCCTATGAAGTGTATGCAGATAAACTAGCCCTTGTGTCCCTTGTGATGGAGCTAGATGGATGCAATGGAGCTATTAGATGCCTTGATGGATGTTACCTTAGGTGGAGATAGGTAGTGCTTAGTGCTTGGTCCTTCATTATGATCACATAACTTTATATTTATATGATTCCCTTGCTTGGATTTCATAATTAACCCCTGAAAAGGTGACTACCAAAAAGATAAGATGCTAAAACAGCCAGAAAGGACCCAAAAAGTGTGAGTAAAGTACAAAGAGGACATGGGTGTGCGAGATTGGATGAGGGCAAGTGCTTTAGCATCCTGGTGCAGGCGTTGGTGTCCAGTGGTGACAAATTTTGAAGAGTAGAAAGGGTGTAATATTGAAAGTAGCAACAGAAAGCAAATAAATGTGCCCAAAGACACGGGTTAGTTAGTATCATTATTACTTAGGAATTATATGAATAGTAGTATGTAATCGGGACTAGATAATTAGCCAAAGTGTGTGATTGTTTGTCTATATGTACATAACTCACTAGTCTATATATTAAAATCTAATCAATGTCTAAAAAATAGTGTCACAATTAAAGTCGATTTGAAGTCACGCATAGTGTCATTTTTTAAGTCATACACAAAGTTGATATAAAGATTAATATAATTTATTAATTCATGCATTAATTTAAACTACATCCATGAATTAGGTCATTGATTAATGTGCATTTTAAGTCACCCTAGCATCCCATTTAAATTCACGCTAATGTCCTGATTAATACATAGTTAAAGCTACATTTCTACAACACCCTAACGCCCCAGCTTTAAGTCACCTTAGGGTAGTATGCTAGGGTGTTTTCAATGTAACTTTATAATTTATGTCATTTAAAGTCATAGTTTAAGTCGTCGTTAAGTCATTTTTATGACTTTAAATTTGACTTTAGGGTACCTAATTGGAATTCAAAAAAATCATATTTAGCGACTTAAAGGTAACTTAACTTGTGACTTATTTGAGTCCAAATGTTGTAGCATCTCATTCTTGAGAAGGTGTGGAGAAGGACTCGTGTTTCGCTTAATATCCTCGTGAAGAGTAGAGTGAACAAAAACATGTGAGTGTGCATCAAGTGAACCCAATGAAGAATCACCTACTTTATAGATAATGTCATGGTGAGTAATCCGATGAATAGGTTTGATAAGGGAAGTAATTCCTGTAAAGTTTTACCATGACTCCACAAAAATGAACCACGAGAATAGTGAGTGCATGATCCAAAACCAATTGTGTGCTTCTAAATGAGACAAATACAATAGCAGTTGAATGAATCAAGTGTGGGTTATAAGATTTGTAATAATGGGTGCATCATATTGAATGGGCAACTTATGATTAGGAAGAGTAGAAGAAGAAGATGTGTCAATAACATCGAATTAGTGACATAAGGTGGACTATGCTCAATGAGATGTATATCTATGGTGTTAATATGACGTTTTAAGAATGCAATTGTGTCCTATAATGAATAAGGAGGGTGTCTTTTCTAGAAATTAGTGAGAGTAATAGAGGATTTTGTTCTTTTATCTTCATATTATCTTCAAAAAATCTAACCATGTCTTCTTGAAGTGAACATACTTTTATAAAGAGCATGGTGTTTTATGAAAGTAGGTTATTATTTACCTACATGAGAGTGTGGAAGTCACTGATGGAATCCATTTATGTTAGAGCAAAAATGAACACACTCTATAAACGCCCCCAAAATGCTTATAATAATAAAATTATTCAATAGAATGGTTGGTATACAAGACAAGAATCGAATAAGCCCAACGCAAAACTATTTTAATACACAAAGAATCCCTAAGCTAAAAATGGATAAAAATTTATATAACGAGTTGCATTTACAAGAGATTTTCTATTAAAAACTTAAAAGTATATTTTTAGATATAGGGTAAAGGAGTATTTTTCCACGCACCCTACCTTGTTACAAAAGAGGGATCTAAAATCCATATGTTACAATGAGAAATACAAGAAGCAAAACAAGAACAAAAGACAAACTATCAAGAAAACAACAAAAAAATAGCCGGAATGTAGCTCGAGTGCGGCCATAACCCAACAAATAGAGAGACTATTTATAAGCACTTCTAGTTCTGGAGGTGAACTCCTCCCGCATCTTGATTTCTTCTTTTTCCAAACCACCTGATTCCACCTATTTTCCTTGGGAATATCTCTAAATAGATCTTCGTATAAGCATGATTTTTCAAATGATTCTTAAAGAGAGGACCTTCCCAAAGGTTCAAAACATTTAACAAACTATCTCTATCCTCGGTAGAGATGAGAGTGGAACCAGGGGTTAAATTTGGCCTGTTTAGACGTTTTTGCATATTTTAGCCGTAAAAAACAAGTGATTTTATTTTCACCCCGTCTTAAGGGGTGGGCAAATATTTTCACTGGTCATCAAAGTGAGGTGCATTTTCAAAATTAGCCGTTTCCATTATATATATATAAGTTAAAGATAGCTTGGCTTATAACCAATGGCATTGGCTATCTCATCGTGATTACATATTTTAAATTCTACATGCACTAGCAAATTAGTAATCTGGACTCTGCGTGCAGAAGTTTGACATCGATGTGATGGATATTAGTAGGGTGAGGCTCGAGGCCGAGAGGATTATTTATTATGGCAACTTGACAAGCCGTATAAAATTAAGAAATAGATATTATATACCTTTTGAAAAGATGGTTGCCGATTTATGCCTTGCATATTAAAGATTTGTTTTGTAAGATTTGAAAAGATTTTAAGGTCTTTCCACTTTAATTCATTTGGTTGTCTTATATTTAATATCCAGCTGCCAACATTGAAGTTTTGTTTTTGAATTTATAAACCATTGAAATATCTAATCACTCAACCGGTTAAAAAATTAGATCTTTGAAGCAGAGTTGAGAAGTGAGAGCATGGATTGTGGACGTATGTTCAAAGTATAATAGAGAGTCAATTTCTGTATTTTTATGAGGTTGTTTAGAAACATCTATTATTGCTCCATTTGGTGTGGCCATTTGAGAATTTGCTGATTTGAGAATTTGGAAGATTAAGGAGCTTGAAAATTTTAGAGTTGCACACACAGTTGACAAAAGCTTTCATTATGGTTCCTCCTTCAGTATTTATCTATCTAGAGCATAGCTGGTAAGAAATGTGCTTAGTTTATTCCCTTCCCCAAATTTATTAATACTTATTCTCTTCAAATTTAAATCAATCTATTAGTTTCTTTTTTTTCCTTCGATATTCGTAATGTTTTCCTCAGGTTAAATTTCAAGAGGATTTTATTATCATTTGTTCTCTATAAGTATCAAGAGCTAAAGGACTGTGTCTGTAAATCCCTTTGCTGCAAGTTTCCAAGGTACCATTGACATATGTTTTCATAAATTTGATCTTTTTTGAAGATATGTTAATGTGTAGTGAGGATGCTATAATACTTAGTTTAAATTGATTTCTTTATTAAAAATGATATCAAACATTTGATTTTTGAATATATATTAATGTGTATTATCATTGATATGAGACCCATCTAAATGTTGTAAAATATGTTGTACTAATTGAATTTATTATTAAATAAAGAATATATTATCTTTTAGGAAAGTATTGTTTAATGTTGAAATTTTCAAAAATATTGATGTATATTATTTTAACCATGACAATAATATTGATAATTTTAATTTTTAATTATTCTATGCATTCTATTGAAATTATTTCATGGGATGATTATGGGTTCTAATATGAATATATCCAAAATATTATAAGTTAGTGTTTCTTAGATATATTAACACATTCTTATAATAGAATGTGATTTCATTTATGTCAAATATGTCTATTTTATATGGTTTTATTACATGGAAAATATATTTTTGTATCTATATGAAAAATCATAATCATGAAAGTCAAAAATAAAAAACAAACGTCATGTGCAAGGTGTTATTAGTTCGAAAACCGTCACAAAAAAATTTCTTGACGGATAGGGGTGACCGTCAAATTTAACCCCGAGTGGAACCAATGTAGAGAGGTTCAATCGTATGAGTCCTTTTTAATCACCTCCTCCTCTACTTGGAGACCAGCTTCTCTAGTAATTTGAAAACTCCCCTTCTTATCTTTTTCTATCTAGTCTTCAGGGAGTATTTCATCTATAAAAACTTCAGCATCCTGATTCTCATGCAAATCATTTTCCCCATCTTGATATTCTTCCAATTCATTTTTAATATGAGTATCTTCTTCTGATTTTGATTCTTCTAAATTTTCCCCTCCATCCTCTAGTGGTATCCCTTCTTCCTTTTCTTCTGACTAAGTTGTACCATCATTCAAAGAGGAAACCGTCATAGAGTGCACAACAGGGGACGCCTTTAAAAATTTTCTTTGGACTATGTCCTCGTTCATTTTGGCCAATATTTCTTCCTCTGAGTTGAGCCCCAAAACAGGGTGGTCAATCTCGGCCACAACCGAAGCCTCTGTCACCGACTGGGTCACGGAGTCTGACCCCGCCTCATCCCTTTACCCGCCAATACAGTGTCAGGCGCCACAGAGGCCCCTCTATTTCAAGCAACAACATATCCAATTTGTTCCAGTTCAACCTGATTTGAGAGATCCTTCCTCGCCCCAGCCCGTGGAGCGGCACAGTGCCCAGCGTCATGACCAGCTTGCATGTAGTTTATACAAAAGGTATTAGTTTCTTGATAGACCAACTGTTGAATCCAGACGCCACGTTTTTTCATGAGCCTAATAGAGGTAAGGGTTGGACTACCCGCAGACATACTAATGTAGAATCAGGCATGGATCATCCTACAGCAAGCTCTAGTGGTGGGATCAATAACAAGAGGGTCCCCAAATCTCTAGCTATGCCCAGAATCACATCAGGTTCCTACAGCTCCAAAGGTAGAGCAGGAAGCCTGACCCACGTAGGAAAAGCACTCGGGATGGAGCTTCCAAGGAAATTACCCGGCACCAATTTGGTCAAATTCATGACTGTTCTTCCAAAAACCATGGGCCCTCCTATAGAACCTTGAGAAAATATTCTTCCAGTAGAAAATGAAAGAGGAAAGACTCATGTGTCATGGCAACAACATCCAAATTTCCTCTTGGACTCCATTTCTGTTGTACCCAGCTTCTCACAGCCTAAATGTTAGGGCAGGTGCCCACAAACCTCCCTATAGAAAAAAAATATAATTATCTTCAGATTTGTTAATAAAAACATCATGAACCAATAGGGAGGGGCCCTCATCATCCTAAGAATGGGAAACAAAAGTAGAGGAAGTGGCCTTTCTACCAGTGCCTGCACTAAAGCCTGTAACTCTTTATGCCCACAAAGTTTTTCCCGCTACAAAATCTAGTAGAGGAAGGAGGGGCGATCCATTCCCTGCCCATTTAAATTTGCAAATCCATGTTCCCGCTCACTCACACGCCCGCTCCCACTCCCATCAATCATTTATAAACTGATGTTCTATAATTATCATCAGTATATTTTGATGCAAAATATAATTGTTTTAATCCTTTAATGCGAAGAGTGTGAAAAATTACACATTTTAAAACAAAATAACACTGAAATGCATTGGACATATCAAAGATATGGCCCTCCAAAGTTCAAAAACAAGGACGGAGGGGAAACCTCTTGAAAAAACTAGAATTTCTTTTTTTTTTAAATGTCACTAAAATTTCAAAAATATAGCACCAATGCATATATATTGGAATAATATAAATGGTGAAAACAAATCAACCTCCCAAGCCTCCCGGATCAAAAATATATCTCCCGGAAATTCGTAACTCAAAAATAAATGTTCAATGATATAAGGAAGGCTAAAAAATCAGATACAGGGGCAACCCGTCATGTGGAGGATTACATTATGTCCAAGAGTTAAAAACAACATGGGGGCTAACTCGGTGCAACTCATGGTCATATGCATGGAACTTACAAAGTGCACTTAGGTTCTAAACATCCATTTGTTATAAAACAATGTATTCAAGGGATTTGACCTTGGGACCTATTATAGTCAAATTCCTTACACACATAGGTATAGCTAATGCACCAAAAATTACACACAAAATATAATGTGACCAAAATAAATATTATTTAAGAATTTATGCCTGAGCCTTCACCATTGAAGGGCATGCCAAGCAACTACAAATTTGAAATTGCATCCTTGGGAGCATCGTAAGTCCAAAATTTAAAATTTCCTTGAACTTTATGGAAAGTTTGTAAAGATTAAATCCACAAAACTATATATAGATAACTCAATTTGCAAGAAATTGTAAAAATGTTGTTGTCACAACAAGTTGCCCCGTGTTTTTCCTAGAAACATGAAACTTCAATTAGACACCATGGGTGTTCATGATTTTCATTTTTTTGCAAACCATGACTTTCTATAAATCTCTCAAAGATAAGAACATGTAAATGAAAATCTTGATCTTTCAATCTGGAAAATATATAGAAATTTGTGTTGTACACGTGTTGCTCTTTTTTACATGCAAATCTAGAACTTCACAACTTTGCGAGAAAATAATCTATGAAGCGAAAAAAATATATTTTAAAATTTATATTTTTAATGTAATTTGAAATTAAAATACATATAAAAGTCTTTAAATTACTAGTTTTTATAGAAATCCAAAAATCTCATAAAAACACAAAAAGTCAATTTTTACCAAAATATAAAAGACCATAAGCTTTTTTTGGAAACCTAGAATGATGGTCATGTCAAATAATGTGCATGTTGGTTGGAGAAGTATGTGGGAAGAGAGAAGAAATAATAACTCTTCATAAATCCATAATTTCCACTTGATGGAGAAAGGATCTGGTACCATGTAAGAATTGTTGAAACCTAAGAAATTGTTCAACATGGACTCGCACTTTTGACCATGGACGAACCGATAATATGCTATAGTAAATACACATGAATAAATAATGGAAATAGTATATTATTCTCACAATCAATCACAATATACAAATAAAGGTGATCAATATATAGCAAAAGCAAGAGTTTGGTTCCAACTTTGCTTTTGACTAAGTAAAGAAAGAGTTGTGAACCAACTCTACTTTTCATTAAGTAACCGACACGTCTAAAGTGATGGACACGTGTGAGAAGTGGTGGAAAGTGGTTAGTGATGTCACTTATCCTATTCTAAGCCTACAAGGTATGCACAAAGAAAGCCAGGTATAATTAAGTTAACCTAAGGTAACTTAATATTAGTGCAAGTATAATATTGCACCAATAGTAACTACATAGCTTTGAACCCTTTTCATAGTATTGGTGCATGAATAACACTCAACCATTCAACAAGGAGTGGTTCACCCGAGTCCAACATGAAATGTTAACTCCTTTTTAATCCCTCTCCTTATCATGGTTTGGATAAAAAGAGTAGAAACATGCACCATCACACAAGATTGAAGAGCTCACACAAACATAGAAGCACTTTTCGGAGACATGTGAAGGGCTCTCGAAGTTGTAGACACACATATTGCATCGGTACACTAATAATGAACTTGAGTAAACTATCTTGTTTTTATAGGCATTTGATCTTTTTAACAATTTCTAGACAATTTTTCAACCTATTTTTAGGCCTAAGCACTTGAGAAATCATGTCCTAGAAATTTATTGAACTTGTGACAACTTTTGTGAGTGGAAGATAGTCATAATCAACTAAGTAAATCATCCTTCTATTTTCATCAATTCTAAATCAAGTAATTGCAATATCAATTGGTCCTTTTCAATTTAGATCATTGTGTTTATTTTCATTTATTATTTGATCTCAAATTCAATATTTCATACCATTGTGTGCAAAATATTTTTGTAAAAATTGGTGAACCCATTATCGATTTGACGCGAAAACCCTAGGTTTCCTTCTACATTAGGATTTTAGATTCTCCTTTCTAGGATTTGTTATCACACTCATATTTATATTAGTGTTTTTATTTGCACAACCTTCAAACCATTTTATTCTATAATGGAACATATTACTAATGATCACACTCCACCTTCCATCAATATGACTAATTACCCCTTTGGGGCACATTTTTTAAAATAGTGTTATTTGTGATGGAATCAATTGTGCAATATGCAAAAAGTCATAAAATATCCACCCTCATACATATTTTATAGAAGAATTTGTAGACCAACTTAAGAAAAATGTCCATATGATTGAGGAAATAATGTATAACCCAAGAAGATAATAAAAATCTAGTTAAAGAAACCATACGTGAGGAACCACATGATGAACCTTTGAATGATACTAATTTTCCTTCTATATGCTTGCACCCTTCTTTAGGTGATGATACCAATTCTCCTATTTATGATTTTACACCTATGGCTACAAAAGTGATGCCAACACCTAGTATACCTACTATGAGGACACCACAATTCATTACTCGAGATAACTATGAGCCTTTCTACACAACTTACATTTTTTTGTGCCCTCTAGGCCTACATCTCAATTCACCATTTATTCATGATCTATCTACACATATAACAACCGATCCTAGCCACCAAATTATTATAACAACATTATTTGGATCTTGAAGCCAAAGTTGTTAAATACAACTAGGATTTAATTGATAATCACATATGAAAAGCTCTCAAGTTTTATTACACAACCCTTTGGCCCCAAATATCTCCATCCATCCCCTACTTTTAGGTTTTTTTGTATCTAAGCTTACACGATTTAATGGTAAAGATGATCCAAAACAACATCTTAGAGCTTTCCATATTGCATGTTTATCCAACTAATGATAGTCTTCTAGCGAAGCTTTTTCTTGGAATCCTTAAGGACTATGTATTCATATAGTTTTACACCCAACCTCTTGAATCAACATGCACCTTCAATCCTTTGGTTGACAAGTTCTTATCTCACTTCTCTATCAAAGTTAGTGAAAATATCTCCTATGCTCAAATTTCACAACTTCAACAAGGATCTAATGAGCCCATTAATGACCACATGCTTTGTAATGTCCCTTTCTAGGGATGAACTAAAAATAATGAAATAACACAAACCCCAAACTATATATTCTAATTTTTATATCAAATAAGCTGGAAAATAGAACAACAATCGATTTTTAGAACAACGGCAAGGAAAAAGTAATAATTCACCAAAATATCACCATTCACAATATCTCAAGTATATAAGCGGCATTTTAGGAATATTTTCAAAATTATCAACCAAGAAATTGACCTCTAAACATAGCTGGAAATTAAATAAATGAAGCAAAGTATGCCCTTATGAAATGGCTGGAAATGAATGATTCCAAGCCCTAAAAATGAAGTACAAAGTAGATTTCATTGCCAAAAATATGGAGAATGCAATGATGGCTGAGTTGAGCAATGTCGTGACCTAGAAGCCATCAATCTCTTCCCCAAGGTGGGTCACTCCCTTAGGAGATAGGACCTTAGAACCAAACCCTCACCGAAAATAAGCCTTATTCACCTCTTTAAGGGACTTGGAACAATTAATTGAAGAGTTTTCATTCTCCAATTATCAAGGAAGGGTTTCGTCTTCCTTGTGAACCCACACCAAAGGATTTCCGCCCTCTAGTGGACTGGAATAAAGCAATCAGCCCCAAAACCAAGTAATGCAAAATTATCGTAAAGATGCATGCCCAAAATGAGCCTAAGAGACCCCTTTTATATACTTTAGATGGCACCAAACCCCATGAGGGAGTTTCCCCCATGACCGGCCTCATAAAAAAGCTTGCTTTATCTTTTAATTTACTTTTTAATTCCTCCAACCTAGCCAACCTACCTCATAAAGGAAAACACTAAAATAAAATGTAAATACTCATGGAAAAGGACTAAAATATAAACAAATACTTCCTTTGTACACCTTCTTCCGGCCTTCCAGGAAGTGGAATGGACTAGAAGTTTTCGAAATGAATTAGTTTGAAAACGGGGACATTACATGCTTCATTACAAGACCATGCTTTAGAAAATAATAAATCTTATGGCTAACAAGGAAGTACATGACATTTTCAAATGAGTCGTTTACAATTAATGAATTTATTATGTTTAAAATTTTCAATATTTTTATGATATATGTCATACAATCAAAGGTCGTGGCGTAAAGCTTATTACCATGAACAAATTGAAGTATGGGAACAACCCTCCTACATATTGCATTGTTGATTTTCAAAGTAAATAACCTTTTCAAATTTGAAACTAATGATAGTAAGAATGAGGCTAAGACAATAGTTAATGCAATTTTGCAACCTACTAACAATTTTTTCCTTTTCACTCCTCAACACAAACAATTTACATGACTATGAGAACCTCCTCATTAGGTGTTATAAAATTTTCTTGAGTACAACCTCATATCCCTTCCTCCATCATTGGAGATTAACACGACTAATCCACGTTCTAATAATTTCAATATCAACACATATAATGACAAGCATAGATGCACAAGACATTCAACATTAGATGATTTGGTTCAATGCATAAGATTCAATACTTGATTGAGAATAATGTTATTGATATTAATGATAACAACACATCTAATTATTATGTCGTTACACAACCTATTTCAAAGTTTAAGATTTGTAATGATCCATTTCCAAACCATGCGGTGTAAAAACTAAGACTACCCAAGGTAAATATGACTTACAACACATATCATCCTCAAACTACCTAAACTTCTAAAGTTAGAAAGGCTCATCCAATTAATGGCCATATTGCTACTCTTACAAAGGCACAATTACAAAGACCTACAATTGCATTTGATGGCCATGATATTATTATTGATGATTCTATCAACGTGCATTTATCTTTTGGGCCTTCATTGACTCACATCCTACACATAGCGTGATGGTGGATAATAAATCTAGTGAAAATATAATCACTATGAAATTACTCACTAGCCTTGGGTACATATATAAATACTTGATTGGCACAATGGATGTAGTAAAAGGATTCAATGGAAAATGTTAAATCCCTCTTGAGGGCATCGTGTTACCCCTCGTGGCATGACCTATATGCATTCGACATTACTCACTAGCCTTGGGTACAGGATATGTGTGTGTATACATGTATATACATACATACATACATACATACATACATATATATGTATGTATGTATATATACATGTATATATGCATATATACATACATATATATGTACAAACATACATATAGACATATAGACATACATATATATGTATGTATGTATATATACATGTATATATGCATATATACATGTATATATGCATATATACATGTATATATGCATATATACATGTATATATGCATATATACATGTATATATGCATATATACATGTATATATGCATATATACATGTATATATGCATATATACATGTATATATGCATATATATATACATGCGCGTGCGCGTGTGTGTGTGTGTATGTGTGTGTATGTATGTAGATGTATATTATTGGCACAATGGACACAATAAATGGATTCAATGGAAAATGTTAAAGCCCTCTTGGGGCATTGTGTTGCCCCTTTTGGCATGACCTATATGCACTATGACATTACTCGCTAGCCTTGGGTGTGTGCGTGTGTGTGTGTATAGGCGCAATGGACACAATAAATGGATTCAATGGAAAATGTTAAATCCCTCTTAGAGGCATTGTGTTACCACTTATGGCAGGAGCTAAAACTATTGCTACTTGATTCACATCTTTTTCCAATATTGGTGTATTTAACGTGTTATTAGGACAACCATGGATACATAAAATATAAACAATCTCATTTTCATTGCATCAATGCTTGAAGTATATCCATAATAAAAAATTGGTTACGATTTTGGGTGTTCCATATGAGTACACCATCTAGCCCGAGACATTTCCTTCTACGATTCCACAATGACCTATTGTACAAAATGTACAAGTTTAGCCTCAAATCATTTTGAATTCCACTTCATTAACAACCAATTGACCTACATGACAATGAATACTTCAATTCCCACAACCAACAAAGACATGTTATTAACATCTCATTTTAAATCAACATGGGGTACCTAGTCCATGTCTTATCGTAGTCTTATAGCAACTTTATGAGCATGTTCCACTAAGAATCCCAATCTATTCTCTTGACGTCAATGGAATCCACTTGTTACTATGACTACTCGAGCTACGTAGTACATATACAATCATATCAACCATACCAATGATTTAGGGTATTCTACATCTAGCAAGAATTTCTTTGATTCAAATAGTAACGTGAGTGCCTCTCCTCTCCAACAACATGTGACATTTACATTGATCGATGCGGGACCTACCCTTGAGTATTCCCTTGTTGAGATGATAGGTTAGCACTCTAACCAATCTTCATATAGAAGATTGAATGCATTTTATTGTACATAGTTTCTATCACGTGTGCTTTCTTGCTTGATCACCCCCTCTTGAGTTGACTAATTGATTCCTACATTGTTCTATTTTTAGATTGATCATGATCATCTTCTTGATTGATCATTCTTATGGCCATTTCCTATTTGATTGATTATCCTATTCTAAAAATTTGCACTAGCTATTATGTGATGACATGAGCTTACATATCCTTTATAGCATATGTACATATGCTTTGAAGCATGTTAGACCTCAATGTAGCATAATACTTATTGACCTCTCCATATGACTAGATATGATATTTTTTAAAGGCACGCATTGGGCTTACATGATCACATCTATTATACACCTAACACATTTTATGGCATTAATGATACAATAACTCTTTCCCACTTGGGGATTACGCCTACTAATAGTATTCCACATACTTCTTTGAGACATGAATTTGTTATACAAGTAGGGCATATCATTTTTATCAACGTCTTGATCTTGCTTTGTTATTGTACACGGTGCACACTATGTTTTGACATATGTTATTGATATATCAACATGTATATATATAATAATTCAAATATTTAAATATATATATTGTATGCATGTTTTATGTTAAAAATGACATAGATACATAACATACATGTTATATATGATTGCATCCACTGGCAACCTTTCGACATTTGTAACATGCCCATACGGGGTACATTGGAACACTTATGATGATATATCTTTCTTAGCTAGTCCATTGATCATATTGAACCACTTAGACTATTTATACATGACTTGCTCTTGTTCATATATGGAGAATGCTATTTTATGTGGATATTAATGCTTTGATGTACTAGATGATGGCATTGATTTCTTATGCAAATGAATGTTACTTGCTTTATCCTTACTTGTTAATGATGATTGTGATATTTGATATATGCATTGGTTGATCATTGACGATTTCTCATTATTTTATTTTTCTCCATATACAATGAGTGTGTCAAATGTGCTAGCATGTCACATCATGTGTCACTTGTGTCAAAGGTTCCTCTCGGTCCATGATATGTTTGTAATGTCAATGTTTTTTCGTGTCGTGTCATGTCTTTATGCATGTGTGTTTCTTGGTCATGGAGTGTGTGCGTCCGATTTGTTCACTTTGACATTGTGTATCCATGCATGTTTACTTAATTTTCGATGGAGCTACTTGATTGTTATTATGTGTTTGGTTCCATTGTTTTTATATGCACAATTCTATTATGTGTTATTTATTTCTACTAGCATTTCCATTATTTATATCATGCATCTATAACAATACTTATTTTCATATTTATTTCTAAAAATTATCCTTGCCTTGGGTTGTGTGTTTCATACTAATTTACAATGATCAAATATTTATATGATGATGTGGCTTATCATGTATAATGTGTACTTTTTCAATAAAACATGTGATGCACATAAGTCTTTCTTAAATTGAGATGAGTGATTCACGGGTTTCATCTCTCATATCAAAAGGGGCACATATAATGAACTTGTTTCGAAATTCAAGTCATGTCAAAAAGAGCATTTCACAATCTTAGAGATATTATGTGATTCACATGGGTCAAATTGAAATAGAGACATTCATATTATTTAGAGGAGCAACAAGACATTCTATAACACTCTAAGAGATAAATTGGACATTATGTATTATCTTGAGGAACAATTTGAACATTTTATAACACTTTGAGGAATAATTTAGACATTTTATATCATTTAGAAGCAAATTGATTGTATGAGGCATGGAATTTATCCATACAAACAATTTATTTATTTTCTAATATGAGGATTTTTGGCTAATTATGATACTACGCCAAAGACTTTAGGTTCACATCCATTTATAGTGGTTAATATTTTTTTATAGACAAATCTATTTTTGGGTTCCATAAGTAGAGGTTATTATGACACCCTTATTTAGTTTGGAAAATAAGAGAAAAAGGATCGATCAAATTTTCTCTCGCTTCAAGAAGGGTTATTCAAACAATTGTGGTAGTTTGGTTGAGGTTACTATGTTGTTCAACTTTTAGCATTGCCTTCTTCGGTGGGAGTTTTGAAATTTACACTCCCAACTCTGTGTTTTTCTAGTTTCATCTCTTGGGGCACGTTCACGCCAAGTAGTGTCTTATATTGCGTACCATCAAGTATATGCAATTCTTATCTATTAAATTTCTATCTTTTCAATGGTTAAAATTATTTAGATTTTCTTACATTGAGAGGACACTAATCTACATATGTTTTCTTGCATATTTCACATAGATAAAATGATACATTATAGCTACACCTATCAATGCCAAGTGTGATTATCGCTTATGTTGTTATCGCCAAAAAACAAAGACCCTCGATTTGTCATGGATGGATGAATGAGCAATCATATTTTTGGGTAACATGGGATTGTCTCTCAAGTTGTGGGACTTGTTACTTTGAGACAAACCTCCGAGAAGGTTGGTTCCTCTACATATTCCTAATGCTAAACTACTCCTAATGAAGGAAATGCAACTATCTAATCCTAATCTAACAATCCAAGGGACCAAGGGAAGAGAGAGATGCATAAAAAGGGAAATCCTAAGCTAACAAAGGTGATAGCACCAAGAAGAGGGGGAAAGACACTCTCAAATGAGTGGAAATGGGAGGAAAATGAAGGAGGAGAGGGCAGACATGAGTACCATAGTCCAAAACAACATTCAAACTCTCATTTCCATGGAGCACAACAAAAAGAACCCGCAAAAGAGAATAAACATGCACAATATACCTACAAGTAGATGAAGAGGCAAGAAAATACAATAAAATACTAGCTAGGGTAGAAAATAACCACAAAACATGAATTATATTGCTTTATAATGATGCACAGCCCATTACAATGAAGAAAGAAGCACGAAACCATTGCAAAGATCTAAATCTAAGGCCTGCAACTCAAAATACATATGCAACACTTGTAGAAGGATGCACTAGCATTACAAGAGGGTCCAACCTTTACAAATGGGCATCATTTTACAATTTATAGAAGATGGGAAAGAGAGAGGAGGGAAAAGAGAGGGAAACTCAAATTTTCACTTTCAACCACCAACAACATGCATTAAATGTCTAAAAATAGGCATGGGCACCTTGCTAAGACCATTCCCCTATGATACTTTGCTTGTAGGAGAAGGAATGGGCACCATACCTCATCAAATGTGGTAGTTGAGCTACCTAGAACTAGTATCTTTTAATGTTGGAATAATATTTCCTATTTTCAACCCACCTAACCTCACCAAATTTAAGAAATATAGTTTCCATGGTGTAGTACATGATGATACCTTTCAACAAGTACAAATTTGTGAAATTTGGAGTTACAAGGTGAAATTTATGGCCCTCATAAGTTCACAGGTTCAGGGAGGTCACGATTGGTTCCCTACACGATGCTACAGTCCGCTTTAATGTGTTTGTGCTTGGTGCAGACAAAGCAACTAATCGGCGAACCATTGGAGCAGTGGAAGAGTTTCGTTTGTGCTCATGGGACCTGACCTAACCAATTCACCATAGGTTTGTGTTTGGGCGAAGATTCGGACTTGGAGTGGAATGGTGGAACAAATCCGCCTCTTCCATCTGGGCCCGTCATATCGGCTTTTACTGCATTCTCTCTTCCCCACTATGTTCCCTTATTTCATTAGTCGGTTGTGTCGGCCGGATCGAGAGAACTAGTAGCCCAAAGAGAATTATTCCATCCATTCCCATCATGCTTACATTACCCGCTTCACCCGCAACATTGCCCTTTTTCCTCATTGTCGGTCCAAATGGCTATGGAGGGAACTCAAGGCCCCGAGGAACTATTCCTCTAGTGCTCAAAAGATATGATTCATCTGACTTAACTCCCCCAAAATCCTTAATGCATATGATGCGCAATGCAGAGAACATGAGGAACAAAGGAGCAATTCCTCATGTTCTTCCTAGGCCCAATTTTGCCCTAAATGACCCAATTTTTCTGATTTTTGGCTAAGTATGGAAATGAGGGGCTTGGCAAGGAGGAAAGGAATGTCCCCAACATTGATTTCTTCCACTCTTAATCAATTTATAATATCCAAGTCCAAATGAGAACTTAAGTTATCAAAATAACCCTAGGAGGGGGTATTTTAGATAACATATACCAAACATTCATTATATCATTTTAATTTAGTAGTTTCAATACTAGATTAAAAGAGGGGCATCTATAGACACCTAAATTTGGTGTTTGGAACTTTGGCAATATCAATTTTTACATGCCTTGATATACTTGGATAATTCACTTATATTTAACACTTGAGCACATTTTCCCTATGTCAATCCACCCATTTGTGGTCTTATCCACCTTTATTTACTACTCATATTTATTCAAAATCATCCTAGTCTATACAAGAAGGCCTTGAAAATCCTAGAAAACATTATCCATACCTCATTAGTATTCATACTCTTAGAAATCTTACAATAAACCTAGATAGTGTTGATTATTGCAAATGTCTCCCTCTGTTGGAAATGTCCAACGGTCTTGATAGCTACTATTTGAATTGGGAAATCTCCTTTCAAATCGGCTACACATGCTTCATGGGTCATCTATGGAAGGAAAGTAAAGAAGAGATGCCTATTTATATAAATAAAACCTACGGTTATTTCACACCTCTTAGATCTCTTCATCTCATAGAGCACTCTCATTACATTAAGGAACATTATTCAAAAGGCATAGATACATTTTAAATCTTCAAGGAGCAACCCGTAGAGCCAAATTTAAATACAACAAGCTCAAAGTCGCATGATGTCAAATATTAAAAATTAAATATGAAACAACATTCTAGATTATCATAATTTTACACATCCCCGCACACCTAGATGGGAGAACTATGTAGGTTTGAGCCCACTTCAGAGTATTGGTATGTAGGAAATGCTCAACTATTCAATAAGGGTGCTAGGGGCGTCTTACCTTAATGTCTTGCGTGATTTGGGTTTGGACAAAGAAGAGTAGACAAATGCATCATTACACATGATTGAAGAGTTTACAAACATCTAGAAGCGGGTTGTGGACTTAATAGTTTTAGTCCCGCACATATGTAGGGACACTACTTGTAACCCCCAACTATGTAATGGTGTCCTCATCATGAGGTAGAAACGCCTCTACATTACGAAGACAAGTCTCAAGACTACCTCTTGAGTCAAAATGAGACAAGAATAATGCAAGAGTCCCTCTAAGAACAAGATCATCCCAATTAATCATGAATATATAAATGCAATAAAATACTAGCAAAATGCATTCTTCCCAACCCTCCAAATGGATCACAAGAGACAATTAAAAAAATCACCAATATGATGCACAAATATCTCTCATAAATGTTGTATCCAATTCGATTATGCCATGAATCTACAAAAGCGAAGAAGATCCCACCCCTCACTTAACCAAAGCCATAAAGGCAAAGGGAAACCAAAGAATTAATGCAACTCTATACCCTAAAATAGAGTCTCATCCAAGAACCCCAAGTCTCATCTAGGATGTTCATCCGGCACTATGTCAAAAAAATTGAAAAGTTATCAACAATTGAAAAATAAGTGGAGTCACCAACATGCTCATATACGCGTGGTAAGAAGCTCACAATTATCTTCCGAAGACATGTGTGGCATACCATCTCCATGAAGACATGTGTGGCGCACACACACACACACACACACACACACACGTGTCCTTATTTTCAATCTCGGTTGAGTGTCATTTGTAGTTTGTTTATTTGATTATTTTCAATCTCGGTTGAGTATCATTTGTAGTTTGTTTATTTGATTTTTATTCTATGAAACTAGTTTATACAACGTAAGTCGACAAAGAGGCGAACCTCCGTTGGAAGTCATCGAGTGAGCACAATTTAGTTAAGGCCGATATCATAAGACATACAAATTTGTTGTCGGTTTAATATCGGCAATGGAATTCGAAGATCAAACTCAAATACGAGGACAATTAAAAAATCTCACCAATATGATGCACAAATATCTCTCATAAATGTTGTATCCAATTCGATTATGCCATGAATCTACAAAAACGAAGAAGATCCCACCCCACTTAACCAAAGCCATAAAGGCAAAGGGAAACCAGGTGAATTAATGCAACTCTATACCCTAAAATAGAGTCTCATCCAAGAACCCCAAGTCTCATCTAGGATGTTCATCTGGCACTATGTCAAAAAAAATTGAAAAGTTATCAACAATTGAAAAATAAGTGGAGTCACCAACATGCTCATATACGCGTGGTAAGAAGCTCACAATTATCTTCCTGAAGACATGTGTGGCATACCATCTCCATGAAGACATGTGTGGCGCACACACACACACACACACACACACAAAGTGTCTTTATTTTCAATCTCGGTTGAGTGTCATTTGTAGTTTGTTTATTTGATTATTTTCAATCTCGGTTGAGTATCATTTGTAGTTTGTTTATTTGATTTTTATTCTATGAAACTAGTTTATACAACGTAAGTCGAGACAAAGAGGCGAACCTCCGTTGGAAGTCATCGAGTGAGCACAATTTAGTTAAGGCCGATATCATAAGACATACAAATTTGTTGTCGAGTTAATATCGGCAATGGAATTCGAAGATCAAACTCAAATACGAGGAGATGAGGTTGAGCAAGCTCTTATAAGTTTATCTAATGTATTTCCAAGAAATTTTGTTGTAGATGTACAAGAAGAATTTGATCCCCTTCATGCATGGAAATTGCCAAAAATTCCTTATAATGAGGTTTATGATAAGCTTTCTACATTTCATTTGATAGTTGTTACCACTCTTACACCCGAAGAGTTTGTTATTCAAGAATCTCAATCCAGAAACCATGAATATGTTATTCCTCTTATAGACCATGTTGATATTAAAGCCTTGAAAAAACAAAATACTTTTAAGTTTGCCCATATAGTATGTGTTCAAATTAGAATAATTCCTTCGTTCTAAGGTGGTTTAAATATTTTTGTTCTATGTTGTTTAATGGACTTAAGATTTAATAGTTTTAAGGATTCCTTCCTTGCTACTATACTGAGACTAGTCTTCATAACGACACTATAACATCGAGAAGTTTTCTCAATTACCATGCTAGTTTGCAAAAGGGAGATCTCCTTAAACGAGTGTTGCACTTGCACCTAGCCACCTCTAGTCTTCATATGAAACATGGATCTTGTCCCCTAGCCATTCATTACAAAATGATCCATCATTTGATTAATACCATGTGCCATGTGGTTAAACATCATTTCACCGAAAGCAACAAATGGTGGTGAGTCATGCATGCAAGCCTTGAGAGCCATAAAATTCAACTTAAATTAAAATCTTGGTCCCAAATTAAAATACTCAAAGAATGGACCCAAAAAAGATGATTGATAAGGATCAAAGCAAAAACTTGAAAATACTACACTTGTGCATGAGTCTAAATCAAATGTTACTTTATCCTTTAGATCAAAAAGGTCTCTTCCTACTCTTTCCAAATCTTGCTCTTCTAGATTTGATACATCATACTTTTTTACAACAGAGCCCTCTACCTCTAGAGGAAAAGAACATTTTTTTGTCTGCAGTCATAATAGTCGATCCATGATCCGAATACCGATTATCTTTGGTGCAAAGATTGCAAGCAAATAATCAAACAAAAATATATCACATCCAATAGACCAACAATAAGTATGGCCTCTACAAAGCAAACTAAGATCCCTATACAAAGTCCTCCTAGGCTACCTCCTCTTGATAGTAGTGAAATCCTTCGACCTAATAAAAGTGAAAGGCAATATTCGTATCAATGAATTGTTGATAGACATGTTGATCCATCAAAATCTCCAAGGATGCTAAATTGGACTCACAAAGTCGTAAAAACAATTCATAACATGCTCGAGAATCAAGAGGTCGTCATTGTTGAAATGGATAAAAACCTCAGAGTCTTGGAACTGTACCAAAAAGGTGATTTAAAGATTGTTGTCTACATGTTAAATACTAAAGTTGATTCTTGGTCCTCCTTTGTTCTTAAGATAGATGAAAGTTTTGAGTCTATATCTAAACATGTTTCTATTTGTCCTCAAATTCCTAAAATAATGTCTAAAGAAATTGAAAATAATGCCCAATCTCTTGTTAGCCAATCAAATGATGCAAAGAAAGAAATATCATCCAAAATTGGGACTAGCCATAAACTCCTTTAGTCTAGCCTGCAACATCTTCATGAGTCTTTTATTGAGTCTAACCAAAAGTTAGATCGAGGTCCAAGACGTTAGACCAATTCTGCAAATTATTTCTCGAGTTGAGCAAATAGTTGAAAATACCAAAAAAATAAAGAAATTCCTCCATATTGGTCAAAGAATATTACTTGGACAAAAGTTGCCAAGAAGCAACAATATTGGAATGGCAACATTCACCACAAAAGACACTAAGAGCATTGTGTTAGTGAAGAAGTACCAACAACCTCCTCCAATGAACCATTGCATAACACTACAAAAACTCAAACCTTGCAACCAAATTGGTACAAAACTAAAATGTTCTACACCAACACAAATAAAGGAGATGATCCATGGAATGTTAGGTTGGTCTAATACACAATTGCTCATGTACCGTAAAGATCCCAGAACAATAGTTGAAACCATAGCCAATGGTTTTGTTGGCATTGCAAAGGAATGGTGAGATTCTACTCCTAACCAAGAAGCAATACTTCAAGAGATACTTCAACTTAGTCTCTTTAATTGTTGAATTCTTGAGAACTGTAGATGATAAGCATAAAAATACCTCTCTATTTTTTAAGGCAAGAATCTATGACACGAGTACATAAAAGAATATCAATGTTATATGCAACGTCTTTATTACAACTCGTGACGCATTCAAACAACCACGAAACTAAGATATATATAGTTTTTTTCATATTTGCTACTGAATATTAGAGAGCAATGCACTCTTAGACCTCCAAAACAGTTAAGTTTTGGAGCCATAAATCAAATTATTGATGAGACGTGCTCGTCTTTGTCGAAACAAGCAAGATAGAAAAGAAACTCTCATAGCCCAAAAGACTCTAGGAGCCAAACTCTATCGAATGGATAATGATCCATTTGGTTGTAAACTTTTTCCCGAACTTCATACAAGAAAAACTCTGTAAAGATTGTTCTTTATCTTTTCAAGGGGGAAGGGTGGTTATAAGCCTAACAAGAAAAAGAAATATTTCTCCGTAAAAGATTCCCTAAACATCCTCCCAAAATAAATACTTCATACAAAAGAAATCTTGGGAAAAAAAAAAGGTTTGACCCTACTTATTTTATTTGTAAAGGTACTATGCCAATGATTGTCCTAAATAAGATACAAAAAAGCAAAAACTAAAATTAATTTGTGTGAATCGAAGGAATCAATGATCAAGAGGAAGGCCCTCCCTTATGAGAGGATCCATACATGCAACCAAGATTCCCCAAAAATCAAAACTAAAATCCACAAAAATAATGACATACAAGGAAGAATCTAGTATAATTCCTACATTCTAGTTCATCCACAAAAACAATGGCTTAAATAAATTCCCTCCACACAAATATAAGGAACTATAATGCAAGTTTCATCATAAATACCCTCACATATAACATCACCATTCTCAATACCGCACATATAAGGAACAATGGGATTACAAGATGTGTTGCAACCCCCATAAAAGTCCTTTGCACTCGTGGAAGGAACAATGGGATTACAAGATGTGTTGCAACCCCCATAAAAGTCCTTTGCACTCGTGGAAGGAGCAAAAGGAGATCCGTGTGATAAAATGTCATCATAATCCATAAAATTATCAATAATGTGAGAAGATGTACACTCAATATAAACCTCAACACTAACCTCATGAACGGTCGCCAAGTCCTCCATGATCTCAATTGAAGGACCAGCCAAATGTGGAAGCAATCGTCACCTTCAAAAGGATCCTTAACCACATCAACAAACAAACGGTCATAAGTACTATTAAGGAAGACATTATCAATAATGATGATCAATCAAATGTCTATCAAGAGACATTGTAGCCTTAAATATTGAATAAGTATACGACACCCCTCCTTCAAGAAAACCAACAGCTCAACTGAACATGAATCCACCACATCATTAATACCACTACACACAAATGTAAGTGTGTCACAACATAGCGTGCAATCTCATAAGTGACAACTCTCGCAACTACTATCATTAACAAAGTCTTCACATCTAGCATCAAGGTCCTCAATAATATGAGGGAGAACAAACTTTACCCTGCAAAAAGAAAATTCGCCATTGAAATATGATAAACGCATTGATACATGAGATGTAGGCGTAGGTGTGAAGACTACAATAAATCCATGAAAGTTAGTGTCACCACATACCTTATGAACGACCTATAATTCCTTCCCAAACGAAGGAACAAAATAATGCAAGTTACCCCCGTCAACATCCAACATGTCATGTCATAAGATATCCCCATAGTCCAAAAAAATAGTGATCTGATTAAAATTACCATATAGAGTTGAGGCGTGTTCATTACGGATTGAACAGATGAAGTATGCTATTGAGCATGAGTTACAATCAGAAATGTGAGAAGTACTTTGATACTTCTTTAGAGTCTGTCGTTAGAGATATTATTTCAATTGAATAAATTGAGACATAATGTCATGTATGCAAATTGTTACAATCAGAAATGTGAGAAGTACTTTGATACTTCTTTAGAGTCTGTCGTTAGAGATATTATTTCAATTGAATAAATTGAGACATAAAGTCATGTATGCAAATTGTCAATACTATATCTTCTGATATTTGTCAAATAGATTTCTTTAGACACGATGTCATATGCAAACTGACAATATCTCCTGGTATTTGTCACATAGATTTCTTTAGACATGATGTCATATGCAAACTGACAATACCATAGCATTTGGTATTTGATCATATAGATTTCCTTCAAAAACTTGCAGCTTGAAAAAACTACAGCACCAGATAGCAGCCAACACTGGAGAACTCTACAAAGATTTGAAATTCTTAGCCACGGCCCAAAGCAACACCATCGCCTTGAATACACATGAAATGGTTGAATACAACTTCATACCAAACATACTGAAAAATGTCTGCTCCTTCAAAGACATGCCCAGAAATTGTAGATAATTTCCATCTCATCCCACACTCGTCTGCAAATGTCTACAATTCAAATGGCCTATCTCAAACTTGACCTGGATATGATTACCGAGGCAACACACTTAACTGCAAACAACACGATATTTCACTTGCAGATATAGGTCTCCATATAGGGTCGGTCATGTATTGCTACAATATTTGTTGTACCGTGCAGGGTATTTCATCATTTATAAATGCATGGTAGTAATTCCAAAAATACCATATACTATCTAGGGTGCACAATTGATAATAACAGTGTCCATAGTAGAATTAGTCACAAGGGTTACATGTATATAGGATCATGCCTACGATATATTTTAATATTATGCAAGGAACTTCATCATTTCCTAGGATAATGGCTACAATATTTTTAAATTTATGTGGGAAATTTAATCAATTCTAAGGACCTGGTTGTGATTCTAAAAATGTTATATATTTACCTAATGGGCACAATCAGAAATCAGAGTTCATGGTATATATTTTAATATTATGCAAGGAATTTCATCATTTCCTAGGATCATGGCTACAATATTTTTAAGTTTATGTGGGAAATTTCATCATTCTAAAAACCTGGTTGTGATTCTAAAAATGTTATATATTACCTAATGGGCACAATCAGAAATCAGAGTTCATGGTATTAAAGACCCGTGTTACATGTAAGAAAATTCAATAGATATGCTAATGAATCATTATAATAAAGAATCAAATTCAATAATAATGGCCATAATCCCAACATGATCAATAATGTTCAGTGGGAAGAAGAAGCAGCACAACTGGACCAGAAGCAATGGATTTATAAGGGCATTGATATTTAGAAGCGTACATCAAGAAAAATCCAGATTTCATATAATTTTAGAATCGAAATTGTCAATGTATGCCTTTCATGGCCTGTCAATCAGCGGTGTAATAAATATTAATTAAACTTATTTAGAACATAGTTTCCGTAATAATCAAAGTTGAGTCTCAACGCTCTCTTTCTTGGTGTACCTTGAATGCCTTGAATTATCAAAAGCATAGCTTCATCCATGACTTAATTATATTTCTAGTCTACTCTGCTTTGGAATGATGGTCTGGATGCAATTGGGTAATGAGATCATGTGGAGTAAGGTATCCTACAAATAAAAACAACACATAATGTGCACTTCCCATGCAGCTTTTCTTTTGGCCTCCGTGCAATGACATTAAATAGTATATACAAGCGACCAGCTTGCAAGGCAAAACTTCCTTATACTACTGCACCTTTGTTCAAAATAACCTTTTAGGAGACTGAATTTTACAAACATGGCCCCACAGCAGATAATACGTGATTGTCTGCTGCAAGCACAAGATGGTATTTTCAAAATTTACACAATAATACTTCAATTTGTTGAAGGTTTTATGACACGGTCCGTCCATAACATACAGCAGCAAGATAAAGATTCTTTGCCCATTTTTCCTGAAAAATATAAATAATGACATTAGACAGAATTCAAAGAGAATGTAGAATTCAAGCGGAGAAGACACGATTCGTCACCTTCACATGAGTACTGGGGAATGCAGAAGTACGAAGCGTTTCTTGTGTTTCATCCCCTGGTTTTCGCCTGGGAACACTGAGAACAAATGCAGCCTGATCAACTGTTGCTGCAGTTGCAGTGATGCGATAACCCGTATCCCAACGCCTATGGATGCCCTCACTTGGATATAGAAAATCAAGTTCCACCACCTGCATGGAAGAAAATTGCAAACAGTTAACTCGTAAGGGAAAAATTAAACAGCTGCCTGCCAGCTTTTAATATAAACAGTATCATTTTCCATATAGCATATGTATTACCTGATCGGTAAATCCTGCATTGCGTGACATGACAACTCCCCAACGAGTTCCTGCAGTGGCCATTGAAGTCACATAGAAGCCCTCTCTCCATTTCTTGTTTATCCACTTGAATGGGAAAGAATCACTGACTTTGTAAGATTGTTGTGTGTATGGTGTTCCTGAAACATGTAGACCATTTCTTGAAAATCAATTTCCATGTTTATTCACAAAATTTGTCTACAACCAAATTAACATGGGAAATACTGATGAAAAATTAACTTTGCTAGCAATACACACATAGTGAGTGTCATCAAAGCCAAAAAAGTCTATATGTATGTAAAAGATACCACACTGCCATTTGTTGCTCAAATATTGATACACTATATTTCTCAAGCCTTCATATCATTCCGTAACACAGAAAATTAAAAACAAATAAACCTCTTTAACAGAAACAAATTGAAGGTTCAACTGTGTCCTTGTCCACATAATCAAGAACTGGACATGGATACTCCTTAACAAAACTCGGCCAAATTTTTAACCCATGAACCCAAGTGGAAACCATTGAAAGAAAACCTGTATTAGAAAACAAGAAATTGAATATTAAATTTGAAGTTTGAACAAATCTATTGCAATACATAATGTCCAACCACACGACAAACCCACAACGCAAAAGTGGATAAGAAATGCAGCTGCTAAAAAAACATGGACACAGAAGGATATTAACTAAAAAATTGAACAAAGACTTCGGAGAGAGGATTCAACACCAACAGCAGGCTAAGAGAGGAGACGATCAAAACATGTCACCATAGGGCACAGATTCAAGTTTGAAATCTGAAGATTTCATTGGTCATTCAGATACTTGTCCAAAAAAATATCTTTTCATAAGTTTTAGTTCTCTCGTCCTGCCCCTCTTCACCGAATGCCCTGACTTTCCGGCAAGCATGTTTACCTCTGCATATGTATTCTCAGCCCATGGGGTTGTTTCTTGCACAGCCAATCAAGTCACACAAGAAAAATTGGAAGACAACAATTAACAAACCTGGAGATGGCTCTACCTTCTCTGAGTCCCACCTAGCCTAAAGGCTATGGAGACAATGCTGTAGACAAATCTCATTTTGTTCCTATTGCTGTAATACTTCACCTGCATTGCTTCCGCCTCTGCCTACATGCCCCTTCTTGGACACCATTCATCTGTTTGCTGTTCGACAATAAAAGTGATGTTGATCTTTATGGTTTTCCACTGCATGAGGTATCAGTTTAATGTCATCTATTGCCCCTCCTTTGAGCAAACAGACCATACTATCAACCACAAACAACCGAGTTTAAGGAAGACAGCTTCCTAAAACAGGCCAACTATACACAATCCTTTATTGAGTTGGCTATACATTCAACATCACTGGGAGATTATTACTGTGTAATGATAGAAATAAAACTACACATTTAAAACCCATCCCACATATGTAATTCAAACAACACTAATGCCACTTCTCCAATTAATAAAAGGGAATAAAGATACCTACATGTTCATGTGCAACTATGCCACTCACCGGACATACAATTGAGGATCTTCATGTCAAACTTGATAAGTCACATACTTGACAATTTGTTGGAGAGAATCTACTATAGAGACGGAGTCGATATAGTAGATTCTCTAAAGACATCTCCCTACTATAGAGACCGCCCTCTCCTCTCTAGACTAGAGAGACGGAGTCGATATAGTCTAGTCTCTAGAAGAGAGGACCATTCCTCTCCTTTGATAGCAAAGATTATAGACCCCCGCCCCGCCCCCCCCTAGCAGGGTCCCTAACGAGGTAGCCCTCGGGTGAGGGTGTAACAACAGAGAACCCAACTACCAGAAATGGCTGAAGCAAATAAATATTCATACTAATAAAGTCAAGAAGGTGTCAGGACATACTCAAAGTAGTACTAGGAGTGACCAAAATGTATTCCTGAATTTGGGGATGGAACAACTTACCGTGCATTGGCCTTGGTTGCAATCAGCTTTATAATATGGTCATCCTAGTATATATTGTGACAAGTCACAAAGTGAGTTTAGAGTTAATAGTGGCACTATGTTTTCACTTTGCCAGCATCAGCTTTTGGCATCACTTATGGGCTTTCCAAAGTCAAACCATCCATGTTCGGCCAAGGGTTTTGGGGATGGAACAACTTACCGTGCATTGGCCTTGGTTGCAATCAGCTTTATAATACAGTCATCCTGGTATATATTGTGACAAGTCACAAAGTGAGTTTAGAGTTAATAGTGGCAATATGTTTTCACTTTGCCAGCATCAGCTTGAGGCATCACTTATGGGCTTTCCAAACCATCCATGTTCGGCCAGGGGTTTTGCAGGTTTATAAAATTTTAAACAAGGGGATTCAACCTGCTCTATACATTTATATTTCTAGTGCAAATAATTTTTCCCACTAAAAGTATGTGTACATACAAACACAGAAAACTCTCTTCCTGTTCCCAAGTATTTTGAAAGATGTTATAAACACATACCTAATTCAAAAACTCGTATCTTTCTCCATTTTGTTTCATATTTTTAATTCTATTTGTGTAATTCATATAAAGATAGCCCCAATCCTTGCCTCAAGGGATTAAGGATTACAATACTTTGCAAACCAATTAATTGACATTCAAAATCAAAAATTAAGAAAAATCAGAAAAACAGCCAAAAACCACATCTATAATGAAAACCAAAAAGAAATTGGCAATTTTATTTTAAAAACTTGCAATCAGCAGTTTTCAACTAACTTTTTTTAAAAAGCAGTACAAACAATACTAAAATTGTAATGGAACATCTATATGAATATATATTTTCAGAAAGGGTAGTTTGTATAGTGCTAAAAATATATTGTATATATGAGCATAATTGTCTTGCTTACACCCCAATATGTATATATACTATATACAGGTGCAACAAACATGATCTGTAAAAATGCACGCACATAACTATTACAAGTAATAGCCCCAGAAAAGCAAGCAAGTTTTGGGTTAGCATAAGGTAATCCATATATATACAAATCCTGCATAACCTCATACACCAATAAATGGGCGGAAGTTCCACAACTGATGAAGTGAAATTAGGTGTGTTTGTAAAGATGTGAGTTCCCACAAGTTGAAAGTTACCCTACCTGTAACTGAAATAGGAGTTATCATTTATTGATTCAAGCAGTTCGGACTAAAGAGAAACCAGTATCGACAAATAAACAAAAATGCCAACCATCATATATAGCTGAGGACAACTTGTGTATCCTGAACAATATTTGGCACAACTAATGACATGAAAGCAGGTGTTTGTAAAGATTTGAGTGGCGTACAATTCATGAAATTTGTGGAGGATACCTGAGTTACAATTTGCCACTTATATTCCTTGAAGTTGAAATTTTCCCTACTTATACGTAACTGGATTGGAGGTTTTATTTCTTGGTTCAAGCAATTTAGACTAAAGAATAATGAGTATCAACAAATAAACATAGGATGTCAATCTTCATATCTGGTGCTTTTCACTTTTTCCTCCTAACGAATATCTGGCACATCAAGATAAGAGGAACAAGCAACTCCTACAACATTCAGTCCTTGCCAGACAAAAGCCTGCGATTCAGAGTCATTCAACAAATACTTTACCCATCATGTGGAATCTTTGGTTAAATTATAATTGTGTCTTAGCAAATAAAATCCTATCACAAAACCATCAATACATTTCACTCATATCTCAATTTGACCTGTACGTCTTATATTAAAATATTGCCCCAACCCATCCCCATGGGCTTGGCCCAACCGGTCAGGGAGGTTGTCTGTGTTAGAGCACCCCAACCTGGTAGTCATGAGTTTGAGTCCCCAATTTAACGCACTATGGAGTGGAGCATGTACATCATTGCCAAGGTTATAGTGGCAGGCTAATTCAAACCCGTAACCTCCAATAAAGAGGCTTCATGGGCGACTAATTTGACAATTTCTCTCTAATCAAAAAATAAAATTAAAAACATGCACCAACCCTGACCTACAGTCTCATTTAAGAATGATGCGCTTACACCACTCTCAATCCTGAACTCTAGAAAGAATAACTATTATTAGCTAAGGTCTTTCATTTAGGTGGCTAGGCTCATTTATGAATGATGTGCCTACCTAACTCGCAATCCTGAACTCTAGCAAGCACGACTATTATTAACTACAGTTTTCATTTAGGTGGATTAGCAATGCTTTGGTTTGATCCTAACCTTGGTCATGGGATTAAAACCCCAGGGGTTAAAATTTTGAAAAATATATATGTATATATAGGTAAAAGGAAAAGATCTACTTGTTCCAACAAAGGTCCAATACCCTGAGGACATAGCTGGGCTAGGTCCAAAAAAGTCATCTATCAGGACGCTCCTAGCCTCTCATGTTCTCTACAAACCCAAGAATACTACCTAAGTTCTAGAAGGACAGATCAAATATATGCAGCATGCTCAACAAATTCTGAACAACATGGACTTTGTGATATACTGAAAATTCACAAAAAAATACTCACATATAAGTTTATATCCCAAACATAACGACAAATAAAATTCCTAGATGCAGTGGAAGAGAAATTTAATGACAAAAACAGAGACTTCCCTTGCCACCATAAATAGAAACCCAAAAAAGATTCAGAACAAAATAAGAGGCCTAAAAACTTCCTCCAAGAGGGCATAATACTTATCTGGAGCTGATTCCCACTACATTAAAATATGAAAGATCATGTGATTGGTTTGAAAAGTGTCTACGTTTCCCAATGTTTACAAATTCATGGTAGCTAAACTCCTCCATTTGCAAATACCTGACTAATTTTATCATCTAAAAAGAATTTGCTAGTTCTTGGGATCCCCTGTTTGGATTTCCTGGAAGTAGCAAACTGGAGATCGCGCTTCCTCAAGCAACACACAAACGAATACCTAGTGAGCAATTGAAACAAACTTGAACTGTGTCTCTCTAACCTAAATTGCATAATCCTATATAGAATGTGTGTAGCAATAATTCTTTAAGTTTGCCACAAGACCAAAAAAATGTTATAGCATCAATAGCCAAAACAACATACAATTGCCAAACTGCACAGATTGTAAATTTGGTTGAATTGCACATGATTACAATACAAGTTCAATCATTGAACAAACTAAAATTTGTAGAGCACTCTCTCAACACACTGGCAGCTCACCTTTAGACATCACAACCAAAGAGCTCCCGTTATTGGCCCCTGCGATTGCACTGATGTAATAATTTTTTTCCCATTGTTCCATAATCCATTCCTAAAATATTAAGAAAGGACTGTTAGTTGGCTTTAATCTGCTTGTAAAAAGGAAGTTAGAACAATATGAACTTGCCTTTCCATAAGTTTTACAATTTTCAACTTTGTACAGAACACGTGACCAACCTTGTGAAGGAAAAACTGTGAAAGCTCGTATACTTGTGCTGTGAACCCAGTTCCTGCATCCATAATGAGGGCCCACAAGTTTGAGCAGGAGGCCACACAGCTTATGAATAGGCCGTCTTCATTTCCCTTCTCAACATGTTGTGCCAGCCTGGTATCTGCCACATTATAGTGGTACCTGGTAATACAAAACAAGTAATGCAAGGTTGAAATTTACAGAAGCTTATGCATAAATGCAGATTCATGAAAAATATGCATAAGAAGCATTAGTATTAGTAGCTTTTTAAATTCTAGCCAGTGAAGCAACCACTCATTCACAATTAATACCATTAAGAACTAAAAGCATATATCCAATGCAATAAAGATATCTCACACAAATGGAATTTTATAAAATGCTGTTTAAGATTTTATTGAAACTTTATTTTACATCCAATATACTATGAAAAACAGAAGAGGAAAATCCTATTATTTTGAAACATAATGGCCATATCTACCTTTGCTTCATGGGACGCTTGAGCATTGTAAACAGATATCCACTGTGTAGCTGGCATCCCCAACCGTACTTTCTTCTTTGGTTGTTCTTCGTCGTCTTCATCCATTGTCAACCTACCTCGTTTTTGGCCAACCTGGCAAAAAAATTGAAAAACATAAACCCCCTAATATTGCTTCATATTTTCAAATATCAGATAAACCTAAGGATATAGATCACCAAAGATGATCTATAAGGTCTACAATTCAAGACCTTACCTTTTGAGCGCCATCTGTATTTAATGGCCTGACAGCTGGATTTGGAGCGATAATACCGTCGAAAAATGAAATTAATTTGGAATAGTTAGGCTCCTCATCAAATTTCAAATTTACAACAAATTCTAGGAACTGCTTGAAAGGTTGTGGGCAAAAGCAACAGAGCATTTCTGGAGAAGTGGCCATTTTTTTCTTGCAAACGAGAAACCCTTTATTGTCACCCTGGTACCCTTGCCATGGCAATCTCCCACGGAGTAGAAATATTAGAGTATAAGCTAGGGATTCCAGATCATCTCTCCTGCTTGCAGTTCTTCCTAAATGGGCATGCACACTGGCGTATCGAACTGTTCCCCTGCATCCAAGGAAAATTCAAAACAGATTGTATAAGTTAAAAATGCATAGTTGTAACTTTGCTGTATCAGAGGAACTCAACACAGATCAAAGATAAAGAAAGCCAAATACTAAAAATAAATTATAATCATGGCAACATGCCTGAAAACATCTGGCCGTTGGTCATATTCCACATGCTGTCCAGATGTGGTATCCCTCCATTTAGTTGCTGCATAGTCAGTCATATAAGAAAAAATTACAAAAAGAACCAACAACGATTTTTGTTAAGACTAAATAAAAGCTGAGCTTGAAAAATAAAACACAAATTACTAACCTAATCCAAGATCAACAAGAAACAATTTCTTTTCATCGGGTGTACCAGGTTGTCCAAGTAGGAAATTTTCAGGTTTGACATCACCATGAACATAACTGGAATGTACAAATAAACATCAATTTCATTGCACAAAAAAATGCACTAGTATATTATTGTAGCTCTTAAGCTCGTAAACTAATTATTCAACAACAATGCTTCATACCCTCTAGAATGCATCTTCTCTAGAATAGATATAGATTCTACAGCTATGCATGCCACCATCTCTGTAGACATCCTGCAGATAGATAACGTGCTGTCAATTTACAGATAAGAAGCCCGGTATAAAATGGCTATCATGCTGTCAATAATCAACAAAAACTAAAGACAGTGAAGAACTAACGCTTGCCCAGATGTATTCCAAGCATCCCATAAGCTAGGGCCCAGTATATCCATAACCTGTGGTAAACCAGAAAGGAGCAAGTAATGTCAAAGCCAGGTAAAGAAGAAGAAAAAAAAACCACAGAAGACCAGAAAAATCTAAGGCCCCATTAAGGTATCTCTGTTTCTGTTTTAATTACAAAATGGCAACACTGAAAATCCATCAAAAAAACCAATACCATAATATAGTAATCGCCTTGGCGACCCTTGTAGTGTACTCGTGGAACATCATGACTTCCTCCAAGAGCACTGGTTCAAAGCGAAAAGGTCATGAGCAAACCATCTTAAAGAAAAAAATATCAAAAACAGTTTTAAACATATAGAAAAACTAATAAAATGCTGAAGAGAAAGAAGATTGGAATCAATCAATATCAGAAAATCTGAGATGCATAGTGACCAGAAATCTATTTTTAATTATTTGCAAACTAATGGATTAATGCATAATATAGAAAAAGATCAGAGTTTGATACATACGCATAAACTTGCCACTCATATGGAGGGCCGTAGTTGCAACCCTTGCTACTTCTGTGTTCAAATTTTAGAGCAACCTGCAAACACAATGCAATAGGGGTTTATCAAGCAAAACATTGGGCCTTGGGTTGACAACTTGACAGTAATGACAAAAACGACCAATATTTCGGGAACTCGCCAAACAACTATTAAATATACATTATCCCCATGCATACCTCAACAGCACTAGGACCAGTAGCTGTGCCACCAGTAACTGACGACCCACATAAACTTGGCCAAAACCACCTTTTCCCAGCTTCCTTTCTATTTTATAAACAGGAGAGCTACCTACTTGAACCTGCATTTTAAAACTTTAAGCTTGAAAAGTATAGAGTAGCCAAATGGGCATCAAGAGTTGCTTCACATTATTCACAAGAATAAATGCATAGAAAACATATAAAAATCTCATTCATTGAATATGTGCAAGTTATACATGTGCAAAAGTTACGAGTTTTAGAACCATTAAAATATAATATAAAAAACAGAGCAGATTAAGAAAACACTTTCAACATTCGAAATATAATCAACAACAATATTGAAATCTAAAGGATAAACATGAGAGATATAGAAGAGGTCTTCAACAGTTGGACATAATGGACTACTACCTAAAAACATAAGAACAAATGTGAGAAAAAATAAATGGTGTTCTAAACCTTCAAATGTAATCAAGGGCTATTTCCAAATCTAAAGAACCTAGTTTTCAATATCTTCACACTGCTGCAAAATACCTAAAAACCTGATAGAGAACAACCCGTGTTCCACCAAGTCCCCTCATTGGGATGTAGGGGACACACGGGTTTGCAAAAGGACGCGCCAAGTAGTGCCCCCAAAATCCTAGGAACAATAATTTCAATGGGAAATAGGATAGGAAAAGGAAGGCGGCCAGGATATGGGGCATCCCTATAGAACATTGAGAAAAAATAGAAGATGGGTTAACTCTGTAGATGTAATCAACTGCCATTTCAAAAACATAAGATACTAGTAGGATCTAAAAACACATTTGCAACCTTTAGGCATAAACACTGTGACTTTACAATCTTAAGAACCTAATGTGCCAAACTTGTACTGCCATTTTAAATCTAGAGATCCGAACTGAGAAAGCTTAAAAATGGTTTATCCGGTTACATGCAATGGCATGCTATTTCAAAATCAAGTGGCCTGTCCATTTCAAATCTAGATATCCTAATTGATAAAGGTTAAAAATTATTTAGCCATTTGTTGCTTGGCCCGCAAAGAACCCACGAAAGATCAATTCTTGCTCAGAGGAAGTGCAGACAAATTTAGAGGAAAAGATAAGTAGGTCCTTGGCACTACGCCAAGAAGGTCAATCATCCATGTCCCTAAACAACATGCAAATCCTTCAATCGAACAAATAATCAAGACTACCCTAACTGAGAGGAGTTAAAAATGGTTAACCTGTTCAAATGTAATGGACTGCCATTCCAAAAACAAAATAACCTAACAGAGTAAATCTAAACATCCTTCATCCATGCGAATGCAATGGACCGCTATGTCAAAACCCTAAAGACCCAAATTGTGATAAAGAAAAAGAGAGTGGGAAAAAGTACCTTATCCGGGAGCGGCGCAGTACTGCCCTCATCCTCTGCGCCGGCGACCTTATCGCCGCTTCTCCCTGCACTATCATCATCCATCTTTTCTTGAACACCAGGAACCCTAACTGCCGCTAAATCTTCCCCAGCTTCCGCCTCTTCCTGCTGCCGCACTCTCTCTTCACGAGGACTCAACCTGATTGACACGGGCTTAGTTACCCTACGCCCTGTCCTGTTCCTCTTGGGCAAACTTTTCGGCTGTACAATCGCAATACCCTGCTCCTTGCTATTATTGTTGATGTTAGTATCGGGGTTTTCTGTTGTTTCTGTTGCTGTTCTAGGGCTGCCGCCTCTTTCGCTACAGCAGCTCTGGTACGCACATGATCGGCCGCAATAACCTTGATGTTGTAGTTAATATTATTGTTATTATTATCGTTGATATTGTTTCTCTTGGGTTTCCCTCGCCCACGCTGGGGTTTGGTATTGGGATTATTATTCAGAATGGGAACACGACCCTTGCGCATTCCACTGCGCAGTTCCGGCATCCTTCACCCATACAATCCAAAGATCCAACCATCTCTTTATTCAGATTCCACCACCATTTCCCTCTAATCGCCCATAGAAATTGTTCTCTGATTTTCTCGCTTATACAGTCCAAAACCGGCCGTAACGACTCTGCATGCATCGCAGACATTACCAAAAAAATGAAAAAGCCAGACAAAAGCAGCACAAATTAACGCTAAAATTTTAAAAGAACAAAATAAAATAACATACCTGGAATGAGGCTCTGAATCTATGAAGAAATGAAAGGCAAAGTAGGTCGCCTGAGACTCGATCCGATGGCGTCGGGGTTTCAAGGTTAGGAAATGGAAGAGGCGCCCAAAAACCTGCTTTTACCATAATAATATATTTTCATCCATCGCTATTACAGGGTATCTATACTGAGAGGGTTTATTTATTTATTTATTTATTTATTTATTATTGGGTTTGTACGCAATTTCTCCTCTCTGTTTTACAATTAATAACAGTGATGCCCCAGGTAGACTTGCACGTTGCTACAAAAATGACAACGGTCCCAAAGGTTAGATGGAGGAGGAATAATGGTTATTCTTGAATAAGAGTTGGGTCTTCTACCAATTTGTTTGGTAGGTTTTATTTGTCTCTTGAGGAAGGATTAGGATTCAATATTCGTGATAGGGTTTGATATTCGTGATAGGACATGTTTATAAAAGTTGGTATTCCAACAATTTGTTGATAGACTCCAACTTGTATTTCGAGAATAGGACTCATTACTCATGATAGTATTAAATATTCGTGCTAGGACATGTTTATAAAAGTACCTATTTTTATACAAAAGTTGCAATGATCCAATGGTAGATGGTTGTGGATTGATGGTTATGGTTGAGGAAGGGTTGGGGATGGTGTTTGATTAGTTGTTCCAACAGCGTGATGATAGGCTCGAGCTTGCACCTCAAGAGTAGCACTCGGTACTAGCAATGGGACCTCATACTCGTGATAGGACCCATTACCCGTGATAGGACCCTTACTAAAGTATCAATTTTAAAATGAGGTATTAATAGTTGTTCGACTTGTAATGAGTATTAGTGCATAAGAGTTGATCGCAGGTGCCACATAGATTAACCGAGTATAAGAAGACCATTCACATGTTTTAGGGCCAAGTTATTTTGTACTAAATAAATCCAAAAATCCACTTTCCCTTCGATTGAGCACATGACCGAGAAAATGGTAAATCAATGACATGATAATCTTAGTAGTTGATATTTTCCACATAACACTTGAATATTATATGATGCATTAATTAGACCATAATCATAAGGTGCTCACGGATTGGATCATTTGCCCTAATAACACATATTTACAAGTGGGAACTTTGAGATTTCTATTTTGATCATCAAATCCTTTCTATGTGTAGTCGCCTAAAAATGGTATGTGGTTTCATCAATTGTTAACTTGTATGATTTAGGGTTCTTATATATTTTTGATAAGCGGTGTGTGTGTGTGTGTGTGTGTGTGTGTGTGTGTGTGTGTGTGTGTGTGTGTGTGTGTGTGTGTGTGTGTGTGTGTGTGTGTGTGTGTGTGATATAATATATAAATTATTAATTGCATTACCTTCTTCGTGAATTTCTTTATGTTTGGTGATAGATATCCTCAATCTAGCTACATTGTATTAAGCTCGAAAAAAACTTTTGGGTGAAAAATAATAGATTCCACACTCCTTTACATGCCCAGTATATTATGGATTTTTAATTGACTTCTCTAAGCAAGAAGAAAAAAATACATGTGATGGTCAAATGGACATCAAATTTAAGATTGAAACTACCCAATTAGTCTAAATCAAACATTATTAGTGTCTTTGAGATTCTCTCTTTCTCGTGGTACACTTCTCTCTCCTCTCTTTATTTGAATTTTTGGGCACGTTATTTAAAGTTCCTTTAACACTCTTAGGTTTATCAAGACCGCCCCTAACGCTCGTGGTCCCGCACCTATTAGGTCCTTCTAGGTTAAAGAGTACTAGCTACCGTAGTCCCATCTTTATCACTAATAGGGTCCTCATTTAAATTTAATTGTCTATAAATAGAAAAGAATTATTGATATGTGTGTATTTGCAAGTCTCGCACACTCTTAGTAGGATATGGAGCTCTTGATGTTGCGACATCGCATGTCATGCATAAAGACTAGTGGTACCTTTGCACACTTGCACATTGTATTGTGCACTACCACAAAACGGGCTAGTGTCGGATAAAATCTCCTAAATATACATTGTGTGTAGCTTAGCAATATACTCCACAACATATTGTGCATCGATTATATACCTTGTAGTTGTGTAAAACCTTTAGAACTTAATGTACATGGATCAACTTCTTGTTATTATACAACATCAAGTGGTACTCTTAATGTGTGTGTCATCTTAAGAGCGCTATCGATACATCAAGCACTATAAGTTCAATTACATATGCAAGAAGTTTAACCGTCACTCGGGAAAAAGATGAACCATTTTTGTAACCATCATTTGGTTAAACACCCGAAATTGGCATTTGGTACTTAATGATGTTAGTTTTGGCTTGCATCCCTTACACATGACTTGTGTGCATAAACAAAGCTATAATGCATTATCCTAAGGCTTGTGGTCCCTCATTCCATTTCTTAGACACATATAGGAACACTTCCATAAACCTTGAACTAAGCTTATCTACCTTACTTGACATAATCATCTAGTACAAATAGGATTTATTTGTCGATCATGCCAAAAACCCTTAAATGGTTAGTTATTCAAATGCATATATCATGCCCCACTCCTCGATTGGCTTTAGTACAAGATATTACCCTTGGATCTGCATAAATATGAATCAAACCCCTCTCATTTAATCACTTGGCTATTATTGAGCGATCACTGGAAATCACCCAAGAACCCCGGTTTTCATCTCCAAGTTCTGAGTAAAATTACCATTTTTTCCCCTATTTTAGGATCTTACACTAGAAGAAGCCCCTATACAAATATAAAACATTATATTCCTAGCCAAAAACATTCCAAGCTAAGATAAAATCATTCCAAACAAATTCAAAGCAAGCATTATCAAGTATTAAGGGCTAAACTCTAGTTATTTACATGCATCGCATTATTATCACAATTACACGTCTAATGGGAAGAGAACTACATGGGTCTGAAATATCTTTGGTAGTGTTACGTAGGCATCATAAGGGTGTGTCAAACCAAATTATTGACCCCTTTTATAATTATTTCAAGGAAGATATGATTTCAAGAGAAAAATATTAATTATGGGAACATTTATGCGCATCGGGAGTAGAAAGCAAAAAAGGGTAGAGTTGATAAAGACGAAAGTGCGAATTGAAATAAAAGCGCAAAAATCAATTATGCAAGTCCTTTAAACTCGAACATTTTTGTACGATTGACAACAAAAATAGAATTTTATGCTAAACCTTATATTGCAATGTAGCGTACGAAATGAATAAGCACTAAAGTTCATAATTGACCCGAGCGATAAGCAAGATAAAATTGAAAACCCCGAGTGCGAGAGATAGGAAAGGAGACTTAGCCGATGCACAATAATCTTGACGGTGTGTCAAGATGGACAAGCTGATAGAACAAGAAGGCAAATTGTTGCAACCAGAGCCCAAAAGATTGCAAAAGTGTCGAACGAGGTTGGGTGGGGCGCTGGATTAGGTCGGTGGCACTTGGGCACTGCAAACCACCGCTTGAGGGCCCATGATTGCTCGAATATCATAAAATGATTTTTATAGTGTCACTTCTATGTTGTTTCCCTTTATTGTTGGTTGCCTATATGTTGCACTAAGTCTGCAAGAGTCGCATGTAACCTGCGAAATAGAAAGAAAACATGTAAAACCCTAAAACACATCAAATCCTAAAAAGAAAAGGATGTAAACGGGGATTCGGATTGACCTTGACGGTCACTCGACGGGAGTGAACTTACGATCCGAGCATTGCACTACATTTCAAACTCGTGTAGTTTTGCGTGCATTTGCGTAGAATCGTGCCCTAGGTGGCTCTTGTGCAAACACACTTGAATAACAAGCAATAGCTAGATGTAGAAGATGTAAATAGATGTGTGCATGGAAAAATGAACTTCCCCTCATGAAGTGTATGCAGAAGAATGCAGTCCCTTGTATGGAAACTAGATGAATGCTTGAATGCTCTTGTAATGGCCTTTGAATACAATCTTTGGTGGTGATATTAAGTGCTTAGTGCTTGGTCCTTTATTATGGTCATATAGCTTTGTATTTATATGATTCCCTTGTTTGAATTTCGTAATTAACCACTAAAAGGCCGACCCATAAGAAAACAAGATGCCTAATGGCTAGAAGAGGCCCAAAAGAGGTGAGCAAGATACAAAGAGGTCGAGGGCACCCGGAAGGACGGGGGCGTCTTGGCTAAAGCGCCGGTGTCCGGACTCATAAAAGTTGAAGCATCGAAATTCAAACTTGGCAATAGGGTGTGTAAGGCCAAGAAGGAAACCAAAAATAAAGCAAATAGGCCAAAGATAATGGTCAATTAGTACTTTTTCTTGCTTAAGAATCATATGAATAGTGGTATGTGATCAGGACCTAGAAATGTACCCAAAGTGCATTATTTAATGTCTACATTTGCCCCCACTTTATGTTGTTGATATGTGTACCTAATACCATGTAGATCGATGGCGCGTGTCAAGAGACAATAAAAAGCATGAAGTGAATAATATGAAGCATGGAAGCTAGAGAAGAGGAAGTGACCCTAAGGGTGAACCGTATGAGTGTACCATGTCGTGTTGTTCATGTCGATTGATGCTTGATGATGTGATTGTTGCTTCCCATAAGGACATATGTGCAAAAGAGTAGTCAAAGTTGTGTATGTGAAAAATTCAATCCAAATATGTAAAAAGCATGCAAAAGTGTGTAAAATGTGAAAAGGAACATGTGCACCTAATCCATGATGAGTGAAGAGTGTATAAAGGATCCTGAAAATGTTGTAGAAACGAGTTTTAAGGGCGATCTCATGCCAAGAACGAGTTTTTCAGGCAATCTCACACCGAGTGTGATTTTTTTGCGATCTCACGCCACGGAAGAAGAAGTGTAGAGAGAAAGGTCTAGTGTTATTCTCCAACCTTTGACTACTTCCCATTATGTATACACCACTCTGCGGATGGTGTGTTGAAATTTGATTCATTTGATCCGATTCGTCTGACGTGAAAATAGAAATAGGCGAAAAGCATGTATGTTGATTATCTAAGGACCGTGCTTATCTTGAGAAAATAGGCTGTGTAAACTGTGTTGATCGAGAAAAACTATGTAATTTCCCGTAGTCATAGGAACTAGGAAGGGTCGGGGCACCCAGTGCCCATGTGCGTGTTTGGAGTCTTGACGTTTGTGTTGTCTAAAGACATAAGTCGGATTTTAGCGAATTTCTAAGGCAAGAAGGCTGTATTGTACAGTACTAAATTGTTATGTCTTGTGTTGTAGAGTGTTGAATGGGGTGATCGATTCACCCAATGTATGTCCCCCTCGTTTGGGGTGCATGCGACGTCATTAGGTTGTGTAGGGCTTCATAAAGATTTTTACTATCTTCTTCCTACATGTTCCTTCTTACCTTCTAGTTACCTTATCCTTCTGAAGAGCTCCAAATCTACTTCTTGCTAACTCCTAACTCCTATGTAATCGAGGATCTCCAAACACCCACCATAACACAAGTTCAAGCTCCAAACGTCTTTAGACATAACTTGCCTTTGCTACACACATGCACTTGCATTAGTAGTTATATAAAGCAATGATGAAATAGCTACAATACCTTGCTAAATCTCATAGCTCCTTCGCGATACACTTCCATCATCTCTTTGACACCCTTCATGTTCCTTTCATCCATTATCTAATAACTATATCCTTCAAGAAGAAATTATGCTTGTATACTCTTAACAACATGAGACTAGACTTAAGTAGCATTTTGGTCTAATGCTCAACACTTGTATGCAGGTGCATGGATCACTCTTATGACTCTTGAGACTTTTATCTAACCTGAAATGAGGTGTTATAACCCTTTATCTAGTCATACCCATTCAATTCATACTAGTTCTCTAGTTTACCCCTATTTGGCTTGTAGCCCTCCAAGCACCTAAACTGAGTTAGTTCTCTAATTTGACTGAGACAACTAACCAATCAAATAGGTGATTTAGGGACCCTTTAAGAGGTAATTAAAGATGCCTAAATTTCATGATAGGTTCCTTTGTAGGAATTTATACTTCCTTTGTAACTGGTCATGCCAATTAGGTCTATTTGAGGCACATCTCATGACAGTACACCCTTACAAGAAGAATCCCACCTAAAATAGCATAATTCCACTTCAAACATGTCAAGAACATGGAGTATACAGGGTTTATTGGCTTGAATCCATCATTTCCATCTACACACACTTCAATTCCTACTCAAACTGTGCATTGTCATAGTTTACCTGAGAAAATTCCTCAAACTTCTCCACACTGCGAGCTAGGTCATGAAACTTCATAGTTTTCTTGGCATCATCAAAATAGAGGTGCTCGCCAAATTTCATCCAAATTGGACTATTGGAAATTTTGTTATGGCTTGCCCTAGTTAGGGCCCAAGAGCTAAAAAAAGCGGGTCTATAGAGAATTATCAACAATTTCAGGGGTTGCAAAAATTCATGGACTAAATACTCACCTTCCTCCTTCCATTCATGCTTTCCACAGATCTCAAAAGCATCATTTTTGCATGATTGTCATATATTGGGTCTCGACATGAGACAAGAGTATATCTACGATTATAAAAATAAGAAATAAATATATAAATCTTAGTCACAATTACTTAACATCAATCTAGCATCTTCATTACTCAATTCCAACTCATGTTACATTCTCTTCTTTCATCTACATGACTTACTTCCTCGAATCTCTCCAAAACCACACATTTGATTCTTATTTAGACTCCTATATGACTTGTTCTAGCTCCTACAAGAGCTCAACACACATCTAGAACTTAGAATAAGTTGAAACAAATCCTCGACTCGTTTATCCTTCTACATGACATGACTCATCACACATCATGATAAGTCTTAATCGGGCTTATGACACCTAATTTCCACCTCTAATACAACTAAGACTCCACCATAGTTATTGTTCTTTTTACATTGACTTGTTCAAACAAGATTACTTAGTCTTATCATAACAAATGTACTAAAAACGCAGACCTTATGTCATCTTATTCTCATGATGCTCTTGATAAGATTACCCAACTTGAAATTTTTCCATGGGCTCTTGCCCATGGGTCTTAAAGTGATCAACTTTATTTTTCCATGCTTTCGAATCTTTTCTTCTTACGCACTCGATCTCTTATCTGCTCCACTTGGACTTATTAATCTCTTCGCCTCCCAACCACCACTTTGAGCTTGTACTTGTGGTTCTTCTTCACGTACCTTGCTTCCTTGTTTGTCTCTTGCTCGCCTTTCACCTTCTTCATTGTGGACTTCAACTCTTCCTTGTATTCTTCATGTTCATCTGAAGTCTTGGCTTCCATAGTTGTGTTGGTCATAAGAAGATAAGGCTTAACTCTTGCCTCTCAATCCTTCTTAGCACTATTTCTCTTTCTTCTTCTTTTATAGCTTCTTTGTAAGCTTGTCTTACCTTTTCCATGAAATAGAAGTCTTTAATGTTGAAATCCATTCCCTCATGTTTGTTAAGAGTCCATATGGCTTCTTTGTTGGCAGCTACCCTGCCACTGTAGCTGATCATGATATGAAACATCCTTACCTATACAATCTTCTTGTATTTTGATGGCTACTAGTTCCTCATGTTTGTTTTCTCCTTGTACTAGACTTGTCATGCTTTTTGTTCTTACATGAACTTCATTATACCTTCATGACTGTCCATATGAGTTCTCTTGGTCTGTTGTGTTCCATATTCTTCATATTCTTGTATAGGTTTAGGTAGCTTCTTCTCCACTATGTGTATTTTGTCAACTTTTACTTCATCCTTCTTGATGGCATTATTCTTGATAGTATTGTCCACTTTGTCCCTTGCTTTATTTTCTATTTGACTCAAATTTATTCCCTGATTTCTAATTGCACCATTGTACTTGAGGCTTCCTTTAACCTAGTTTTCCCATTTTCCTAGTGTTTCTTCCTTTGGAAACTTACAAATTAACTCTATCACCTCATGATATTGCTCTTTGCATAGTATTATCATTGTATCGAGTCCATAATTGTCTGGTTTTCATCTTTGTCTTTACATTTTATCACCCTCTCGAGTCATTTATAGGATTCTCTACTAGAAGCTCTAAGTTTTCCTTTGAAAAGGGGTTTCTTTGCTCACACACATAGTTTCCTACTATAGATTTTGCCTCTTGAATCATCATATCAAGTGCAAAACCTGATTTAACCTCTTTGTTTTGCATCTTTTTATACAGGGCCTTCATTCTAAGACATCATTTGAACACCCATAAACTTCCTTCCAACTACAAATATACTCTGTACATGCATGCATGATTTATATTTTAGACTTCTAAGTTGTAATTTGGTTCTCTTGACCTCTTGTTGATTTGTTTATATAGTTAACTTGTTCTTCATTCACCTTGAAACTTCCTTGAAACAAGTATTGATGTCCTTTGACTGAAATCTCCATGCTCTTCTTAATTGTAACTTGTTTGTCACCCTCATTTTCATACATTTTTGAAGTGAAATCTTGTTCTCTAGGTCTCGTGGTTTGCTTACTCAATATATTTTCTTGTATCATGACTTGCATTTGTTTTTTTTTACCTTGTCTCTTCAACTGAGATTTCATGATTTTGTCCAATTTCAACATCTCCAATTCTTCATTACCGGCATTTCAAGCTTTCACCTTTTGTTTTGTTCTTAGTTTCATCTCTCGCATATAATCAGTATTGCCTTTTTTAACCTTATTTCTGATTTCTCTCTGGTCAACATTGAGCTTGCCTCTTGCATTGCTCCTTGACTGGTTTCAAGACACCATGTGAGTCTTTAGCTCTTTGACCGGTTTCAAGATACTTGAATATACTCATAGGCATTGTTGTACTTTTTCTTCTGTCCTTTGTACTTACATCTTCCTGTGCATGTTCTCATTTGAAAGTTTGTTCTTCATACCTTCCTCAAAACCCGTGCTCTCCTTATCGATTGTTTCTTCACTCTTTATACCACCTTCTTGTCCATGTGGTATTGGTTCATGCTTCTTTTCTTCTTGATCCTATTTCTCTTGACCTTCCACGAGGTCCTCTAGGATCTCATCCCATGTTTCCTCATCATCACTCTTCAGTGACTTGTTGTTATCACCTTCACTTTTGTGACTTAGTTGACCCTCTTGGCCATCACTCTCTTTCTTCAAGAACATCATGTTCTTCCTCCGACCTCATTTGGGCTTGTTCACCAACCTTCACTTGTGCTTCTTGGTCCACTACATTGGACTCTAACTGTTGCACTCTTTCATCAACCTTGTCTTCATCTTTCATGAAGGCTAAGACCTGATCATTGGTCTTTTCAACAAACTCTTTGAATCCAAATACCATGCTTCTTCTTTCAATACCTACATGTTGGTCCATCAAAGGCACTAACACATGCTCTATTCCATTCTTTGTTAGAAAACACTTATTCAACCTTCCATTATAAACTACCTTCCTATCATATTGTCATGGCCTACCTAGGAGTAAATGACATACATCCATAGGCATTACATCACATAAAACCTCATCATGCAAACTTCCAATTTTGAAAGGTACTCTACATTGCTCATTTACAAGAATTTGATGGTTCTTCTGAACCCATGCAACTCTGTAAGGTGTAGGATGAACTAATCTTTTCAACCCCAATTTACTAACCATTTCCTCAGAGACAATATTGTCAGTGCTACCATTATCTATAATAACATTGCAACACTTACCTCTTGTCTTGCATCTTGTCCTAAACAAACTTCTCCTACAGATTGGCTCTTGTGACTTAGCTTGCTAATGTAGAAGAATTCTTCTTAGCAACAATGACTCTCTTTGCTTCTTCTCATCACTTCTATCGATGTCCTTTCCATATCTAAATACACTGCTTCTAGCCTTTTCATCATCATGCCTAGATCATTGATTTCATTCATCATACTACCCATTCTACCCATCACTCATTCTGAATCAAATTCATTATCCCTTACAGATGATGTTTTCTCGACCTTTTCCATCTTGAGACAACCACCTTCACACTTTCAAACTACCAATCAATTCAAAATTATATAAATTCCTACAATTTATCCGATTATAACAAAATAACCAAATCGATACCAAAATGGTGCGGGGCTTTGTAGAGATTTTTGTTATCTTCTTCCTATGTGTTCCTTCTTACCTTCTATTTACCTTATCCTTCTTGAAGAGCTCCAAGTTTAATTCTTGCTTTGACGCCCTAACTCTCCTACGAGGGATCTCCAAACACCCACCATAACACAAGTTCAGGGCTCTAAACATCTTTAGACATAAATTGCCTTTGCTACACACATGCACTTGCATTAGTAGTTATATGAAAGCAATGATGAAATAGCTACAATACCTTGCTCGAATCCCATAGCTCCTTCATGATACACTTCCACCATCTCTATGTCACCCTTCATACTCCTTTCATTCCATTCTCCAAGAACTATATCCTTCAAGAATAAATTATGCTTGTATACTCTTAACAATATGAGACCGCATTTAAGTAGCCTCTTGGTCTAATGCATGAAACACTTGCATACTGAGATGCGGGGTCACTCTTATGAATCTTGATATTTTTATCTAACCTGAAATGAGGTGTTATAAACCTTTATCGAGTCATACCCATTCAATTCATACTAGTTCTCTTGTTTACCCCTATTTGGCTTGTAGCCCTCCAAGCACCTAAATCGAAGACAATTAACCAATCAAATAAGTGATCTAGAGACCCTTTAAGGGTACTTAAAGATGCCTAAATTTCACTATAGGTTCCTTTTTAGGAGTTTACACTTCCTCTGTAATCGGGTCATACCAATTAGGTCTCCACTTCAAACATGTCAATAACATGGAGTATACATGGTTTAGTGGCTTGAATCCATAATTTCCATCTTCATGCACTTGATTCCTACTCAAATTGTGCCTTTGTCATAGTCTACCTAAGAAAAATCCTCTAACTTCTCCACACATGTGAGCTAGGTCATGAAACTTCATAGTTTTCTTGGCATCATCAAAACAAAGGTGCTCACCAAATTTCGTCCAAATTATATGGTTGGAAATTTTGTTATGGCTTACCCTAGTTAGGGCCCGAGAGCTAAAAATTGGGTCTATAGAGAATTATCAGCAATTTTAGGGGTTACGAAAAATTGATGGACTAAATACTCACCTTCCTCCTTCCATTCATGATTTCATGGATCTCAAAAGCATCGTTTTTACACGATTGTCATATATTGGTCTCGTCTGAGATAGGGTAGTATGTCTATAGTTATAAAAATAAGAAATAAACATATAAATCTTAGTCACAATTACGTGCAAATCAATCTAGCATCTTTATTATTCAATTCCAACTCTGTTACATTCTCTTCTTTCATATTCTTGACTTACTTCCTCAAATCTCTCCAAAATCACCCACTTCATTCCTATTTTAGACTCCTATATGACTTGTTCTAGCTCCTACAAGAGCTCAACACACATACCAAACTTAGAATAAGTTGAAACAACTCCCTCAACTCGTTTATCCTTCTATGACAACTCATCACACATCATGATAAGTCTTAATTAGGCTTATGACACCTAATTTTCACCTCTAATACAACTAAGACTCCACCATAGTTATTGTTCTTTTTACATTGACTTGTTCAAACAAGATTACTTAGTCTTATCGTAACAAATGTACTCAAATAGACCTTATGTCATCTTATTCTCTTGATGCTCTGCATCACTAGGAGTATGCATCCCAAAGGAGGATCAACCGTTGAACTGAAACTAATGCCCTATAGGGGGAGGGGGCATGCTTAGTAGAAACCAAAGCACACACAATCAAAGTGGCTAGAAAACATGTGTCAATGCAAGCAAAGACAAATACACATATAGAAGACAAAATGTAAGCTAACAAGCAAGAAGATGATGTAGACCATGAAAAATGGGTTTCAAACATGGGACATCGCTCACAATGTCACAAGACAATTAGGGCCAAAATTGCCAAAAGCATACAGTGTGCACGTAAGACAAAGGGAAAAGCCCGCAAACAATGGTAAACAATGAAAAACGTTAGTGCAAAACATGTATATAACCATGGTGGCAAATAGACTTGCAAAGCCAATGTTGCACATGAAGCACCTGTTAACATGTTAGAAATATAAAAATTATGTCAAAGCATGTATGATCTAATATAGTAGTGTCCTAGTATGAAATAGGAAATAAGAAAATCGAAAAAATAACACCTATGATGTGTACGAAATTAGATGCCCCCAAGAGTCATTGTGGGATTGGTAAGAGGTACAATACCAAACATCCATGCTTTGCGTGTAATGATCTTTGTAAGGTTTGCATTCGTAACTAAAAGGCAAGTGAATGTGCATGTGTATATAGAAAGATAATGACATACGACATACATGTTTAACATGTATAACAAAATGTCCATGTAAGCATAAGAAAGCCAAAGTAAATGCAACCAAGATATGCAATATGTTGTGAATGTGAGTGGAATGGAATGCAAAGTAAGTGTGATAGAGGCAATGTGCCCCCGAGTGAATGTGGATGAATATGCATGAGTCGGGTTTATAGACACTAAATCACGCACTTTGGGTATTTATCTAGTCCTGATCACATACCACTATTCATATGATTTGTAAGTGAGAAAAGTAATAATTGATCATTGTCTTTGGCCACCTTTGCTTGCTTTGTGTTTCCTTTTTTGGTCGTACACTCCTTCTTGCCCAATATTTATTTTCATACTTCAACATTCCTCACTCTGGACACCGGCGCTTGACCAAGATGCCAATGTCGGACCGGGACACCGGCGCGACCGAATGTCGGCGCCCGACCAGGACGCCAGTGTTAAGCACCCTCACCCCCTCTGGCCGCCCTCAACCTCTCTATACTCTACTCGCATCTTTTGGGTCTTTTCTAGCCGTTTGAGCATCTTGATTTTTATTAGTCGACATTTTAGTGATTAATTAAAAATTCAAACAAAGGAATCATATAAATACAAAGTTATGTGACCATAATAAAGAACCAAGCACTAAGCATTAGCTATCACCACCTAAGGTTATATCCAATAGCATTATAAGAACATTCAAGCATCCATTCTAGCTCCGCACAGGGACAAAAGATGATACTTTTACATACATGCATAGGAGGGGAAGTTCATTCTTTCACACACACACACACATCTATTTACATACTTTACATCTAGCTATTTGCTTGCTCAAGTGTGACATGCACAAGAGCCACCTAGGGCACGATTTCAACACATACACACATAGAACTACATTGGGCCTAAGATGTAGTGTAGCGCTTAGTCGTAAGTTCAATTTATTAACAACCAAGGATTGTTTGACCCCTCATTTTACATCTTTATTTTTAGGATTTGATGTGGTTTGAAGGTTTTGTAGGTTCTTCTTTACGATTGCGGGTTTACGGTGAACAAACATCAAGGTCTAGCGAAGTGCGAGTGCAATCAAAGGTGACAACAAGCAAATAACTCGTGACCACTGTGAAATAGGGTTTTGCATCTTTGAGCAGTCCACAAGCACCAATGAAAGGTTTGTAGCATCCTAGGTGCCCCGACCCTACATAGGTGCCACTGGTCCTAGTATTTCCGACACTCCTGCACTTTTTCGGTCTAATTTTGATACTCGAGTTCTGGTCCATCTAATTTCCATCTCGGTATACATGCAACATCAATTTGAATCAATGAAGTGTTTTCCCTTTCATTTGACAACTAGGGTTTCAAATTTAAATTACTTATTTGCTTGGATTAGATCTATACATAATTATTTATATTAAGCGTTGTTACATATTAAGAATTAAGCATCTATTTTATTCAATATTTGCTTAATCATTTGGTGAACCCGTCTCGTTTAAACATTCTTATGGTCCTCATACTTATACTCTTCTCATTTTTCTAGGATCCTCTCATCATGACTATCTCTATCCATGATTTATTGGTAGCCAATCTTGAGTGTCACACTAAAATCATTATTATTTTGGCTACTACTTGTATTCTTGCCAATTCTTGCCATTATTCATCCAAATGTTGTTTATCAAACATTTGTCGATGCATTTTCTCAACATATCACTTGTTCTATATGTTATAGCTAAAAAAATTGTTGTACACGACAATGATCCTCCTTTATATATACAAGTTTGTATCAATAACTTAGGCATCAAGTGCGCTTTATTTGACACTAGATTTGAGCTTAATCTTTGTCCTTTATCATTCATTCAGGATATACGCCTTTCTGTAGCTAATCTTAACCCCCAACATCTATTTCAGCCGGAGCATATGATTCTATTGTGCGTCCATACTTAGGCATTGTCACGTTGTTGCTCATAGTTGGGCCAAAGACTATTCCGGTTCCATTCTTTCTCGTTGATTTCCCACTTCCATATAATTACTTACTTGGTAGGCCATGACTTCATCGAATGTAAACAATGTCTTCTACAGTCCATCTTATATGAGACCTTTGAATATGAGATTCTTGCGATAGTACACCATTCCAATATTGCAACATAGATCCTAACACTTGTATTACCTATTCTTATTTCTCACATTCTTATGCATCTTATTGTTGTTCCACAACCCGAACATTATCCAGACAACTTACCTCTACTCGAAGGAAATGTTTGCACATTAGACATTGTTCGCTCTACTTCAGAATCCCTCCTCCTTCTACTACTATTAGGTACTTTATCAAGGGTCTGTCCATTCATCATACATCATACCACCTTCATTGCCTCCTCTTGATCAACGTACATTTGTGATAGCTCATTTCACATGCACTCTTTTCATAAACAATGCTTTTGGTCACACATTCCATTAGATCCCACTTGCTCTGACACTATTTTCATGCTCAATGGCTTGAATCGGCTTGGGTTGACACTTGATGATATCTTACCTCCACCACATTCACCACATCTATATCATGGACATGCTTACATTATTGTTGCTTATGACCTTGAGTATTTCATCTTTTGGTCTTTATTGCATGCACTCTACATATTTCACCACTTACTCTTGGCCAATCTTGGCTTGATTATATTGGCAGTACTTTAGATCCAGATCATATCGAAATTTCATTCCCTATGCCCTTTGGTCATGTTTTCATTTGTAATGACTCATTTATCGGCTATTCACAAAACCTTACTCGTTGGTATGCACATGGATGTCCATTACCACCTTTCACTAACAAGGAGTATGCGATGGGCATGTATAATCTACGTTGTAATGGCTCTCTACAAGATCAACCACATATTATAGCTTACTAAGTCTCGGATGCACCACCTTTCGGTTTTGACCATGACGTTGATTATATTCTAGATGATGTTACTTGATCATGCTTAGCATCATACACTTGGGGGCATTATGCTTATTCTTCCCCTATCCTTATCACATATCTTATAGTTCTACTTATTCACTATATACTTTGCATTTCATCTTTCACGCACATCTTACACATCTTGATACATTAGTATCATCATCACCCTATGACACACTTTCGTGCTTCGGTTCACGATTGGTTTATTGAGGGCATACTATATACATAAACCTCACACACTACACCTTTTCACACATCACACATTCATCATATCTCTTTCTTGCATCTTCTATTATATATCATACACACTACGTGTTTTACACATTCATGACATATCTTTTTTGCATTTAGTTGCGTTCATTACCCAATGACACACTCTAGTCTCACGGTTCATACTCAACTATTGAGGATCTCAACCTGAAATGAACCTCACATTATCTCACTCACACCCTACGCTCTACGCTTTCATGATCACATCTTTCTAGCGCACACATTCACACCATTTCTTGATGACACGCTCTTGTTCTACGGTTCATTCTCAACTATTGAGGGGGAATGTATAAATGAACCTCATGCATACTCATTTACACTCATTTGAGGGGCACACTGCCCTATCACACTCATATTGCCTTCCATTTCATCTCCTCCGTGACATATTGCATATCTTGTCGTATTTACTCTTGGTTGCTTATGCTTACATGTACACTTTATTACATGTGTTAGACATATACATTGTATGTCATTATCTACATACGCATGCATGTTCACTTGTCTTCTAGTTGTGATTGCAAAATCTACATAGATTGATACATGCAACATGGATGTTTAGCATAATACCTATTACTAGTCCCAAAATTGCTCCTACGGGCATCCACTTTCGTCTACACTACAAGTGATATTGTTTCATTTTTCATAGCACACTATTATCGGATTATACACGCTTTGACATATTTTTTATTTTTCTAACATGCTAATGGGTGCTTCATGTGTAACATTTGTCTTGCTTGAGTCTATTTGATTCCATGGTTGTCTGTTAATTTTCTTGTCCTTATATGCCATTATTTACAAGCTTTGCCTTATGTCTCACTTGCTCACTTTGTCTTTATGATTTTAGCCAATTCGGCCTCAATTGTCTTGCAACATCGTGAGTGATGTCCCATGTTTGTAAACTGATTTTCTAGTCTCCTTTGTCTACACTATTGCATATTTATATTGTCTTCTTGATTACTCGCTTACATTTTGTCTTCTACATGCGTGTTTGTCTTTGTTTGCACTAACACTTGTTATCATATTTGTAGACACCTAAATTCTACTTTTACAATCTTATTGCCAAAACATACGCAAATCACTCTCATTCTCACCAATTCCGTTATAATTAGTGATTTTTGCTAATTAACTAACATTTCTTACCACTTTGGTCAATTAACAAGCACTTCGTTGATCACCAAACCTCTTTCGCATTTAGGATGCCACTTTACAACGAATCGTAAGTCAAAATCCTCTTCAAAACAAACAATTAACGTTTATTAGCTAATTAAGCCTATTTTTCCATTGTTATTGTCAATATGCCCTAGTATTGACTTAAACCCCTCTTATGACCACTCAAAATCACCCCACTTCTCTCCACAACATCTTAGTAAGCTTCAAAATCTTATCCTAGCCTCCTAGTTGACCCTAAGCGGTTAATTAAGGTTCCCACTTCTTAATCACTTGGTAATTCACTAATTGTGATTAACAAGACCTAATCATGATTAGCAATTATAATTTAATTTGGGGATTTTTGTTCCCACATGCACCAAAATACAAGTTTATCCAAAAAAGAAAACTATAAAAAGAGTGCACCTCTTACCTTAATATTTTACACTGTGCTTTGATTAGTAGCCTCATATAAGGTATATGTTAAAGAGCCTAAACTCCTTTAAGGATTCACATGCTCATATTTGCCTAAAGCCATCACTATGGTTAGTAGGAGGGTATCTAGTATGACATTGTAGTCTTGTGTTAGAGAGATCTCATCACCATTTGTGGAGTAGCGACCATTCCCAATTTGATTGCTCCTAGATTTATTTAGGTCTATGTTAGTTAATCAAACATACTAATAGACATGCTTAAATATTAGATGTTAGTTTCATTTAATCTCCATTGTTATGCTATTAAGCTTTTATCATTGATGTTTCATTCCTTAGCTTTGTATTTAACTTTAGATTGTTATGGTGTTGATATTACTTTAAACTTGTTAATTTGTGTTAAAATTTTGGGTTGTTATCACTATCCATTTTACTTGTGTGTGCTTTGGTTTCTACCAAGCACACTCCTTCCTCTGTAGGACATCGGTTTCATTCAGCGGTTAGTCCTCCTTTGGGCCACATACTCCTCGCAATGTCACATGCAACCCAAATGAGGGCGCGTCAATGGGTGAATTTGTCACCCCATTCAATAGGCTACTGATCTCGCTTTAACATTGCTCTGACAACACACAGTCAACACAACATTTAGTCTCAATAATGACTAGATCCTGACTTGGATCCTCAACACAACATAAACACTAGTCTTAAGAACCTTCCTAGATTCTTGTAACCAAGGAGGCATTACACAACTTTTCTTAGTTCATTACAGTTTTTGGCAGTTTACACAACGACTTTTTTACAGGACACACAACCCTTCAACACTCGGCATGCATGCATTAAATATTATTTTCTACTTTCACATTGGATCGAATTGGATCGGATTTATACACACCATTTACAGTGGTGTTCACACTCTGGGAAGTATTCAAAGGTTAGAGAATAACACTATACCTTTCTCCCTACACTTCTTCCGCACTTGCATGAGATCGCCCAAAACTTGCATTCAACACAACTAACATGAGATCACTCGAAAAAATTACTCTTCTACAACATCTTCAGGATCCTTTCTATCTCTTTTACTCATCACAAATTAGGTGCACATGTTCCTTTTTGCATTTTTACATACTTTTTACATGTTTTGATCATATATACACGTATTTGACTACTTGTTCATTCTTCTCTTTTGCAGGTCCATCCTTATGGGAAGTGGTAGTCACATCAATCACACAACATCACACATCAAGTGATATTAACAATAAGTATAAACGTGACATCTACACATACACTTTCAACCCTAGGGTCATCATTATTTTTCACTTCCTCTTCTTTAACTTCCACGCTTCACTTTTTATCACTCCACACTTTTTCTTGTCTCCTTAACATGCTTTTGCACCATCAATCTACATGGTTATCAGGTACACATCTCTTATCTACTTTATGTTATTGAGCATTCACTCAACAACATAAAGTGGGGGAAAATGTAGACACTAAATCACACACTTTGGGTATTTATCTAGTCCTGATCACATATCATTATTCATATGATTCCTAAGCAAGAAAATTACTAATTGATCATTATCTTTGGCCACCTTTGTTTATTTTATGTTTCCTCTTTTGGTCTTACACTCCTTCTTTCCCAGTATATCTTTTCATACTTTGGCATTCCTTACTCTGGACACCAAAGCACCTAGTCGGGATGCTAGCGCCACCGCCCTCGTCCCCTCTGGGTGCCCCCAACCTCTATACTTTACTCACATCTTTTGGGTCTTTTTAGCCATTGGGCATCTTGTTTTTTATTAGTCAGCCTTTTAGTAATTAATTACAAAATTCAAACAAGGGAATCATATAAATACAAAGCTATGTGACCATAATAAAGGATCAAGCACTAAGCATTAGCTATCACCACACAAGGTTGCATCTAAGAGCTTTCTAAGAGCATTCAAGCATCCATCTAGCTCCATACAAGGGACAAGGGACTGATACTTTTGCATACAGGCATAAGAGGGGAAGTTCATTCTTTCACGCACATATCCATTTACATCCTTTACATCTAGTTATCTACTCGCTATCAAGTGTGACATGCATAAGAGCCACCTAGGGCACGATTTCAACACACAAACATAGAACTACATTGGGTCTGAGATGTAGTGTAGTGCTCGATCATAAGTTCACTTTATTGACAACCGAGGACAATTTGACCACTCATTTTGCATCTTTATTTTTAGGATTTTATGTGGTTTGAAGGTTTTGTAGGTGCTTCTTTTTGATTGTAGGTTTCGGTGAACAAATAGTGAGGTCCAACGAAGTGTAGACGATCAAAGGCAACAAAAAGTGAACATCTCGCGACCTGCGAAATAGGGTTTTGCAACTTCTAAGCATACATAGACACCCAAGATAGGTGTAGTACCCTAGGTGCCCTTAACCCTACATAAGTGCCTTGGTCTTGGTATTTCTGAAACTCTTGCATTTTTTTGTCTAATTGCATACTTCAAGTTTATGTTCCATTTGATTTCTAGCTCAACAAACCTCTGACATCACTGCCAAATCAACTAAGTGTTTTCACCTTTCATTTGCAACTAGGGTTTCAAATTTAAATTGCTTATTTGCTTGGATCATATTTGTACTTAATTGTTTATATTTAGAATTAGGCATCTATTTTATTCAATATTTTCTTAATCGGGGTTCACCAAATGATTTAACAAAAATAGAATTTCATCTTAAACCCTATATTAAATGTAATAACAAATGAATAAGTAATAAAGTACAATGACCTAAGAAATAAGCAAGATAAAGTTGAAAACACAAAGTGCAAGAGAGAGGAAATGAGACTTAGTTGATTTGTAATAATCCCAAAGGTGTGTCGACCTAGAAAACTAATAGGACATAAAGGTGGACTATCGCAACCGAGTGTAGAAGATTGCGAAGTGTCGAACAAGTTGAGATGGTGGGTTGCTAGATTAGGTCGGGCGTGCACGGCAATCACTGTAGACCAACTGTTGGGTGCCCATGATCGCTTAGAATCTCATAAAATGATTTTTACAGTGTCGATTTTATGTCACTTTGCTCTTCATTTTTATCACTTGTATGTCACACTAAGTCAACAAAAGTCGCATGTAACTCCGCAAATAGAAATAACACGTGCAAAACCCCAAAACATATCAAATCCTAAAACAAAAAAGATGCAAATGGGGTTTCGTATTGACCCCAGCGGTCACCTAACTGAGTGAAATTACGATTCAGGCACTACACTACATTTCATACTCCATGTAGTTATGCGTGTGTATGTAGAATCGTGCTCAGGCGGCTCTTATGCCTAACACACTTGAATAATGAGCAATAACTAGATGTATAAGATGTAAATAGATGTGTGTATGGAAAAATGAACTTCCCCTCATATGAAGTGTATATAGAAGAATGTAGTCCCTTGTCCCTTATATGAAAGCTAGATGAATGCTTGAATGCTCTTGTAATGGCCTTTTAATGCAACCTTAGGTGGTGATAATAAGTGCTTAGTGTTTGGTCCTTTATTATGGTCACATAACTTTGTATTTATACAAGTCCCTTGTTTGAATTTTGTAATTAACCACTAAAAGGTTGACCCATAAGAAAACAAGATACCCACCGACTAAAAGAGGTGAGTAAGATCTGAAAGAGGTCGAGGGCACCTTGGTGTTGGCATCTGGTAGTGGTCTTTGGTGTCCAGACTCAAAAAAGTTGAAGTATCGAAAGTCAGACTAGGAAATAAGGTGTGTAAGGCCAAGAAGGAAACCAAAAAGAAACAAAGAGGCCAAAGACAATGGTCAATTAGTACTTTTCTCACTTAGGAATCATATGAATAGTGGTATGTGATCAAGACCTAGAAATGTACCCAAAGTGCGTGATTTAGTTTCTACATTGTGGGGTTATTTTATCCATGTTGGAATCTAGTATCTTTCTACCTTATGTATGTATCATTACTAGGTTTACCTCACATAAGTTCTCCCTCTGTCGTGTTGACATAACATGCCCAAGAAGACTAAGGGCACACTCACTTTGAAGCACAAACGAGTTCCAAGTCCCATCATAGTAAGAGTGAAGTAAGATATTCATTTAGTAATTAGTAATATAACAAGATTGTGCATACACCAACCATAATGCTCATATATTAATCATTACGCAATACAAGTTTTGGCTATCTAGTAGCCCAAAATCCAAGTACAAGTCCTTCGCACCTTAGTCTACTAGCTCTCTCTCACTAATACATCTCTCTATTATCCTAGACTAGACCCCTTCATGGGTATTTATACTAGTGGGAACTTGTCCTTCACTAGTCTTATAAGGGCTAATAATAGCCTTTGAGTTTACAACTTTAGTTAAATACAACATCCCATCGGTTGGCCAAAATTATACTTTTTCACCTCCAACTGTGTTGCATGATAATCCTCTACATAAGATGTTGTGATATTTAGATTTATCCACCGCTTTCTATCAACTTCATGTAGATGGCGAGAACTAATGTCAAATCAACTTTTAGACTCATGTTTTATCCTTATTCCTTTGTTGTTCTACATACCTTCTCTTTTGATCTTATTATTTTCTACGTAATCCTCCTCATGCTTTCTTTTACACGCCTCTTTGTTTTTCTTGCGTGCATGATTCCTTTCTTTCTTCCTTGTGCGAACACTTCTTGCATGCTCCTCCGCTTAGGTCGTGTACGTGTCTTTAACCAATTCATACATGCCTCCAAAGAATAAATTATATATATATATATATATATATATATATATATATAAATCCTAAATCCACGGGACTTAAAGAATAAAGAATATGATAAACATGGGCCCAACATCATTCCACACTAATTTGGTTGTCCATCCTTAGAGAACATTTATTAGACTTCATCAAACAATTCGGGACTTATTTTTATGGTAGGTCTTTGTGCACTTGTCACTTATTTATTATGAATTCTATCTGCTTGATTAAGCATTCCAACTATGTAATGATCTAACTGAACACTAAAACACCTTTGACCCATATGGTTACTTATCACACTGCAGTGATCAAATTACTATTTTAAATCATGTCGCGTGGCCCCAAGCTCTATTTCCTTTGTATCGGTGAGTCTGTTTAACTATGTCAATCAACTTTGTTTTATGTGTTCTTTATTTTCCTTGATCTCTTTTATAACCACTTGATTTCTTGATTATTGAAACACGGTTGGCTTAGTTTAAGGAGTCATCATCTAGTTGTGCTTCAATTACTACTAATTTATCTATCAACTCTTTTGTGCTTGTGTTGATTATTCGAGGTTGCTTATACAACCCCTTAAGCAAAATTTCAGTTCTATTTGTTTTTGCCTCCATTTTTCTTATGCTTTCTTTGCAATTCGTGAGCCTCTTGTTGCAAGCACGAATCATATATTTTCACTCACTACCTTGTAATTTTTCTCTCCCTCTCCTTCTCCACTTCTTTGAACAAGATATTTACTAGTTGTTTGAGCTCTTATATTGGTTAAATCGGGCATGAGTGAATTATCTTTTAAAAGCTTCAGCTCACTACGCACCACCCTCTCCTTGAGAGTTTAAATTCTTGACTCAATGCGCGAGTATTTTTCGTAGAGACTTTTGTTCCCATGTCGAGTCTTACACAATCAGTTGTTTGGTTTCTTTGAGCTCTTCCTCAAATTTTATTTCCTTAGCTCTATAGAATATTGCCTCATTACTATTATGTAAGTCTTGTCGTATTACTTCTCCAACAATCATCAACAATTCTTCCTTGGCTTGAGTCTTAGACATATTACAAGTTGTTGCGAAGTGGATCTCCATCCTCGAGACGGGAAGGTATGAATTTTGTTGCTCGAATTCAATGGCGGTTCTTTCATGCATGCATCCGGTGAAAAGGAAAAATCCTTTTTGGAGCACTCAATTGCCATTGTATCCTTGATTTTGTTCAATTGGAATAATTCATAATCATTTTCCCCCTATTAGTAAGTTGTGCACATTTATTTCTTATCACGGGTGGGGTATATTTGTATTTCTTCTTCCTCCTCCTCTGGGCATAGTTTTTGCTCTAGTGTTTACTTTTTGACCTGCTTGAGTGGGCTCATTTTTTTCAACTTCTATTCTATGGCCCCTAGTGTCTTGGGACCTTCCTTAGTGCATACTCTATACTCGGCCTCCTATGGATTATCTTCCTTTTGTCTTACCTTTGGGGTTGACTCGGGAGTGGTTATTATTTATTTGCTAGGACTCAAGTATTCCATATTCTTGTTTGGCCCTTCCCCAATGTCTTCTTGTATGGGAGATTACTTGATTGGGAGTTAAACAATTACATCCTCTTGGCATGGTTATTTTATAGAACATGGGCTTTGGGTTTGCCTTAGACTATATGGCTCCTTTTCTACATGTTTTACTTCCACTCATGCCTTAGATCGAGTGTACTTTTCTTGGTAGGTTGTTTTGTCGGCATGTTTGTTCCTCCTTTCTCTTTATGTATGCATACTTAGGAACTTCACCTACTCTGGTTCCCATCATCATGTGTATTTGGGCATAACAATTTCTTCATTTGGCTCTTAGTTTATTATGTCCTCTATGTTGGCCTTCTTTTTAAGTCACAAATAAAAGGAGATCTTATATGCATAATTCTTCACCACGATGGTTTCCCACTTAGTGAGGTGATAAATTATTATAACTTGAGATCCCTCATGCACGTCTTAATCAAGATGCTTATACGTTGTGCACGGTCGCATGAATTTACTTATCTTTTTTTTGCATCTATATTGATCTTTTTTACCCCCTTGATTTGTTTGACAAATCAAAGGAAGTAATCCATTGTGAAGGCATAGGGTAGTTTAGGCCATGGTGTCCAAGTCTCATCAGTCTTCTTAATCCTTTCCACCAAGTAGTTCATAGCGACACCGAAATTTTCTTCTCCAGTTAATTCTTTTGGTAAGCTGGCGCATTATTCTTTGGTTTTGTTTAAAAAAGTACACACATGTTTTAACCAGTTTAAAAGGAATGATAAATAGATCATACCAAGCCACAAAGAACTCAAATGATAATTAAACACCACACTCAATAAGATGAAAGTAATTTTCCAGAATAACTTTACAAAAACCTTTGCAAACAAATGAGCAACAATATCATATATTATTATGGAACTCTATGAAATACAATGAGAATGGGCCTTGCTTATATAGGCAAGGAAGATCAATCTAAGAACCAATCAAGGTCATAGATCAAGCCATAAATCAAGGAAAGAACTAGTCATCAAAGAACTAGTCAAGACCATAGATTTAGGAAAGAACTAGTCATAACAACTAGATAATATCTAAATAAGAAAAAGAAATATCCACACACATAAGTGGGTGAGGATAAAATACATGAGGTAAATAAAGTACCTAGGTGAACATGAGCTAAGGTAAATAACTAATCTAACACCCCCTCAAGTGAAGCTAGGGGCCCAAAATAAAAGTGGCATATCCACAACATGATTCCCAACAACTAGGCTTGATCAAGTACTCATGTACAATATATCCATGAAGAAATCTCGAATCAAAAGTAGGAAATAATCCTACTAGAAGGAAATATAAAGAAGAAGAATAAGGAAGATGTTCTCATGAACACCCCCAAGAACAACTTCAAAACCCCAATCATGCAACGTAACTCAATGTAATGAGGAGATGCAAAAGGATTTGTAAAGATCTTCGCAACCTCTTTGCTTTAAGTCGAATGTACTCCAAGTAAATAACTCCATCCTGAATGTATTGATGAATGAAGTGTATGTGTAACTCAATATGTTTGGTCTATTGGTGCTTAACAGGGTTACGAGAAATGTGAATTGCACTTTGGTTGTCACACTAAAGGACAATTAGTGAATCTGTGGGAATCCAAACTCATCGATAATTGTCGAAGCCAAAGAATTTGTTGATTATTTATAAGCTGTTGCCTCGTACTCTACCTTTGAAGATGAAAGTGCAATAACCTATTATTTTTTGCATGCCCAAGCAACTAGAGAAGAAGCTGAGACAAAAAGATAGCTATAAGTGGAATTTGTCATCAATAGACCCTACCTAATTGAAATCATATCTAACCAATGAGTAGAACCCCTAGTGTAGTGTAGGCAAAAGTGGGAAGTGCCCTACAAATAGTACAAAATCCTTTTAGCATCCTATCAATGACTACTAGGAGGAGAATGTATAAACTGGGATACAAGCCCTACTATAAATGAAATATCGGGCGATTACGGGTCAAGTACACGAGACTTCCAACCAATTGCATATACAATGTAGGATCACAAAGTCGAGTGGTACATGTGGAAGTAAGATTAACCCCATGCGAAAAGGAGCCGGCCTTGGCTTGCAATCAGCCACAACAAATCCTCGAAGAAGATCATGGGTGTACTTTTACTGACTCAAATGAATCCTGAATGCATCGAGAAATCTGCGAATCGAAGGAAATAATGCATAACCAAGATATGTCATGTCAAATTACGTAGCAAGAGCTCTCTGAATACTCGAATGTGGGAAGAAGAGCTGCTAGTAAGTAATAGATCATCAACATACAAGATAAGTATTGCAATATCCTTGCCAACATGCTTAGAGATATAATGTTGGATCGAATTGACTCATAACAAAACTAGTAGATAGAAGAAAAGAATCAATCTTCTCATACCAAGCCGAGGGGCTTGTTTGAGACCGTATAGAGACCTTCAAAGTCTACAAACAAGAGAAGAATCTTGAACAAATCTAGCAGACTTGCTCCATGTATATTTCCTCTTGTAAATATCCATGTAAGAAGGTGCTCTTCACATCCATCTAGTTTACGGGCCACCCTTGTGATATAACAATAACAAGTAAAAGGTGTACAAAATCAATCTTGGCAACGGGTGCAAAAGTCTCAAAGTAATCAATACCTTCAACTTGTGAAAAACCCTTTGCAACAAGATGAGCCTTATACTTGTCAATGGACCCATCAATTCCGTATTTGGTTTAGTATACCCACTTACACCTAAGCATCTTTCTTCCTTTAGGAAGATATACCAAATCCCAACTATGATTCTTCATCAAAGAGGAATACTCAAGTGTCATCGCATCATTCCACTCCTGTATCCCATGAGCATGTAAAAAATATTGTGGATCATTAGAAACTACTTGACACAAAACTCCAAAAGTTGTAGAATGTGCGGGGTGATGCCTAGTGGGTGGAAGATCTTATATGAAAGGTGTTGCCTTAGAAATTGTAGTACAAGCCCACTTAGGCATAATGACAACATTAGTGGGAATATGATCCTCGTCAACATCTATAACCTCCTCATAAAACTCCTCAAAGAAAGGATCCTCAAGATGAGATAAAGAAGAAGATGATGAATCATGAGGTGTGAAGCGCTCATCAAATCAAACATGTGTTTGAAAAAGAACCTCATGAGTATCAGGATCTAAAAGTCGATAAGCTCTCATGTCCTCACAATACCCTACAAAGATCAAGGGTTTGCTCTTCTTATCCAAGGATTTCCTTTTCTTCTTAGGCATAAAGGCCCAAACTGTGCTCCTAAAGACTCAAAAAAATGATACATCAAGCTTAGTCTTGGACTAAGCTTCTATGGAATCAAATGCTTAAGGGATCTATGTGGTGTGCAATTACGAAAATAGTTAGCATAATTAACTACTTCGCCCAATACATAGGAGGTAAATCTCTAGAATACATCATGCGGTTAGTCATTTCATGCAAAGTTTGATTCTTACATTACGATAAGCCATTATATTGTGGAGTATGAGAAAAAAATCTTTGGTGAATAATGCCATGAGTTGCCAAAAATTCGAAAACTCATTTCGAATTACTCCCCTCTATTATCAATGTGAAGGTTCTTTATGCAACTAGAAGAATTTTCTTGACCAAAGCTTTGAAGACTTTGAAGTGTGAAAAATATCACTTTTATACTTGTTAAAATAAACCCAAGTACGTGTCAAGAAATTATCAATAAAGGTAAGTGCATACTTAGCTCCATTGAAAGAGGGGGTAAGAAAAACCATCAAGTTAATATGCACAAGCTCAAGTGGTGAAGAAGCTCTCTTGGGCAAATTCTTAGGAAATGGATATTCGTGTTGTTTCCTAATACACAACCAGGCAAACTCCCTCAAGACAAGAAACTCTAGGAAGATCATTAACCATACCACGAGTGCTCAACTCTAAATATCTATAATTGAGATGTCCAAATCTCTCATGCCAAAGCTTACTCTCTAAATCTGCATGAGAAACCAATCTTGTCCCTATAGAGGAAGTGTCATCAAAACCCTCAAAGTGATATAGTATAGAACTATGATAAACAATACCTTGAGCAAAAAGTGAATGAGGCTCCAACAAAGTTCATACTTCTACCCCATGTGGTGTAAAAGTCACTGTTTTTCCTTGACTAGAATGAAAAATTTGATATACAGAAAGAAAATTTGTAGTGATGTTAGGAACATATAGTACATCTTGGATACTACCACCATCAAGGTGTATGTCACCTTTTCCTTTAACAAAAGAAAGGAAGAATCTCCAACCTCAATTTTGGAAGTAGAACTCAAACCTAGAGATACAAAATACTCTTTGGAAGAAGTCATGTGATGAGAAACACCATAATATATAACCCAATTATCTGCATGTGGTGACTGAGATCTCCCAACAACATTAAGTGCTTTGTCATGTTGATTAGAAGGGGTGGAGTGGAGATAGAAATTTTATGTTTCTTGATTGCATCCTCTAAGGCTTGCATTCACTTATAACACTTATGTTCTTCATGATTAGTACCCCCACAAAAACGTGAAAGACTAGACTTATTCTTGGATTTAGAAGACTCCTTGGGTTTAGAGTTGTTTTCTTTGGGTTTAGGAGCACTTTGAGATGGAGAAGGGGTAATTGGTTTTACTTTTTGGTTTTCCCTTACCCTTAGGATTAGATGCAACTAGTGCCTTTTGAAGGTGAAAGACTCAAGGTTAGACAATATGGATTCTTCCCTAGTAAGTCTTTCACAAAATGTTTCTAAGTCGGGCATCCGGAATGTGTCACCTAAGGCATCCATAATAGAGAAAAAGGTGAAAGCAAATATTTAGAATGATCCTCTAAACTTGGACAGAATTAAGTAAACACACTCTTCATCTTTCTTATCTCTTCCACTCCCTTTCAATTGTGTCAACAAATTCTTGAACTTGGTAAGATAGTCTATAATTAATGGAAAATCTTTAGGATTAAGAGAGGTGATCTCAATTTCAAGTTACATGGCTCTCATGTGATCCACCTTACTAAATAAACCCTCTAATTTCTCCCATATTTTGAAAAGAGAGTCACATTTTTCTAAATGAAACAAAATATTATCACTTACATAAGTTCCTATCAAACCCATACACTCATCAAATTTGCACTTTGGTACTAAAATTTCTCATATTCTTTAGTGAACATTGGTTATTTTGAAGAAGTTAAAGCCAAAAATCCTTTTCATTTAATTATTGTTTCCATTTTTGGTTTCATGTGTGGTAATTATGTGTTGTTAATGGTTCAACATGATCTAATGTAGAAGTAGATAAAGATGTCATTCTAAAAATCACCAAAAAAACAAGAACCAAACAATGCAACAAGACCCCCTAGATTTTGGCACTTTATAATTGAGTGTGTGTTACAATATGAAACTTTATAATTATAGTGTGTTTCTCAAAATAAATAGTTCCAATGGAACAAGCATGAAAAAATAAACACTTTTGTAAAAAACGACACTCAAATCCGAGTTACCGATCAAAAGATACAAGCTTTTCAATTTTATGCTCTACTATTTATTTTAGTTACCACTAAAACAAAATAAAATGCTCTTGCCTTCACCACACAAATAAAATCAAATCTTAAGCCCTCATATGACCATACCATATGATCAGGGGCTAAGGATTTCAACGACCCAAAAATGTAGTGTATGGATTTTCTTGAAATGGCAAAACATGCCTGTGATAACCCGTAGGACCAAAAAGAAAAAAGCGTGCATCGGAAAAATCCTGCTCCACACCAATGGATCTGTACATGCATACACCTCTGCAAAATGAAAAAAACATGAAAAAAATTTACCTCCGGTATTGGTCGAGTTTATAGTCATTCTTAGGGTTTTGCCACCTTCCGAATCTAATGGAAGACTCTGTTTTGCATAAAAATGCACACAACAACAAAATAATAACAAAATCCGAATATATGAATATACAAAAACCTTTGTTTGCAAAATGAAACTTACAAATGGATGTCAACAACAATCTCTGCTCTGATACCATAAAAGGAACGATAAACAGATCATACCAAGCCACAAAGAACTCAGATGCTAATTAAACACCACACTCAATAAGATGAAAGTAATTCACTAGAATAACTTTACAAAAACCTTTGCAAACAAATGAGCAACAATATCATATATTATTATGGAACTCTATGAAATACAATGAGAAAGGGCCTTGCTTATATAGGCAAGGAAGATCAATCTAAGAACCAGTCAAGGTCGTAGATCAAGCCATAAATCAAGGAAAGAACTAGTCATCAAAGAACTAGTCAAGACCATAGATTTAAGAAAGAACTGGTCATTAAAGAACTAATCAAGACCATAAATTTAGGAAATAACTAGTCATAATTACTAGATTATATCTTCCTAATATCTAAATAAGAAAAAAGAAATATCCACACACATAAGTGGGTGAGGATAAAATACACAAGATAAATAAAGTACCTAGGTGAACATGAGCTAAGGTAAATACCTACTCTAAAACAGTTCATAAACTTTTCCTTAAAGGCATTATTAAGAATTGGGGGTTCCATGAAGGATTTATACATGACTATCACATATGGATATGCTAATGGATATATCCATGTTGGTTCTCCACCCACCTCTGGTATGCCAAGAACTTTGAATACCATTAACAAAAAAATTGTACCCCAATGAAATCTAACCCCTTTGGTCTCTTGGACCATGTTGGCGTCAACTACAATGTTTTGCATGACAAATTGGGAGTAGTTGAAGATTATCCCATGCCACTACCTTATGCACAATGCTTATGAACCTTTTGTTGATCTTCACCAATCTCTTAGCCCCTACAAATTTGGCAATAAGAAGGCGTGTAGTGACTCTCATCCCGGGTTCTTGACTTCATCTATGGACATAAATTTCCCCCTCGCATTTGTATTTAAGGAGATTTCCAATGTTGTTTACGAAGGCATTATCCTCCAAAGCTTGTGTTAAATCCTCTCCTTAATTTTTGAGCCTTGTTACTTTATGGATAAGACGACACAACAATTTCATGTGGTGAAATAGAAATACCCTTCCTTGATGTGTGAAATGAGGTATTGATATAGTTATAATAGTTTGTTGAAATACACCAATTCAAGAAGTTAGAGGACTCCTATTTTCTCTAGAATTTTTTGCACTCTATTTTCATAAACATTGTTGCCCTAGCTGCCTTTTTTGTTACATTGGGCGCACCATTTTTTCTTAGTGATTCCATCAAGCCCTGGGGAAAGATGATTACATTATGATATCTTGATGGAAGTTACTTGATTGGCCAAATATCCAATTATTTCGACATACTTTGGGCATTATATTTCATTATTAATAACTAAAATGCTTGAGCTTTGGTCCTTAGATTTCTTTATAATAACCATTTTAGTCTTCTCCTTTTGTGGCATGGAAGTGCTCACACCGCTTTAGAAGGTATTTCCTTTATTATAGTAACCTCTTGATTCCCTTGTCCTCCCCGAGTATCACATCCTTTAAGTTGCTTGAGGATTATGAACTGACATACTTGTTGAACTTGTGAGCCTTTTCTTGTCACCTTCTTCTTGTGACTTGCCTTCTTATTTATCCCATTTTCTGGTCGGTTAAAAACTAATTTGGCTCACCACAGGGGCGTTAATTGCCCCATAGTTCATCGTCTTCGCAGGTTTGGCGACCCTTACAATAATGGCGGTCGAGACTAGTTTGATCTTATAACACAATAATCTAATTTTGCTCCTCTATCTATACTTTTGAATCAAAGCTTGATGTGGCATTAATAACAATGGGTTTTCTTGACAAGATCAGGCATTGAATTGTGTTGGCAACTAATTTCATTGTTTTTAAGTCGAAGCTCCTATTTTTAATTTAAGGTAAATAAAATGATTTACCCCCTCTTATTTATACCCTTGTTAGAAGCAATAAATGTTTTTCCCATTTATCATTTGCATGTGTGAGATGTTAATTCCCTATAGCCGTCATTAATGCTCGGTTGATAGTTATCCCCACTTTCTAACAAGTGACCATTTAAGTGTGTATTATGGGCTTCTTCCTTATAGCTTTCTACATTATGCCCTTAGCTACGTTTTAATGAGCTTTTGTCTTGATGCGTCTCTTATGCTTATTTCTTACATGCCTTTCCCCCATAGCTTCATTTAAGCTAACATTTTCCTAGAAGATTCCTCATTTCCCCATTCGCCACACTTCATCCTTGTTCTAGCTCATTTTTTACTTATGTTACTGCTCACCCATGTCGGTTTATATATATATATATATATATATTCTCTTTATCGTGCCCTCATTTGTCATCATGTGCATAGTCATTCCTTCACCATTATCTTTCACCAAATACTATCATTTGCATAATTATTCCTTCGTCATTATCTTTCACCAAATACTTCTCCCATTTGAAAGTGTTGCACAATCCTCTGTGCAAGATGAGTTTTTGAGCATATTCTGCAAGGTCAACTTAACCAACATAATGTGCAATAGTCGACACTTATTACAATGCATAAAGAAATTAACCTAAATAAAGAAAATAACATATAATCTAATGACATACACCTTATTCATTAAATTTAAAGTGGCTAAATATATGCCTTAGTCTACTCCCATTGAAGTAGTCACGGAAGTAGCTTGCTTTGCTAAGATCCATCAACATACATGCCCCGTCGGTGTAGACATAAAATCATGCACTTTGGGTAATTATGTAGTCTGATTGTATACTACTATTCAAATTATTCCTAGGTAAGAATAATATTAATTAACCCATGTCATTAGCCATCTTTATTTGTTTTTTGTTGCAACTTTTGATTTCTGAGACCTTTTTGCTCAATCTAACCTCCGACCCTTCGATTTCTCTAAGTTTGTACACCAACGCCCGGCTAGGATGCCGGCGCCAAGTGCTGTTAGTGAAAAATCACAACACCCCCAAATGAGTTCTATAGATCTACTTTTCTAAGGCAGAGTCATTTGGTGTGATCCGCATAACATTAAACTTTCCCCAAGGTGTGGGACCTTGCAAATGGAAAATCTCTCTAGATTAAAGGTTGGTTCCTATTCCTCTATTTAGGTGCATACGTGAGAACTTGCAAAGGATCTATCTCTATACCTAATCTAAAATTTTCCAAGGAGACATGGATAAAAAGGGATATAAGAAATAAGAAATGACTAAACTACAAGGTGATGCATCGAAGGAATGATGAACATTAGTTTTGCTGATAGACACAAACCAAAAAAATACATACAATAATCAAGCACAGATAACCAGATTTATAATGAAAGACCAGATGCGAGCAGAAGAGACAGAAAGGATCTAGAATCAATCACAAACGTGTTTTATTGCTCTGCAGATTGATACAATGCATTACAAAACAACCAGGAGGTAAGAACATACTGCAATTTTAATGGAAGGCCTGAACTCCACAAATTCCTTTGCTAGAAGGAAAGGGGAGCTTGCAAAACAAAAGAATGTCCAACCCTTTACAACAAGTCTCGAGCCTATATTTATAGATTTGATACAGACGGGAGAAAAAGAAAGAAGCGGGAAAACAACTCCAAGCTCAACCACCACTATTTAATGTCTCCCATAAAATCTGTTCCAAATCTGTCTTGACTGCATCAAATCCTTATTCGGTGCCTCAAAGGAGGAAGAAACGGCGGAGCAGATCAAATCCAATCTGGTTGTTGAGGCAAGAAGATCTTGCATTAAAGGCCCGAAGACATTTCTCCATTTTTCACCTACTAGGGCTTGAAAAAATGTTTTTTTATCTTTCCATGGCATAGAGGACGTTGAGATGCTTCCAACAGTGTAAGATTTGTAATATTTTGAGCCTTGAGTCAAAAGATATGCCCCTTCAAAGTTTGTATTGGGTCCGTACAAATGGGTGGGAAAACAGTTTGAAAAATGGATCTCCTTTTTAATACGGGGCATGTGGCAGCCAGATTAGGGAAAAATTGGGTTTGTGGGTCCGTGATTTATCTTTTTCCCCCTTTTCCAAAAAAAAATGCAAAACTCAGAAAACTCCCATGGCCCCGACGCTCCGCTTGGACACGTGGCACCCTTTGGTTGGTTGGGGAGATGCGCTTCAATTTTTATCTCTGTGTCTTTTGACAAAAGGAAAATTTTCACCTTTTCCTCCGACTCCCTTTGACCTTGACTCGGGCTCAAATGCTAACTTTTCCTTTGGGGAGTTGCGGCCCATTTTGCAACTTTTACACCTTTGGAATAACAAGGGGCAAAAGACCAACTTTCCCCAATGGCCCACTTTAGTGCTGCTAGTTTAGGCTTGCCACATGGCGCTTCCTCCGCTACCTGCCTAATTTCTATATTTTGGTTAAGTCCTTTTCTCGGTGGGGTCATATTTCTTGACCTGGGACATGCGGTAGTCTGGCACTTGTTTGGAAACCCTCTCTCAATTTGATCCTTGAATTAGCGTCGTTTGGACACTTGGCACTCTCTGCTGGTCTGCCCCATGCATTGACTATTCAACCGACTTTGCCCCTTCTTTTCTGACCCTGCTATTCCATTGTTGAGTCTACGTATGACTTGAAAATGGATTTAAGACATGGAAACGACTCGACATAGTCATTTCTTTTTGCATAGGGTCATTTAATCTTTCTCAGCCCCTGCTACTCCATTGTTGAGTTCTTCTGACGACCTATTTACAAGATATGAACGAGTTTTCTTAGGTTCTTTCTATGCGGGGTCATGACTGATGCAATATTTTCCCAGGGGGCAAAATATGGATAGCAATTTGGTGACTCATAGGGGTATCTACCTGCTAGATGAAAAGACCAATTGCCTTGTCATAATCGTTGGACATGGAGTCGAAAATAATGGTCTGATACTGATTTTGCCTTTGATTCACGAGCCTGGTTGTTTGCACTCTTGATTTTCATAAGAAATCTCGAAACAAAGGTTTCTGAGAGTAGAAAATTGTTTTGACCCGGGGCTTCATCTATCTCTCTGAATGGACTGTATAAGAGCAACAAAACAACACCACAACTATATACAAAATTTGAAATCATACATACTCCAAATAGAACATGCAGAGCATGTAAAGCACTTAGGAGAAAAGCAACCTAAACTACAACAAGACAATGTGCACAAGCACTTAGAGGAAAAGAAATTAACTAATATGTACAAGGTGATAACCTTCCTTCTAGTAGCAGTGTTTAAGATAGATTCCATTTACTGGAATCTGCAATTCCTCACCATCCAACGTAGACAATTGGAAAGCATTGCTACTTTTACATCTTGTGACCATGTAGGGGCCACTCCAAATGGCATCAAACTTGGAATGCCTTCTGGTTTTGCCCGATCTGCATCCCATTTCAAAACTAGGTCTCCTTCTTGGAAGGTCCTTGTTTTTTCCTTCTTTTCAAAGCATCTCTTGATTGAGGCCTGATCCTTCTCTATTGCTTGGAGTACATGCTCTCTGGTTTCTTCTAATTCTATCACTCTACATACCTGACCTCTATCGGTTTAAATTCAGACATCTTTAGCTGCTTCATGAGCTCCAATGCTGGCAACTCAAGTGATATAGGCAACACTACCTCTTTCCCATAGACAAGTTTGAATGGAGAGTTTCCTGTAGATCTCTTGGGTGTTATCCTATCAGCCCATAAGGCCGATTTGAGCTTTGTGTGCCAGGTTCTCTGATTTTCATCAAGAGTTCTTCTGATGATCTTTAACAAGTTCTTGTTTGTGGACTCAGCTTGGCCATTACCTTGAGGGTAATAGTTTGATGAAGTGCTCAAGTAAGTCCCGTTCTTAACAACCCATCATGTGATCTTAGAACCTATGAATGCTAATGCATTGTCTGATATAATGGTGGTTGGCACTCCAAATCTAGTCACTATCCCTTCATAGAAATCTAGTATACTAGACTCATTAGCTTCCTTGAGTGCCACTGCCTCGGTCCACTTGGTGAAATAATATGTTGCTATCATAATCCATTTGTGGCCTTGGCTCAAATTTGGATTGATGACTCCAATGAAGTCCAATCCCCATTACATGAAAGGTTGGTCAACTGAAATTGGGTGCAATGGAAGTGTTTCTTAACTTTTCTTTGCCTTTGAAGAATGCACAATTCTTACACTTTTTGATCCATGCATAATAGTCACTAAACACTCTGGGCCAATAATAACCCGCCTTCATGATCTTGAGTGTTGTCACCCTTGGAGCAAAATGGCCTCCAGCTTGCTTCAACATGGAATTCTTGTAACACTCTCTCAACCTGATTTGTCTCAATGCATCTCAATGAGAATGCCATTGATGTCTCTTTTGAACAAGACACCATCAATAAGAACATATGGGATGGCCTATAGTCTGAAATGTATCCTTTTTGCTTTACTCATCCCATGAGGACACATGCCTATTTGAAGGAAGTGCACCATGTCTTGAGTCCAACAAGGAGTAGGTACATCATTATTTCCTTCCTCTTGATTATCCTGTAGAACAAAAATAGCCTCCTTTTCACTTGTTTTCTTTGTCTTGTTGACCTGAGGCTAGTTGTTCACACAACCCCTTCCCACGGACCAACTTAGTGACCTTGATCTCAATGTCATATTCCATGACACGAGTGATCCATCCTGCACGTTTTTCATTCAGATCCTTGCTTGAGAAGGAATTCTTTAACTCCCACATGGGAGACCAACAATTGGATTTTATTATTTGAAACTAGATGCTTAAACTTCTTTAATCCTCTGATTACTACCAGGACTTGCTTTTCGATGAAGGAGTATCTCACTTCATAGTCTTCTAGACCTTGACTGAAGAAAGCAATTGGTTGTTCTGTACCTTCTTTGTTCTGCTTTGAACTAAGATTGCAGAAATTGTGTCACTGCCACCAAAGGCATACAATATGAAGTCTTTAGAGAAATATGGATTCACGAGAGTTGGGGCTTGTGATATAGCTTCTTTGATGGCCTCAAAGATTTCCTTTCCTTCAGCTGTCCACTTTGAATGCTAAGATCTTCTTCAACATCAACGTTATTGGCTTAACAAGGGCAACAAAATTTAGTACAAACCTGCATAGACAAAATTGATTTTTCCCAAGAAGCTTTGAAGAGCTTTCTTGTGGCTTAGCAATGACAATGCTCTTATTGCTTCAACTCTCTCTGGGTCAATTGCCAATCCTTCCTTTGATACAATATGGCCTAGAAGCCTGCCCTCATGGGCCAAGAATATGCATTTTTAGGGTTCAATGATACCCCAAAACTCTTGCATCTTCGAAACACCTGCCTTAGGTGGAAAAGGTGGTCTGCTACATTTTTGGAAAACACCATAATGTCATCCAGATAGATCAGTACTATTTTGTTGATCAGTCCTTTGAATGCCATATCCATTTCCCTTTGAAAAGTGGCTCCGACATTGGACAATCCAAATGGCATTTTTCTGTAGGCATAGGTGCCCCATTTGGTGGTGAAAGTTGTTTTGAACTGATCATCTTCTTTCACCATGATCTGGTTGTACCCTGAGTAGCCATCTAGGAGGGAGAATCTCTCTGATCTAGACACCACTTGCAAGATCTACTCCATTGAAGGGAGTGGGTAGTGATCTTTGAGGGAAGCTTTGTTCAAGTCTCGAAAATCTACACACAACCTAATCTCTCCATTTTCTTCCTGACTGGGACCAAGTTTGCAACCCAGCTTGAGTGTTTGATTAGAAATATGATACTTGCCTCTATCAACTTGTTTAGCTCTTTCTTCATCAAAGGCTCAATGTGTGGATTGACTGGTCTCTGCTTTTTCCTGATGGGCTGAGCAGCTGGATCTAGTTCGATTGTGTGTTGTGCTAGCTTTGGATTGAACCCTCTTAGGTCTTCATAGCTCCAAGAAAATACATCTAGAAATTCTTGGAAAAGTTGTATGAATTCATACCTTTCTTGCTCAGTGGCCACTTTGCCAATTTGAAGTGTTTTGCCTTCTCCAACTGGGATTGAATCTAAATCTTCTCCTTTGATCTGTATGTTAGCCTTCTCTTTTCTAAACTGATCATTAGGATTGAAGATAGACTCCAATGTCACTAAGCCTTTGGGAAGCTTGTTTGTATGCAACTTGTACTATTTGATTCTGTATTGTTGCTCTAATCTGCTTTGATTTCTAGCTGAGAATTCAACTTCTTCTTATAAAAATTAATGATTTGTTGATCATTCTCAAACACCTACCAGCATGTGTTGTTATTTGGCACTGTTAGCCTCACAACTATATGGATATGTGGTTGTTCTTTGTCTCTTTTGATGTTGTCGACCACATCAAACGTTGCTCTAACTACTGCAAGCCTATCAACAACTTCATTCTCCTTCCTGGTATGGACACAATGTTGAAGGCCTCAAAATCCTCCATGAGATCCCATACCCTACTCTTGTAGTTCTTGAGCAGGTCATTCTTGACAACATTAATTCCTTTGACTTGATTGGCAACCAGTTCACTTTGTCACCAAACACTTGCAAGTTCTTGATTCCTAGCTTCCTTGCCCAATGAAGACCATGGACCAAAGCCTCATATTCAACAGTGTTATTTGAGAAGGAAAATTAAAATCTAAAGGCTAAATAATATTTCATACCTTTGGGGAGACAATCATAGCTCCTCCTCCAGCTCCTTGTCTACTCCTTGAGCCATCAAAGAACAATTGCCATACCTCATTGTCATCTTTATATTACGCTTAATTAGGTCAGGAAGAGGATGATTTTCTTCATGTAGACAGTAGAGACCTAGCTCAGATTCTTCCATCTCATTATAGGGGTCAAAGCATGTCTTTTGTTGGCCCACTCATCGAGATTCATGTCTGGGATACATCCCACATTGGTATCTGCTTCACAAGTGCTTAGGAGGTCTTCTTGATCAAAACCTGAGCAGTTGGCATTGATTGGGCTAGGCACATAAGATTCAATATGATAATCAACAATGGGCTCAGATCTGATTGTGGTCTTTGCCCCATACCTTGTTCTAAAGAGCATATGTGACCAATCAGCAGACATATAGCCTCCAATTTTGGCAGTGAAGTCCCTGGACAAACACAAAGCAAAATGTGGTGGTAAATCTATGATTGATACGTTCTACAAAATAGTCACATTGGGGTAGGCATGCAGAGTGAGGCTCAGATCCTTGATGATTCCAACAATTGTCACTTCGTTGTCCCATCTAATTACACTACCCCCTCAGTAGAGATAACTTTATATTGGAGACCTAGTTGATTAGCTTTATTTTCTTGGGAATTACATAGCTACTACTTGCCCTAGAATCAATCATATAATTGTGCACCAATTTGTCTCCAATAATCAATGAAACATAGAATGGAGGAGGTCTCAGGTTCTTACCTTGTTGTTCTCGATGGTTTTCCCCGGTTGAGCTATATTGGTAAGCACTTTCTCTTGCTGGTTAGGGGTGTGATTTGAGCTTGACCAAATTTTTATTGCAGGTCTGCATAGATCCCTCTACCGTGGAATGGCCAGTGACTCCCATAGTGAAATGTTCACACTTTTCCTCTTCATTTAATCAATGATGTTGAATGAGCTATCCTTTTGCTGCCCCTTCCCATACACATTTTTCTCTAGCACCTGGGCTGTTACAACCGGTGCCTGAGTAGGTCTGGAAGGTGGCTTGGATTAACTTTGCACATCGAGAGTTATATTATGAATGTCAATACCTTGCTGAGTGACGGAGGGTTGAGGATCACCTGAGCTTGGTGAATGTCCTTCTCCAATATTTCTCCTCTGAGAAGGAGTCTAATTCATTCCACATAAGTCTTCAGTCTGCCAATTGAAAAGAATAGTTTTGTTTGGGGGTCCCTTTTGTTGAGCTCCTTGCTGCTAACTTTCTTCGTGGCTAGGTTCTTGCAACACACCAATGGTTTGCACCATCAGAGTCTAATTTAATGCACCATTGAAGCACATCGACTGATTATGTGGCTGATTACATGGGAAACACCATTCATACTCTTGTGCCATGTTATTCTATGTGCTGGAACCAATCCCCTTGATGTTGAAATTGTGTTTGGGTCATATGACCTGAAAGGTCTAGTAGCTTGAGGTTACTCTTGGTGTTGACTCTAATTTACAACATGGGCTAGTGGTCTATTTTGCTAATATGGGGGTCTCAAGCTTGACATCTTGAGCACAGGGGCCGATATGGCCTAGAACTCTGAGCCTCTTTATCTTTTGATGGTTACTAGCTCATTTCCTAAGTTTTGCAGTTGTTTCATCACTTCCTGAAGCTCCTTTGAGGTGTTAGATGATGAAGTGGAGGCTTCAGCTGAACTTTGACTCCTGGGGGTGGGTATAGGAGCTAATGTGGGTGTTTGGTTGGTACCTGGGTTTCCTAACTCGGGGTAAAGGGGCATGGATGGCCTAGGGGTAAGTTTTCCAGCCTGAATCAAACGGTTCTCAACTCCTATGGAAAGGTTATAGGCTACAGGTAAGGTTGTGCCCCCCATTGACTGAATCATCAAAGAAATATTAGAATTTAAAGCCCTAAGAAAGTATAAGAAGGCACCTTCATTAGTGGGCTTTACTGATTGTTGGAATCCTGTCCCAGGTCCGTTGAAATCTGAGGTTGAAATCCGTCAATTGCTCATTCGGGGCTCTCTTGATTGTTGTTAGTTGCTCCAACAAAGACAAGTTATCACCTTTTTCTCCAAATTGGTTGTGAAGAGTTGTGCACAACTGGTTCCAGTTTTGAATAGAGCCTGCTTCAAGGCTCCTGAACCATTGTGAAGCTTTACCTTTGAGTGAAGAGGCTAGAAAATTGACTGTAATATCCATCTCATGGATCTCATGGATTATACAGACATTTGCAATATCTTGGACATGGTCACCAGGAGAAGTTTGGTTTTCCCCAGTGAAATATGGGATGCTCTTTAATGCTGCAATTGGGACCGGATTTTGTGCATTCAGTAGGGTGAGTTGCCAGTGAAGTTGACATAAGGATTTGGCTGAGCCATTCTGATCGGCCTGAGTACCCTTCTTGTTTGAAAGAATGGCCTACTAGGAGGAGGTGTTGATAAGGCTCTGTTTGGGGAGATGGAGACCTCTGGGCTCTTCTTCTTTTCCTTCTGTCTAGAGACAAGTGTATGTGTACAAATTGTCCTTCCTCTCTTGTTCTAGACCTTGTTTGTATCCTTCTCATGAACTTGCTTGGACTGCTGAAACTAGTGGATTTGTTTCTTTTGGAGTCGCCAGATGTACAATTTTAAAACTTCTTAAAAGTTAGAATCACAACAAGTGCACATCAATCTTACTTTGTAATAAGATGGAGACTTCTCTATCCCACCGGGTGTGCCAAAACTGTTAGTGCAAAATCACAACACCCCCAAATGAGTTCTATAGATCTGCTTTTCTAAGGCAGAGTCATTTGGTGTGATCCGCATAACATTGAACTTTCCCCAAGGTGTGGGACCTTGCAAATGGAAAATCTCTCCAGATTAAAGGTTGGTTCCTATTCCTCTGTTTAGGTGCATACGTGAGAACTTGTAGAGGATCTATCTCTATACCTAATCTAAAATTTTCCAAGGAGACAAGGATAAAAAGGGATATAAGAAATAAGAAATGACTAAACTACAAGGTGATGCACCGAAGGAATGATGAACATTAGTTTTGCTGATAGACACAAACCAATAAAATACATACAATAATCAAGCACAGATAACTAGATTTATAATGAAAGACCAGATGTGGCAAAGAGGCAGAAAAAGGATCTAGAATCGATCACAAACGTGTTTTATTGCTCTGCAGATTGATACAATGCATTACAAAATAGCCAGGAGGCAAGAACATACTACAATTTTAATGGAAGGCCTGAACTCCACGAATTCCTTTGCTAGAAGGAAAGGGGAGCCTGCAAAACAAAAGAATGTCCAACCCTTTACATGAGTCTCGAGCTTGTATTTATAGATTCGATACAGACGGGAGAAAAAGAAAGAAGTGGGAAAACAACTCCAAGCTCAACCACCACTATTTAATGTCTCCCATAAAATCTGTTCCAAATCTGTCTTGACTGCATCAAATCCTTATTTGGCGCCTCAAAGGAGGAAGAAGCGGAGCAGATTGAATCCAATCTGGTTGTTGAGGTAAGAAGATATTGCATCAAAGGCCTGAATACATTTCTCCATTTTTCACCTACCGAGCCTGAAAAATGATTTTTATCTTTCCATGGCGTAGAGGATGTTGAGACGCTTCCAATGGTGTAAGATTTGCAATATTTCGACCCCTAAGTCGAAAGATATGCCCTTTGAAGTTTGTATCGAGTTCGTACATAAATGGGTCGGAAAATAGTTTGAAAAATGGATCTCCTTTTTAATACGGGGCACATGGCAGCCAAATTAGGGCAAAATCAAGTTTGTGGGTTCGTGATTTATCTTTTCCCCCTTTTCTCGCAAAAAAAAGCAAAACTCAAAAAAACTCCCACGGCCTTGACGCTCCGCTTGGACACGTGGCACCCTTTGGTTGGTTGGGGAGATGCACTTCAATTTTTATCTCTGTGTTTTGACAAAAGGAAAATTTTCACCTTTTCCTTTGACTCCCCGCTTTGACCTTGACTCGGGCTCAAACGCTGACTTTTTCCTTTGGGTGGAGTTGCGGCCCATTTTGCAACTTTTACACCTTTGGAATAACAAGGGGCAAAAGACCAACTTTCCCCTTGATGGCCCACTTTAGCGCTACTAGTTTAGGCTTGCCACGTGGTGCTTCCTCTATTGCCTGCCTAATTTCTATATTTTGGTTAATTCCTTTGCTCGGCGGGGTCATATTTCTTGACCTAGGACACACGGCAGTCTGACGCTCATTTGGAAACCCTCTCTTAATTCGATCCTTGAATTAGCGTCATTCGAGACACTTGGCACTCTCCACCGGTCTGCCCCATGCATTGACTATTCAACCGACTCTGCCCCTTCTTTTCTGACCCTGTTATTCCATTGTTGAGTCTACCTGTGACTTGAAAATGGATTTAAGACATGGAAACAGCTCGACAGAGTCGTTTCTTTTTGCATAGGGTCATTTAATCTTTCTCATCCCCCGCCACTCCATTGTTGAGTCCTTCTGTAACCTATTTACAAGATCTGAATGATTTTTCTCAGGTTCTTTCTATGCGGGGTCATGGCTGATCTAATATTTTCCCGGGGGCAAAATATGGATAACGGTGCCCCTATCCCCTCTGGACACCCCCCCGACCTATTTATACTTAGTTCACATCTTTTGGGTCCTTTCTAGCCGTTTGGGCATCTTATCTTTTTAGTAGTTGGCCTTTTTGGGCTTGATTACAAAATTCAAGCAAAGGAATCATATAATTATAAAGTTATGTGATCATAATAAAGGACCAAGCTCTAAGCATTAGCTATCACTAAGTAAGGTTGCATCCAAAGGATATTCAAGAGCATTTAAGCATCCATTCAAGGGAAATGGATTGCATTCTTCTGCATACACTTCATAGGAGGGGAAGTTCATTCTATTCCATGCACACATTTATGTACATCTTCTACATCTAGCTATTTACTCATTATGAATTGCGATATGCGGAAGAGCCACCTAGGGCACAATTTTGTACACACACACTTAGAACTACATTGGATCTGAAATGTAGTGCAACAATCAATCGTAAGTTAACTTGTTTGACAACTGAGGATAGTCCGACCCCTCATTTGCATTATTTTATTTTTAGGATTTGATGCACTCTTGAGGGTTTTGCAGGTCAATATTTCATTATAGGTTATTAGTGACATCGGTGATCATTATGTGACACACTAGCGACAAGAAGCAAAGGACAACAAATATCTCGTAACCTACAAAGGAGGTTTCCTGAGGGTTTGAGTAGTCACAAACACCTAGAGAAAGTCATTAGCACTCGTAGGCACCCTTGACCCATTCCAGGCACCCCAGTCTAGAAAAATCATCCGGTCACACATTTTTATGAGGCTCATGTGACACTTCTCCCTCTCTGTTCATCAGTTCATCACTATGGCATAGTCAAGATTAATTGTGAAACAACTAAGTCTTTTATATCCTCTTTGTACTTAGGGTTTTAAATCTTAATTGTTTATTTACTTGGGTTAGATTTATTCTTATTGCATATTCATTTTACTACTACATTGCAATTAGAATTAGGTATATATTGATTGAATATTTGCTTAATCGATCGACAATATATCAATTATTGCATATGGCTCTAGCCATTGAGTTTTGATTTTGTATGGATGTCATGTAAATTTAGAGTCATATAGTAAAACCTTGATGACTTCTATAAGAGTATTTCTTCTAAGGTTGCAATTATACCAAGCCTTCCGACATGTTTTCTCAATGTTTTGGGACCATCTTGCTTACATTCTTTCTTCATCTAGCTTCAACAAACTTATTAACCTTTCCCGAATGGACTCTTCATCATCCAAATTTGCAACACATGCAATTCTTAATGATGGTTCTAAAAAGTTGATTGGTAGCACAATTTCCTTCCCATACACAAGTTGAAAGGGTGTTGCTTTATTCAAGTGCTTGTATGTTGTTCGATATGCCCAAAGTACTAATGATACTTTGTCATCCCAATCCTTCCTTTTGATGTCACATATTTTTTTCGGTGTATGGCCTAGTATCTTGTTGAATGTTTCCATTGTACCTTTGGCTGTGGGTGATATAAGGTCGTATTGTGATACACAACCGTGAATTCTTGCAACAAGATACAAATTGTATCATTCAAGAAATGTGTTCCTCTATCATTAGTTATGCTCAAGGGGCAACCAAACCTGCTTATAATGTTCTCCCAAAGAAATCTTATCATTGTTGATGTTCTACAATTTTTTTGTCAATGTGGCCTCTACCCATTATGTAAGATAGTTAGTGGCTACGATAATATAGTGTGCACCTATTTTTCACGTTGTAGGATTGATGGGTTTGACAAAGTCAACTACCCACTTTTCAAATAGCTCTTGTATGGCTATATAGATTAGAGGCATATTGTCTCGTTTCCTTGGCTTTCCGAGTCATTTGCAATGGTTGGAAGCTTTAATATATTCTTTTGCATCCTTTAATAAATTATGCCACCATAGTCCTGTATTTAGGATATTTCGAGTGATAGGATTGCTTGTATAGTGTCCACCTACAATTCCTTCATGTGCTTCACTTATAATATATTTTTGTTTATCTTTGCAGAACACATCGTTATAAAATATCATCATGCCCCATTTTGTAGATTTGATTTGTAATTAAATGGTATGGTGTTGATTTAACAACTAGTTACTTACATTGATTAACTTTATAATTTCTAGGCACTTGTCTGTTTATAGGAAGTAGACCACATTTGTTAGTTCTCCAAATTCACTATGGATGCTAAGAATGAGCATCTTGCATACCATCTTGTATGGATTATGTTGCTTAAATCGATATCAATTTGGGACAAATGGTTAGGTTTGGCATTATATTTTCTTAGCTTGACTACCACTAAGAACTAGAATTCTTGGAATAGTATTATCAACTTGTAGATTTTCCCATACAACACCACCTTATTGACCAAATTTTTAAGTGTCATATGATCAATAAAAACATGAATGGTGTTTCCAAAAGGTAATGTCAGAATTTTTAAAGCGCATAAACCATAGATAGTCCTTCATGCTCTATGGTAGTATAATTCCTCTCTGTGCGCATCAATTTTCAACTTGCAAAGTAGATTGGATGATCGAGAGTTCCTTCCCAGGGTTGTGCTAATATTTCCCCAACAATAATTTTAGAGGCATCTACTTGTACGTAAAAGGTGTGTTCCAATCTAGGAATTACAAAATAGGTGTTTGGGTTAGCTTCTCTTTGAGTTGTTCAAAATCCTGTTGTTGGTCGACACCCCACTTGAATTCTTCTGTTTTACATATCAACTTCTCTAATGGCGCCGCAATGTGTGAAAAGTATTTGATAAACCTACGATAATACCCATAATGTCCTAAAAAGGCACAAACCTCCTTTTACATTCACGATTGCATTAGATTGACAATTATTACAATTTTTGTTGGCTCTACAAATATTTTGTCTTTATAAATAATGTGCCCTAATAAGGAACCAAATGGAGTAGTGAACACACATTTCTTAAAGTTCGAGGAAATTTACAATTGCTGTGAATGCTCAAACATCAAGTGCAAATTATCACAAAGGGCCTTTTACTAAACCATATAATGTCTAATGACAATAATGCTTGAGAAAAATATTGGTAGATTCTTCAACACAAATGGCATGACCATGTAGGTATATAATCCCCATTCATCATAGAAGTTTTCTTTGGACTATCTTCTTTTGCAATCTTGATTTGGTGATAGCGAGAGAATCCATCCGTGAAAGTATATATTCCCTTGCCTTTACGCCTTCTAGAATTTCTTTTATAAATGGATTGGGGAAGGTATCAATTATATATGTTGAGTTCAAAGTGTGGTAATCCATGCAAATTATGATGTGCCCATATTTCTTGATGTTGATCACCAGTGGGCTTACCCATTTAGATTCTTCTATTGAGATGATTACTCCTACGAACAACATATTATCCAGTTATTATTTAACCTTAATTCTTACATTGGGATTCATCCTATACGGGCACTTACATAATGGTTTAACCCCTCTATTAATTTTATCTGCATAGTCCCCAAGGATGGGTGTAGTCCTTTCATTTTGTGGTAGCCTCGAGGAAAGATGTCTTCATATTCATACAACAACTCAACAATTTTGGTGATCTCTGGTTCACTCCAATAATTACCAATGGTTGCCATCTTTGGTTTAACCTCACTACCAATATTAATTTGGATGGATATGAAAGGTTCTTTCTATGGTTAACTCCCCTGGTCCTTTATATCTATGACCCCACACGACACATAAGAAACATCCACGTTCAGTGATAATTTTCATCTTCATCAATTATTTGGCGCACCACTTTCTTCTTACCTATTTGTGTATATATTTGTCTTTCTAATGTTACTTCATCGTCATCACTAGATATATCATCCTCAACAACCTCAACAAACATTTTAGCTAGTGTGAAATTATTATCTTTGTGTAGTTCCAAAATTTTATCTTACTATGGGGTGTCATTTCCAAATATCACATCTTTGATATATTGAAGAACAAGAGCCATCCATGGGATGATACAAAGGAAAAGGTATGGGTGAATCCTTGAACCAACCTTTCCTAAGAACATGATTCTCTCTGTAACTCATAACGATGTACCACACTCGCACCCATACATGTAGTGTATGATAAAATAGATGTGTCTATAATGCTTCACTAATATTTGTAGTTATCCATATAACTATACATTTATCAATGTGTTCTTCTGGGCTAGTGACTCCACCATAGCTAGGATATATTTGTGTGTTATTTTTTCATTCAAACCGAGCCTTCATGGCCTCTTTCATGGCTATCAATGATAATAACATGAGTCAATGTGTCACCCACCACCTTGTTGCAGTTCTTTTTAACAACTAATCTAAATATTTCAATCATGCTTTATCATTGTGTACGTATGCTTCCACGTCCTTAAGGAAAACATGTATATCTTCATTCCCACTAAATCTTGGTGGAGGTTGAGTATTCCATGAACCAAATTTTCAAATATTTTTATACGAGTTTTAAGGATGCTTGGATAATATTGTAGACTATTGTGTGTTGAATCATTCCACATTCTCACCCTAGTAATTCATATGATTCGTGTGCCCAATTTTCATAGGAAACACTCATAGTGTCGAAGATTGACGGGTTGTCCCCCCATTTTAGCTCTCCTTTCATTGTTGGCTCAAAAAAATTATATCCATGTACCTTGGATATTATATATATATGTTCCAAATCCTCATGTTCTTCTACGGTCTCCACACACACAGTGTACTATGTTTAAGGTCCATTAGGAAGATAACGTACTAACCATTATTTTTGAAACTCACATACTGTTTCTTAAATCATATGTTGGCATTATTGGCATAACACCATGGTCTTCCAAGTAACATTAGGAAATTATCCACTTTAGCTAGAGGTATGACTTCAAAATATCCATGGAACTTCACCCCCATAATATTGATTATGGCATTCTTTAAAACCTCGATAGGCATTACCGGTGTTTTGTTACCTATGAACAAAACACATGGGGATGCATGTAATATTGACCATCCCATATTATTCTAAGCATCCACCGTGAGTATGTTAACTTCCATGCCTGTATCAACCAAGATGTCATTAATGTTCCAACCATATATGTAAACATCAACAAGTATCTCTCTATCAAATTCCTCTGTCTTAACCAATTTAACATCATGTCTTTACGTCGCTCTAGATGCTTTTGAAGTGCTAATTTTCTTAACTTATTGATTAAATAAATATTGAATAAATAGATGCCTAATTCTAATTGCAATATAGTATTAAAATGAATATGAAATAAGAATAAATCGACCCAAATTAAGCTAGAAAGTATGAAACCTAGTTATAAAGAAGGGATAAGAAGACTTAGCTAATTCACAACCAAATTTGGATTGTGCCAAAGTGTTGACCCGATGAATAAAGAGGGATAAGTGTCACACAGAGCCTCGAAAATTATGCAACCGGAAGATCTACCTAGGCCCACTCGGGGTGCCTGGAATGGGTCAAGGGCGTGATGCACATACTGCGGTGCCTGAATGCTCGGAAACCTATTTCATAGGGTCATGAGATGTTCACTTTCCTTCACTTCTTATCACTAGTATGTCACACAATGATCGTTGATAACCTGCAATGAAGAAATAACTTGCAAAACCCTCAAGAGTGCATCAAATCCCAAAAAGAAAATAATGAAAATGAGGGGTTAGAATGTTCTCAGTTGTCAAAAAGTGAACTTACAACTGAGTGTTGCACTACATTTCAAACTCAATTTAGTTCTAAGTGCGTGTGTGAAGAATCGTGCCCTAGGTGGCTCTAGTGTGTGTTGCTCTTGATAACAAGAAAATAGTTAGATGTAGCGAGATGTAAGTAGATGTGTGCATGGAATAGAATGAACTTCCCATCCTATGAAATGTCTGTAGAAGAATGTGGCCCCTTGCTCTTGAATGGATGCTAGAATGGATGCTTGAATGTTCTTGAATAGCCTTTGGATGCAACCTTAGGTAGCGATAGCTAAGATTAGTGTTTGGCCCTTTATTATGGTCACATAACTTTATGTTTATATGATTCCCTTGCTTGAATTTCGCAATTAACCCCAAAAAGGCTGACTACCAAAAATATAAGATGCTCAAACAAGTAGATAGGATCTAAAGATGTGAGTAAAGTACAAAGAGGTCAGGGGAACCTAGAGGGGATGAGGGTGCACGACATTAGTGTCTCGGTTGGGCGCTGGTGTCCAGGATGAGAAATGTTGAGGTGTGAAAAGAAAAACTGAGCTAGAAAGAGTGTAAGACCAAAAGTGGCAACAAAAAGAAAGAAAATATGGCCAAGGACATGGGTTAATTAGTACTTTTCTTACTTAGGAATCATATGAATAGTAGTATGTAATTAGGACTAGATAGATACCCAAAGTGCATGATTTTGTGTCTACATTTGACCCCACTTTATGTTATGGAGTGAATGATCAATAACATAAATTAGATAAGAGATGCATTCCTGATAACCATGTAGATCGATGGTGAAAGTGTTCCAAGAGATAAGGAAAAGTGTGGAGTGATAAAAACGTGAAGCATGGAGACTAGAGAGGAGAAAGTGTAAACAATTGATGATGATCCAATGACCCTAGGGTAGGAATGTGTGTAGATGTTGCCATTGTACTGTTGTTGATGTTGATGTCGATGTCGATGTTGTTGTTGTTGATGATGTGATGTAGGATGATGTGACTACCACTTCCCATAAGGATGAACATGTAAAAGAGAAGAATGAACAAGTAGTCAAATATACATGTATATGAGTAAACAATATATAAAATGCAAAAAATGTGAAAAAGGAATGTGTGCACCTGATCCATGATGAGTAAAAGAGTGTAGAAAGGATCATGTAGATGACATAGGATAGTGAGTTTTTGGGTGATCTTACACTAGTTGCGTAAAATAAGAGTTTTTCGGCAATCTCACTCCAAGAACTAGAAGAAGCGTAGGGATAAAAGTTTGGTATCATCCTCCAACGTTTAACTAATTCTTGAAGTATGGAACACCACTACAAATAGTGTATAAAAATCTAATCTAGTTTGATCAATTCCATATAAAATGTTGTATGGTGCATGTATGTTAAGTGCTAAGGATTGTATGCCTGTAAAGCCACTTTGTGAAGTGTTGTAGATTGTGCTACACTAAAAGATGTTGTGTAACTATCCTCTGGTCACAAGCATCTAAGAAGGGTTAGGGGTGCCCAAGCGCTACTATCCGGGTCAGGCATTAGTGTGCGTGTTGTGCTAAGGACCTAATTTAGATTCTAATCCTGTTTGAGACCGATGTTTGTGTTTTATCGATATCTTGAACTATGTTGATCCATGAGTGTAGACTATTATATTGGGTGATTGATTCACCCAAATGATGACCCCCTCATTTGGGTGCATGTGAAGTCACTAAAGAGTATGCGGCCCAAAGGAGGACTGATTGTCATGTTGAAACTAATGCCCTACAAGGGGAGGGAATGTGCTTGGTAGAAACCAAGGAACACATAAACAAAGTGGCTAGGAAGGAAGTGTTAGTATAAGAAAGGAAAACACACATGTAAAATGTGAGCTAGCATATGAGAAGATAATGTGCAAGATAAGACACGAGAATACAATATGTAAGAAGGCAATGTAGATTGAGAAAAGCGGGTTTCAAACATGGGAAACCACTCATGATGTCACAAGACAATTAGGGCTGACTAGGACAAAATCATACAAGTGTGCACACAAGAAAAAGGGAAAATATGCAAACAATGACATACAACAACAAACATAAGCAACAAAATAATAACAGATAACCATGGAAGCAAGTAGACATGCAAGAAAAATGTTTCAATTTTAGAAAGATATAACATATATCAAAGCGCGTATAATCTAAGATTAATGTGCTATGAAAAATGAAACAATAACACCTGTAGTGTACGAAAGTGGATGCCCCTAGGAGCCATTGTGGGATTGGTAATAGGTATTGTGCCAAACATCCATGTTGCATGTATCAATATGTAGAATCTGCGATCACAACTAGAAAACAAGTGAACACGCATGTGTATATGATAAATATAATGATATACAAAGCATTTGACTATCATGTGTAATAAAGTGTACATGTAAGAATAAGCATGCAGGAGTAAATGCAACCAAGATATGCAATATGTTGTGGATGAGACAAAATGGAATGTAGTGTGAGTGTGATAGGAGCAACATACCCCCGAATGGATGTGTATGTATGAAATGAGGTTCATTTATACATGCCTCCTCAGCATTCAAGAATGAATTGTAGAGCAAAAGTGTGTTATTGGGAAATGGTTTAAATTGTGTGTATTAGAAAGATGTGATTGAGCGTATAAAGTGTGTGAGTGAGTGTGGTGAGGTACATTTGAGATGTAGACCCTCAACAATCAAGTATAGATAGTGGAACTAGAGTATGTCATAGGGTAATGACCGTAGCATGTGGAAGTAGATGCCAACAAGATATGTCATGAATGCGTAGAGTAGATGCTACGTAGAAAGAGATAAATGCGTGAAATGTGAAGTGTGTAGTGTGTAATGTGTAGTATGTAACATGTAGTGTAGTGTGTAGTGTGTAGTGTGTGAGGTTCATGTGTATATGATTCCCTCAAAAGTCAATTGTGAACTGTAGCATGAGAGTGCGTCATCAGGTTATGACATACGAGCATGTATCCAGATGTGTATGTTGTAAGTGAGAGACTAGATGTGAAATGATGAGAATATAAGACACGTGTTGATGCTAAAAGGGGGATAAATAAGTGCGATGCCCCCATGTGTGTGATGATAAGAGAGATCAAGTAATGTCATCTAGGAGGTTGTCATTGTCATGATCAAAACCAAATGGTGAAGCATCTGAGACTTGATAAACGATAGTGTCAAGTTGGTTGAGTAAGGAGCCATTGAGGCGTAAATTATACATGCCCATAACATATTATTCATCAATGAAGGGGGGTAGTGGACAACCATGTGCATACCATCGAGTAAGATTTTGTGAATAGCCAAGAAATGAGTCATTACAAATAAAGATATGGCCAAATGACATGGGGAATGATATGTCAGTATGATCGGGTCTAATGTTCCCCCAATATAATCAAGCCAAGACTATCCAAGTGTAAGTGGAGAAGTGTGAGGAACACATGCAAGAAATACTATGAGATAAAAGACTCAAAGACCATAAGAAATGATAATGCGAACAAATCCATGGTACAAATGATGATCATGGGGTGGAGGAAAGATGTCATCAACTATAAAGCCTAACCGAGCCAACCCATCATGTGTGCATATAGTATCTGAGAAAGTAGGATCAAATGGAATGTGTTCCCAGTAAGAGTCATTCATGAAAAATGTGCATGTAAATGGAGGACGTGCTAATGGAGGTTGCTCATGAGAAGATGAAGGAGATGGAATGATGTCCAATGTCTGGACATGCCCCCGATAAAGAATCATAGCAATAGTAGATGCGGGAGAGGAGGCCATGGGGAAAATGAGAAAATATATAACATGAAAATAACACCTTTAAGTGGTGGCAAATAATCCAAAATATCCATAGGTTGTGGTTCATTGGTGGTAGCAGATGTTGGAGTAGGAAGTGTAGTGTTGGGATCATGGTTGCAATATTTAAATGGTTGACGATCACTAGGAACTATATATTCTACGCCCTCATGTAAGAATTTGACACATTGATGTACCATAGAAGGAACTACTTGTATGGCATGAAGCCATGGCCTACCAAGTAAAAAATTATATGAAACCGAGAAGTCAATGAAAAAAAACTAGATTAAGAGTTTTTAGCCCAACAGTGATAGGCAAAGTAATGTGACATATGCATGGAAGAACAAATCCATCGTAAGTGCGGAAAGAAAAAGATTGTGGACTAACATTAGTAGCAGAAAGACCAATATTTTCAAGGAATGACATAGTGCAAATATTAAGCTCAGATCCATTATCAACGATGGTGTGTTTGACACCCACATTATAAATGCAGAGCATGATGTATAAAGGTGGGTCATTGTCAAAAATAGCAAGATCAACATTAGGATTCGATGGAAAAGCAATGTGTTGAGAAAAAGCATCTGTGAATGTGTTATATACTATATCCGGATGAATATCAACAGGAATGCGAGTAGTAGCTAGGAGAGTTATGATTTTATCTCTTAATTCAAGATTAATGAGCAGGAAATCATTAATAGAGATACTCATGATGAGAAGATCCTAGGAAGATAAAAAAATAGAAGTATGAGGACCCTAAGAGTGTTCAAATTGGGTTCGATTCACCAAATGATTAAACAAATATTGAATAAATAGATGCCTAATTCTAATTACAATGTAGCAGTAAAATGAATATGCAATAAGAATAAATATGACCCAAGAAAATTAAGCTAGAAAGTATGAAACCCTAGTTAGGAAGAAGGGATAGTAAGACTTAGTTGATTTGGAACCAAATCTAGACGTGTTGAAGTGTTGCCATGATGAACAAAGAGGAAGAAGTGTCGTCAAAGCCTTAAAAATTGTGTGACTAGAAGATCTTCTTGGAATGGGTTAGGGGTGCTGCAGTGCCACATAACGCTCTGGTGCCTATGACTTCTTAAACCCCTAGGAAACCTCCTCCGCAGGTCATGAGATGTTTTTGCCCTTCAATTTTTATCGTTAGTATGTCACACAATGATCGTCGATGTCACTGATAACATGCGAATGAAGAAATAACCTGAAAACCCCTCAAGAGTGTATCAAATCCCAAAAAGAAAAGAATGAAAATGAGGGGTTGAAATTTCCTCAGTTATTAAATGAGTGAACTTATGATTAAATGCTATACTAAATTTGAGACCTAATGTAGTTCTAGGTGTGTGTGTGTGAAGAATCGTGCCCTAGGTGGTTCTTGTGCATGTCACACTTGATAGCGAGCAAGTAACTAGATGTAGCATATGTTAGTAGATGTGTGCATGGAATAGAATGAACTTCCCCTCCTATGAAGTGTATGTAGAAGAATGCAGTCCCTTGCCCTTAAATGGATGCTTAAATGCTCTTGAATAGCCTTTGGATGCAACCTTAGGTGGTGATAGCTAATGCTTAGTGCTTGGTCCTTTATTATGGTCACATAACTTTATATTTATATGATTCCCTTGCTTAAATTTCATAATTAACCCTAAAAAGGCCGATTGCAAAAAGATAATATGGTCAAATGACTAGAAAGGACCCAAAAGATGTGAGTAAAGTACAAAGATGTCAAGGGTGCCCAAAGGGGATGGGGGCATCGGCATTGGCATCCTAGCTAGGCGTTAGTGTCTAGGATGAGAAATATCGAGGTGTGAAAATACTGACCAGAGCTAGAAAGAGTGTAAGATAAAAAGTGGCAATAGAAAGAAAGCAAAAATGGCCAAGGACATGGGTTAATTAGTTTTTTTCTTACTTAGGAATCATATGAATAGTAGTATGTGATCAGGACTAGATAAATACCCAAAGTATGTGATTTTGTGTCTACACTTATGAATGATAGTATAACTTTTGCGTGTAACTACCTACATACCTCATGGAACTCATTTTTGACCCGTTCATCACCTCTTAACTTCTCATTGTGTAGTATTGCCTCATCTCTAAGAAATTATATTTCTCATTAGAGTTATCTTATCAAATCTTTCACCTCTCGAAGGACCTCCTTTTCTTTGTTGAGCATCAAGATAGGGCTTTCCTAAATGGAGTTTGGTTGGTTGTATTTTGTTAGAAGGCATATCTTGTATGTGTATGGTAGCGCATGTGTGACTGGTACTCTAGCAATTGGCCCCTCTTTCGGTACAATTTTCAACCTATCCTCATCCCCAATAATGTGAGAAATTTTAATCATCCTTGTTCCCTTCTCTCATCTTTCCTTCATTAGTTTATATAAGTCGGGAAATCTTCTACTTTGTGCTCCTTTCAAAAATGTGCACAGATTGGAAAGGTTGGGAAATCACACACGTAATGGTTTGGTAATCCACATTTATAACAAGCTCTGGTAGATATCCATCACCTTCATGCCCTCCTTAGCCTCATCCATTTATTCTCGAGACCATATCCACTTTGTGTTCTACATCGATATCTATGACAATATCTTGAGGTAGTCTCAATGATTTGACTTTGTGAATTCAATCAATGATGTGACATTTCAATGTATCATGAGTGTGTGTGTCACATATTTCGCACTAGGTGGTTATTTTCCTATTTGGCATGATGTAGTAAGAGGAATTTTCAAGTGTCATGGTTTCCTTCACATATTTCACACGTTATAATCATGGCCTTCAAAATTTTCTTTTTGGTGTGGTCTTCACCTCAAAATCGAGTACACCAAATGCCATTGCATATAGCACGGCACTATTCGATGTTAACTTCTTGAGTTACATTACCATTGATGTAATTTGTGCTTACATGAACACACCAATGTCAATACTTCTAACTACTTAAGTGTGTAAGGTTGCTTATAATGCATTCGGATTGGTGAAAGTCTTATGTAACAATATGCATCTAAATGGTAGTAATATCCCTCGTATAAACCATTGTGCATGTTAAGTAGGATGTATTTCATATGAGAGTTTGGAAATATGAATCATAAGCTCGTACACTCTCTGTGAGTTCTTGCTTGATCTCTTTGAGCATCGAAATACTCTGTTGCTCGAACTCTAGGATATCAAATTCTATTAAAAATGTCACCTTAAGTTGATTATAATCTGCTACTACTTTTTATGGGCCATGGTTTCGATACTGGGGCCCTAACAACATAGTTACAAATTACGTTGCCTTAGTTAAGAGGAAGTGAAACCTTTTTCACACTATATCAATTCACATTTGAGCACATGCTCTATTGCATTCTCAACCCCATGGTACTCTAGTAAATGTAGAGACATTTTGTAGTATATATTTGGCGCAAATACCTATTGGGAAGTGCTCCCACCCACCCTATATGGGGTTAGTTGTTGTGGGCATGGTGTTCCCACTTCCACTTGTAGGTGAAGGATTGTTTCCCACAAATCTTTGCGCCACTATATTCCCTTGCACACATATAGTGACTAGTGTTGTTGTATTTATAGCAATCATCCCAAATCATTGTGATTTTAGTACATTATGATTTAATTGTGGTATCCTTGGTGTCGATTCTGATGATTGTAGCACATATGGTAATTGAATTAATATAAATCAAATTAAATCTAATTTCAAAGTAACTACTTTTGTAGTGTATGATGTACAAATGATAAAATACGGTAAATAAACAAGAAATAAGTAAACAATGATATGAAACCCTAATCAAGAGAGGGAGAGAGAGTAACTTAGCTGATTTGTACAATCTGGAGATGATCTAAGCAAGTGAATAGATTAAATAGACTAGAAGTAATGTCGTTAAGGCACACTAGAGGTTCGAGACATGAAGCGTGTAGGACGAAGCACCCACGGGAGGAAAAGAGTGCATGGCTCAAGTGATTAGATTTGGGTGCTAGTGTCCACCCAGATGCTCAGTTTGTGATTCTTCTTCTGCAAGAGGAGCTTCACTATTGGTCCCTATTTGTCACTCTGGTCTCATTTCATTGTCACCAATTTTACCAAGTAAAACAAATTTCTAGCTGCACATACCCACAAACCACATCAAATCCTAAAAATAAAGATGTAGTATGTGGAGTTAGACTGACCCCAGACGATCACCCGAAAAGTGAATTTAGTACCGAGTGTTTCACTATATTTCAGACTCCATGTAGTTTTGTGTGTAAGTGTGTGTAATGATGCCCTAGGATGCCCTTATGCAAATTACACAATGATAGCAAGATAAATCTAGAATGTATCAAATGTATAGAATGTGTGTGATGGAATAGAATAGACTTCCCCTCCTATGTTGTGTATGTAGAGTGATGTAGCCCTTGTCCCTTGAGTGAATGTGCTATATGGATGCTTTGTAGTGCTTTTGTGTCTTTAGATGCAATCTTAAGTGATAGTATGTAATGCTAGTGTTTGGCACCTTATTTGAGAGCTATAACTATTTATATATGATTCCCTTATTTGAATTTTGTAATTGACAACTGAAAGGCTGACCCAAAAGTATAAAAGATGACCAAGAAATAAAAGAGACCCAAAAGAGTGAGAAAAAGGGAGAAAGGGTTAGGAACACCTAGGCGCTAGTGTCCTAACTGGGCACTAGTGTATGAGGCCATAAAAGATAAATAATTCAAATACCGATAGGGCCATAGGGTGTGTAAGGTCAATAAAATTATAACAAACAAAGTAAAAGGCCCGAAAGACATTGTCAATTACTAGTTTTCTTGCTTAGGAATCATGTATATATTAGTATGCTCTAGGACCTAGAAATGTACCCAAGTGCATAGATTTTGTGTCTACATTTTTCCCCCACTTTATGTTGTTGAGTGAATACTCGATAACATAAAGTAGATAGAGATGTGTACCTTATGATCCTATAGAGAAGAGTGTAGCCGATAGCGTGTCAAGTGGACAAGTGAAGCGTGAAGTGATCACAATGTGAAGTGTGGAGACTAGGAAAGGGAAGTAGACCTAGGGGTAAAGTGTATGTGTAGTAGTGTGTTGTGTTTACTGATGTGAGATGTTTCTTATTGCGTATTAAAGTCGGACACCAGAAAATAAGAGCGAGAGAGTAGTCAAAGTTTCGTATATGAAAAATCAAAGTAATGCATGTATAAGTAAGTAAAGAGTGTAAAATTATGTAAAAGGAAAGTGTCGACATGTTAATGTGAAAGGATAAATAAGCTAAAAAATGGACCTTGAAAAGTGTTAAACGTGAATGGAGAAGTTGTATTTATCATAGCAAGAGTGCATAGTCAAATCAAGAATTTCTAAAGTGCAAATGACAAAATTTGAGTGTCTACGGTTTGTGTGTATGAAAATCTTATGTATCTTATATGTGGATATTTTCCTTTGCTATGATTATTATATGTGACATTTTTGTTGCACTTGTATGTTTTTATACTTATTTTCTTTCATGGTTGTATACTTTTTAACTTGTATGCTTGTTTGTTATCTCTCCATGTCATTGTCTCTACCATGTTAATATATCATAGCTAAAATCGTTATCAAAGGAATGAAATCAAATAAATATGTTAGAAATAAGAAAGATCTAACATGTAATAACAAACAAGTGCAAGTAATTAGAGAATATGAGTGACTTAGCTTGTAGCTCATTGTTTGGAGTGATTATAGGTTAGAGAACTAGTGGAATAGTCTATATTTGAGTTGTATATGTTTCATTTGAAGAATAGAGGTTTGAAAGTCTTCTAGACAAAAGTGTCCAAAGGAGGATAAGACCACCCCAAGCGGTAGTGTTCAAAATGGGCGTTAGTGTCCCTATAATAGTTCTAGATCTGGTCTTTTTAGGATTTGATATTGCCTTCTTCACTTTTCTCTTTATCACTCTAACTTCACCGTAGGGTACCAGTATTATACCTATACCTGCAAAAAAAAACCATAGCTACATGCACAATGATCAAACACACATTAGATGGAATAAATAATGCATATTTTTTGTTGGATTGACCTTGATGGTCACCCCAATTGATTATCATCTTTGAGCATTGAACTATATTTTAGACTCAATATAGTTCTAGTGTGTGTGTGTGTGATTGAAATTTGTCCCTTGAAGCTAGGTTTCCCTTATGCCAATCACCCCAAGATAAAATGATACACCTACTTTTCCCCAAGATGAATGTGTGAGATGAAATTCAAAAATTACCCCTTCCTATGCAGTAAATGATGCAACCCAAATGTAGTCCTTGAATGTTGCTCTTTTCCCAAGTAATATATAGGAAGGAATAGCCCAAATTGTCCAAATTTCCCTTAGAATAGCGAGTAATTTAAGTATATTTATGATTCCCTTGTTTAAAGTTTTTCATTAACTAAAAATATGACCCATAATGATAAGTAAAATATTTAGAAAATATATCAATCAATATGGCACTTTAAACATGAGAAAATAGGGGGAAAGGATAGAAGCACCAAAAGGGGATAGGTGCACAGAGCACTCCCAACCATATGGACACTCTTTATGTCTCAGGAGGCTACAAATATAAAACACAAAATGATGAGTTATGTCACGTGTTGTGCAATGTTCAAAAGTAAGAGTGTAGTTATAGGAAACCAAAGAATACAAGTATAGAAATATAAAATAATGCAACTTAACAAAAACAAGTGTTGTTAATGTCTAGTCTTTTACTTATGAATCATGTATATAATGACATACTAGATGCGTGATGTAATAATACTAAGTGCATGATTTCATGTCTACATTTCCCCCACTTTATGTTGGTGAATGAATATTTGGTAACATAAAGTAAATTGGAAGAGTGTACCTTGTGGAGAGTTGAAGGAGGTTATAATCGATAACGTGTCAAATGAAGATTATAACCGATAATGTCTGAATGGAGATTGTAAGATGTGTATCATGGAATCTAAGAGGTGGTGAGAGCCCTCAAAGTGACCTTGTGTGAATAATGGAAATGATACCTACATTTGTAATGTGGATATTATCTTTGTTTGAGCATCTTGTGCTTGAGATTGCTCATTATTCCATTTATGTTGCCTTTTTCTAGGGATAGGGCGGACTTACAAAACAAGATAAGTGTAGTTAATGCTCATGATATATGAAATTTAACTTTAACTCGATAAAAATCAATATATAAATATTCATTAAAAATAAGCGAGTCAAGGATAAAATACACCTGAATGTCATGAGAAGAGATATAATTGTTCTTGTGTGTTTTTTTTCTTGGAGATGGTTAGAAGAGTCGAGAGTGATCAATTCCCAAAGTGGTTTGAATATACTATGGATTTAGGTGTCTTGCTACCATACTTGAGGATTTAGGCATCCTGTCACCAAGGGAAGAGTGTTGGGAGAGATGTAGGATTTTACCTCCACCCGTTGACACTTCCCCACGAGATATATGCCATGTTTCTAGGCATATAAATGTCCCCGAATATGCCCTAGGTTCCACTCCTTATTTTATACTAATAGAAAAAGATGTGAATTGAGAAAGAACATTAAATAGTTCCCTTGTTCAATGTATGAAACTTGCCACTTGATTTTGTTCTTGTTGTACTGGATAGTAACATGTAACTGAGTATGTGTTGCTAGAATTTGATAACACTTGTCACTAAGAACTCTTTCAACTGTATTGTACTTGTTCCTACCCTCGGGATATAAATGCCCGGTGGGACACTAGCACCCACTGTTCTTGTTTTCTTTGGGTACTTTTTTTTCCCTGCACTAATTTTGGCCCAAGTTTTATTATAATGCTTAGGTGGGACACTAAGCACCCACTTGTTCTTGTTTTCTTTGGGTACTTTTTTTTTCCCCACTAATTTTGGCCCAAGTTTTATTATGAACCATTTTATTAGCTCTAGTTTGGCTAGATTTTGTTGTGTATCATTCTGTGTTTGGTTGTTGGATTGTTGGGAGGGTGAAATAATCACTTGATGATTTACCTCACTCATTTGGGATGTGTGAGATGAACCAATGTGAGTGTGAACCAAATGAGGAAAATTGAAATCTACGTGCACATCTGAAGAAAGGATCCTATAGGGGGAATAGGGAATGTGCATGGTAATAACCATGGTAAATGCAAAACAATGGGAATGTGCATGGTAATAACCATGACACATGTAAAACAAGATGAATAAGCTCCAAAATAGCATGCTAGGGTGGATCTTTCATCACCGAAGAGTTCCTCCTTTGGCTAGGAGTGGATCTCTCACCACCGAAGCTAGGGATCCTGTGGGATTTTACTCCACAAGCAAGAAGAATGCAAACAATAGTTGCTCAATGCCAAAATATGTGTGAATGTAAGAATGAATCCTTTTCTCCCCCAAGCGCTTCCTTTTATAACTTTTCATTACTTTTTCCAAGTTGGGTGCTCCATGTGGGACTAAAAGTCACTTAAGTGACCCCAATGAAGAAATATAACAATAAAGTACCATGATCCCCCTTAACGATAAAACATAACAATTATTCCCACCAAGTTGCTTAATACTAATGCCAACGGAAAAATATAACAAATAAGCAAGGTGGTAAACAACCATCCATACCCAATAGCCTCCAACGTCGTTAGCCCCTTGGGTATGACCAAGGCTAAGACTGAAAAATGGCCCTTAGGCCTTCGGTGAAGGAATGGGGACATTACATTACAAATTTCCATTATGAGTGATCATAGGAATGTCAGAAGAATAAGTGGAGGATGTCGATGCTATAGAAATAGTAGGTGTAGGTGTAGAAGAAGTAACATGTGGTGAAGAACATGGAATATCGATAGAAGCATTAGGAATAACATCAAAAGAGTTGTTAGGAGATGAAACAATAGATGGAGATGAATCAACATGCATGTTACTAGATACAATCTCAAAAGAAGATGAAAGCATAGCGAGAGAAGTCACATTCAACAGTATGCAGAGTAGTAGAGTTGTTACTTACATGTGTATCATCAATATCAGATAAAGACTCGAGATGCAAGGATTTCATCAAACATATCATCAATATACAATGAAGTAGGAGAAACACTAGTATGAGATGTATCTTTAGAATCACTAGAAACATTTTCGAAATGCAAGGAGTATGAGATGCAACTATACAATCATCCTGACTAGTATTAGAAACAACATCATGCACATGTACATTTTCATCATGTGTTTTATCTGTATTATCACAATCAAGACCAAGTAGATAATCGATAATAACCTCATCTAGAGTTTCAACGAAATAGAAGAAGGTGGAGGAGGCCTATTGCTTACGGAATAACAAGGAGTACAACTAGAAAAACTTGTTGGATTAGAAACAATGCTAATGGTAGAATGATCAAAGCTAGTAGGAACATTGCATTCATTGGCCAAAAGTTATCTTTGAGTATCATCTAAAAGAGTAGGATTGTGATAGAGAGTGTGAAGTTCAACTATAGTAGCTTCATCATAAATAGGGTTAACACTCACATGAGGCATAGCTTGCCTAGGAGGAGAAGATCTATTCTTAGCCGTTAGGGTTTTAGTGGATCCTAGGGCAAGTAGTTCTAAGCTACGGGTTCACCAAAATGATTTAATAAAATCTAGTATATTTTGTTAAAGCAACGATTGCTCTGACGATATACAATGAAATACAAATGCTAGGTAATTGATTTGATCTAATTATTAAATCAAATGAAAGAGCTAGGGCACTTACCTTGATTTTGCTTATCCTGAAGTGTGTACTAGGTTTTAAGGATAACTAATGGAATGAAAACTCAAATCGTCACAATCCTGCTCAGAAAAATGAAGAGGTGCTGGAAATGCCTGGAAAAAAGTGCCTGGGTAGGGGTAGGAGCTCCTGCGGGTACCCTAGACCTATGGTGGGTACTATAGTCTGCGAGAAAGATCGGAATTTGGTTTTGACATCATCGCTAGGGTTTCACACTTGTTTGCTTGATGATCACCTGTATGTCACACTTTGACTATCGGAGTACCTGTAAATCTGCAATACAAAAACCTCCTGTAAAACCCTAAAAAAGACATCAAATCCTAAAAAGAAATTTTCAAAATGAGGGGTTGGGCTGCCCTCAACCATCAAACTAGTGAACTTATGACTGAGCACTACACTACATCTCAGACCCAATGTAGTTCTATGTGATTATGTGTGCAATAGTGCTCTAGGTTGCCCTCACGCCGATGATGCCAAGATAGTGGGAAATAGCTAGATAAAATTCAAATGTGTGGGATGGAATTAACTTCCCCTTCATATAGTGTCTATGTAAAAAAATGTGCCTAAATGCAGTCCTTTTTGATATGTAGATAAATAACCCTTGATAAAAATTTCTGCCATTATAATGGTATGTATATTGTGTTTATATAGGGATCTCTTGCTTGAATTTCAACACTAATGACTCGACATGTTGACTAGGACCTCGGGATAGGAGTAAGAAAACTAAAAAGGTTGACCATAAATGTCAAAAATGTGAACAAGAACAAAGAGGACATGGGCACCTAGGATGGACAAGAGCATGTGGATACTAGTGTCTGTCTTGGGTGTTGGTGTCTAAAGAAATTGACGAAAAATATGCAAAGACCTAGCAGGCATGGATCCTTGTGACTGACCAAAAGTAGGTGTAGAAGAGAGAGAGAGGTGATAGAAAATAAATAAAGACACTCAAAACAACAAGATGACTAGGTGGTGTGTCATCGGTGAATACTTTTCTTACACAATATAAATATATAAAGCAACATACTTGGCGGTATAGTAAATAGTAGGAAGTTCGTGATTTTGTGTCTATAATAGTTTTCCCAAAACACACTTAGGTGTGTTATCAAATACATGGATATATAGAGTAGATGGAGTTAGATCAGCGGTGTAAAGTCCTAGTTGATGGAGAAAAGAAATGTTACATATATTAAGACTAGATCCATTAGCAACTAAATCATGCTTAACAAACACATTACGAATGTGAACTTGAATATAAAACATGGAGGCATCAATTTTATGGTAATCCATAGAATAATTTCAAACAAACAAGACATATAGACAAATTTATTTGCATTGAAAGTGATGTTGATCAAAAAGTGACTGTTGCCAATGAATAAAACAACCACATATCAAAATAGAATTTGAATTCTACAAAAAAAGGTTTTTAATATAATGATGTAAAATAAAAACCTCCAAGGGATTTTCTCAAAAGTGTGCATTTTTCTAATTATTCCTTAATTACTAAAAAGTGTAATTTTGAATTTCGAAAATTGTGCAAAAAATTAGGGCAAACAAAAAGAGGTTTTTATTAATATGGAGAAACTAAAACAACCTCAAAGTAATTTGAAAATAGAGTCGTTATTCTCAAGATATGAAACAAAAGGTGATTTGAAAATTAAGAGCCCTATAAAGTGACCCAAAGGGTAGGACCAACCATGAAACCCTAGGAAAAATATTTTGTAGATTAAATTTATGGCAGATGATAGATGAAAATCAGGTATGAATATGAAGATAAGATGCAAATATGAACCATAATGCAACTATGGTTTGGGTTTAGAGAAGAATAGAGCCGATGAAGAGAATGCGAAGAGTGGGGTTCACCAAATTATTTAACATAATTTAAATCTTTATTAAAAGATTGAGATCAAATAGATATATTAGAAATAAGCAATATCTAACATGTAATAGCAATCAAGTAGAAGTAATGAGAGAATAAGAGTGAATTATCTTGCATCTCGTTGTCGAGTGATTAGGCTAGATAATTGGTGGGACAGCTAAGTTTGAGCTATACATGTTACGTTTGGAGAACAAGGGTATGAAATTCTTCTAGATATAACTTCCCAAAGGAGGAAATGACCACCCCAAGCATTAGTGTATAAACCGGGTGCTAGTGTCCTTGTAATATTTCTAGATCTGGTCTTTTCGGATCTAATCTTGTCTTCTTTACTTCACTCTTTGTCACTTCGATTTCATCATAGGGTTCTGTATCACACTTGGACCTATAAAACAAACCCTAGCCACCTACACAAGGCTCAAACACACATCAAATGGAATAAATAATGCATATTCTGAGTGAGAATGACCTCGGTGGTCACCCCAATGTGATTGCCACCGAGCTTTGCACTAAATTTTAGACTTAATGTAATTATAATGTGTGTGTGTGTGTGTGTGTGTGTGCAAGTGCGCACATGCGCATGTGTGTGAGATTGAAATGTGTCCCTATAAGCTAGGTTTCTCTTATTCCGGTCACACACCAAGATAGTGGGAGACAATTACTTTTCCTCCAAGATGAATGTGTGAGATGGAATTTAAAAATTTCCCCTTCATATGTAGTGAATGATGTAGCCCAAATTTCCCAAGTAATAGATAAAAAATTAATAGCCCAAATATTCCATCCCCTCATAATATTGAGTAAATTATGTATACATATATGATTCCCTTGTTTGAATGCCATCATTAAAGACTAAAAATCCAACCCATAGTGATAAGTAAAAAAATATAAAAGTTAACAATCGATGTGGCACTTTAAAAATGAGAACAGAGGGGAAAAGGATAGAAGCACCCAAAGAGGACAAGAGTAGCACCTAGGCGCTCCCATCCCTACTTTGGGTGCTAGTGTTTGGGAAGTTATACATATAAAATATAAAATTTTGATTTGGGTCACATGTTGTACAATGTCCAAAAGTAAGATTGGAGTTCTAAGAAAGCAAAGGATGAGAGTATAGAAAGATAAAACAATGCGAACGTAATGCAAAAAAAGTATTGTTAATGTATAGTATTCTTTGTTATGAATCATGTATATAATGACATATGTGATGTAATAATAATAAGTGCATGATTTCATGTCTACTCATGCACTCTTTTACAAGAACATGATCTCTAAGGTGGACACCTACAACAACCTTGATGTGATCTAACACAAGCAATATGATGCATCTAACATAGACACACATCATTTCGTAAAGCCAAGTGATCTATTTCACATCTCATTCACCTAAAAAGAGGGGGCATTTAGTGGGTTATCACATGAATATCTATGTGATTTAGGCACACGAGACATAATGGAACATAATATAGGAACACAAGAACAAGAACATATACAAATCAAGATCATACTTCACATAGGGATATAACCATCCAACAAGGGATGGAATTGTCGAGATGTTATTGTCTAGGATAGATGGTTTCATCCTGGGGAAAATTTTAGCAATTAATTTAGAATTTTACAAAATATACAATTTTTATAAGTTTAGGAACAATTGGCATATTCTAGGACATAGTTTACTACATTTTGGTACAAAATGTGGGGGGCGTAAGCACTTCATTCCCTTTCAAATTTTTGCATCTTAAACACATTTATAATATATGGTATGCGAGCATAGGGCTTCTCTTTCTTCTATATTAAACATTATATACTTGATAGGATTGTCGGGTCGAGGGTGTAAAATGTATTCACTAAGTTAAGTAAATGTAAAGTTAACATTATAACTTAAATGTAAATGTAACTATATAACATAAATAAATGAAATGAACACATTGAACGCAGAACACATATATAACGTGGAAAACCCCTAAATGGGTAAAAACCACGAAGAATAAATCCACTATCGAGAAACTTTTACAATTACTAGCCGAGTAACTCCCTCCTCACTTCTATTCCATATTTTTTTACCAGGATCACCCAATTCACGTGATATATCCTGAATATGACCTATGGTCATATTTAGATAAACCAAAGGGTTATGACCTTATTAAGTGATGGGGCACACCACGATTTAATTATTTAGTTAATTGATTAACTTGACCACCTAATATAGAGTTCATATTTATATAATAAGAATATAGATTATTCTATATTATTTAAATATAAACTAAATATTATGATACACTTAATATTATAGTTCTAACAAGGATAACAAATGGTGAGCACATCAATATACATCATTCCATTTTAACTTTGAGCTATTTTACACATTTGTGCCTAGACCGAGTCTACAACAATGTGGTCCCCTGGTAGAATAGTTTTGGGGTGACTAGAAATCCTTGTGAAACTCTTCTCTTCACTCTTTTTGGGAGGTTTTTAGTCTTGAAAGGCATCATATGAAACCTTTCCTCTTTTTAGAAGGTTCTTTGAGGTGATTATAAATTCTTACAACACCCTTCTTTAGTGTTAGGTCAACTAACACCCAATCCGTTTTAAAATCTATCTTCTTCATCAACAAATTGGGGACCGATTAACCCCAACACTCCATCGGCTCAATTCCAATCCATCTCTCCAAGAACTTCATCAAGGAGCTTCTCCTTCGATAAGAAAAATAGGTGTACTCCTTCCTTGCTTTGTTTACTTTTTAAAATTGCAAGTTTCAATTTTAAATTTCAAATACATTTTAAAGTTCAATTCTTTTATGGAAACTAATTATACTCTCATTACGGGTTTCACTATGTAGATTGTGTTGACATTCAAGTGAGTCAAGAACCTTGAGTGAAGATAAAATATGTCTACACATTCATGTATAGTTTCCTCTAAATAATAAAAAATCATTTCCTATCTCAAAGGGTGAGCAAATGTGGACACCTAAGTTTAGTAATTTATCATTTGATAATGCCAGTTTTGGCGTAATCCATATAACATGACTTATCCACACATTCTGAGATCATTTGCCTATACTTATCCTTATCACATGACTTTATCTCCTCATTTTTAGTAATCATCCATTCAAGAAAATTATTGCACTAGCCAACAACAGTTTATCACTTTCAGGTTTCATGCCCAAAACTTTATAACACCTCACTCCGAGCTCATACATGACCACCAAGCATAACCAAATTGTTCAGCGCTTTAGTTTGAAACTGGAAATTCCATCCTAAGCCACCCAATGGTCGTTTTATCAATTTGATATTTTTGGGTTAGTAATTTGTTTTTGGGTTGACCTTAGTATAAAATTATACATATGAACCCCTATATAAGTAAGCTAAATGCACTCATTTACTCACCTAACACTTTTAAGAGCACTACTTTCAAATATCATTCTAAAAACACTTAAATCTCTCATAAACTACCTTATAAAAACACCAAACATTAGGATAAACCTCTACATAGGTCTGAAGCACTCCAAACTAGGTTCTAGATTCAAGCTTCCTAAGCTAAAGACCTTCCAAAACCAAGTCAAACACAAGAGAACACAAATTTAATGTAAAGCATTATCAATTGTACATTACTAGGTGGATAATTACATATGGTTTGAGGCCTCTTAGGAGTAGGTGGTGTATGGATTGCACTTCGACCCAACCATTAACCTTTTTACAGGGTATCCTACTTGTGGTAAGGGTTTGAAGATATTTTATGTCATATAGAGGGTTTTGCACATGTGTGACACCTAGGTTATCATAGAAAATAATATTTCATCAGATTCTATAGGAACATAAGTTACAACACACCAACAACTCACTATAAAAACTTCTAAACATGAACAAAAGCGCTAAATGGTTTGTACACGTCGGATGATTCCATATCTTTTCATCTTACACTCCCGGAACCATAAATGAATCATATTCATGCCACTTATAGTATTTTCATCCTTCTTCCACTAACATATAAGCTTTCTAAGCATCCGATAATCTAATTACATCATCCTTCTTGTATCATGTTTCATTTATCACTGTTTTGATCATTATATCTTGCAAACTTCTAAATAGATATATTCTAATCTACACATTGATATTAAAATAATTAATTTCAATATATCTCATATTTCCAACCCTTAATCCAAAGTAAGACAAACAATAAACAACACCTCTCATTTCCTTTTTAGGTTAAATAAAACAATATTTAGCTTTCTTAGGTGTTGATGAAATAGATGGGAGTTACACTTTTCCACCTTTTTAGGTGGTAGTTACACTTCCCCACTTCCTATTTATACACCTCTTGTAAAGCTATTTTCTTATGCATTGAATATACAAGCTATCTTTTGGATCATGTTTGTTTCCTCTCTCTCGTAACATTACTCTCTTTGTGCATTCATATTTTATCTGTACTTGATCTTGGCCTAGATTCTCACATGGTATCGAGATCCGAGTTTTGGTAATCAAATGCATTGTTTTGTGGTGTTTGTTTTTTTGGAACATTGAGTTTTTAAAGCTTGTTATTGATTATCCTTTGATCTCTGAGTATTATATTCTCTTACATATTTGGATGATCTGGATAATTAGAAAAGAGCAAAGAAAATAGGTGGTTTTGCAAGACAACATTCATTATGTACTTTCTCCGGAGAAACAAACTATTTGATTGAGTTTAGATCATTCCAAAACCCTAGGATTTATAGTAAAATTGAGTATACTTTGAAGCAAGCGGATCAAGTATTTTTAAAGTTTTTGGTCATCTCTGGGCTATTTGGTTGTACTTCATATTGTGCAAAAGTTTGAATTTTCTAGGATTTTCCAAAAAACTAGTGTGTGTTTTTCAATTTGGAAGATCTAGTGGATGCATTCACTTTTGAGGCAATTGATGAATCTACTTGAGTTTCCACTCAAGATAGTTAAATAGTGTGATAACCACATTTTGATCCATAGTGCAAAAAGAAAGATTGTAGAAATGAAAGTGCATAGAATAGCCCCACTGAGTTCTCAAAGAATAACCCTCAAAATCGGCACATTATATTTTAAGGTGTATACATTATTTAAGGCCTAAAAGTATATAATATAAATCAAACAAATATATTATAGTGCCACCATTGCAAAGAGATTAAAATTACACACTTTCAAAAAAGGCAACTCAAACCGAGTTGCCAACAAAAATTTATGACTTTTACAAGTTCCTTTCTCTTATTAATTTCAAAAATTCCTCCCACACCTTTGAAAAAATTGTACCCATTCACCTCTTACAAATTTGAACACTTACTTACATGTAAAAACATCTTCTGAGTTAAGCCCCACTTGGGTTAGGAATGAGTAGGGTTAAATTGCATGTGACAAGGGGCTAAGGCTAGGAAAATTGCTAAGGTGGCCTTCTCCAAAATTTCAAATTTGTGCAAAAATTATGTAACCTTTGGGGGAATTTATCTAATACCTTATCATGACTTCTTATTAACACACCTTATGGTTAGGACATCTACATACATCTTTAAATGTGACCTATGTCACCGCCTCGAGGTGTGTAAACCAATATGGGCAACTAAAAATAGTGTCGCCACTTGCATAATACTTCACCCCGACTTGCATACTAGACAATATGCTCACATGGAAACAATGTTGCTAGTGTGTCCAAGAGTTGTTCCACCACCTTTAAATAATCCCCCAAAATATAGGTACAACACCCATCTAACATGAACACATGTACGATGCCTAACAAAAGCACATGTATTACAAGAGGTTTATTTGCACAATATGTTACAGGACGATAAAAATACATGAACATACGTAGCTCATGACTAGGTAAAATTTAGAATAGAAGGTTAGGTACGCCCGTCAAGATATGTACAATAAAAATCAAAATGTAAATCTTGTTGAGGAAAAAGGTTTACACCATATGATAATAGGTCTTGAATCGAGACGGACATCGATGTAGCTAAAGTTAAGTGGTTTAACCGATGTGATGAGGCATATAGTCTATTAAAATTATTTATGTCTCCTAATTTACTCTTTCATATAGAATATTTTAGCACACACAATGATGTCTAGACCATATTGGAAGGGCTCTTTGGGAAGTAGGATGTAATGAGGGGTCATGAATTAGATAATGAGCTCATTAGTTTGAGTCCAAATAACTTTGACACTATATAATACTTATTCACAAAATTCAAATAACTTATATTGTATTTTAAATGGTGTGGGATAGAAAAAAATAATGAGTAGTTGATTATTTCTATTCTTTCCAAGTTGGGTCTTGATTATTCAATTTTTGTTTCTACTTTCCATGCCACTAGGAGTGCCCTTGGAGCCACATAGAAAATGCCTTCCTTAGATGATTTTCTACCTCCTTGACTAAGGAGAAAGATAAGATCATATATATGGGTACTCTAAAGTATTCTAAATGACATGCCATATTTTCTAGACAAGAAAAATAGAAGGCTTCAAACAACAAGGATAAGAAATAAAACAAATAGACAATGAGAAAAAGAAGGATATAAAACCTACCATCAATTCATCCTCTTCTAAAGCTATACCTAAGAAAGAGAGGTTCAAATGTGCCTATTGTAGAAAAAGCGTAAATGATGAACATCATTTTTGTAGAAATCGATTGATCACTTGACTCTCTGAGAAAAATAATATTAGGGTTCCTAATTTAGACATACAAAGTTCACTAGTTTAGGAGTTTACTGAAAGGTAAACAAAAATAATAAAGGGAAATATAAGGGAAAATCACTTTTAGTAGTTATATCTTATCTTACCACATGGATTTATGACTTGGATGCTTCATACCACATGGCTTCATCACAGGTTGCCTTCACTCCCTAAGATCCATGTTCTATGTCAAATTTTTGATGGGTGATCACACTTCGATGAGATATCTAGGAGAGGGTCTATTAACATAGGTGATGGGGAGTTTTATAATATTATTTATGTAAATGCATTGTCAATTAATCTCCTATAAGTATATCAAATCACATACCACAATTCATGAAAGCGGATTGAATTCATACCAAATTATGTGGTTATTGGGGAGTTGTATAGTGATTTTATAGTGTTAATGGGGAGAGAAAAGCACCAATCATCGGTTTATCTCTTCTCATAATTTTCTCCCGATGATGAGTCCTTTACGAGATGAGGAGAGACCTTTGCTTTCAAATCTTGACACTTCACTTCTAGTCACATTGTACTCATTGGGTATTGATGATAGTTATGAGGATTTGGATTCACCTAGGTAGACTCATGTTGATTTTTCTTCTAGTGTAAATGATGAGAGTATTGATGGTGAGGATTTAGATTTCAGTCTGAATGATGAGATAAGTGATGAAGACTCACCTCCTTTATCTCTAGCCGGGTTTCAAAGGTAGATCTTGACCTTCCTTACTTCTCTCCTAATCGTACATTAAATTTTGATGAATATCCTCTAGATTCTCCATCTTTAGGTCCACTTTCTCGTGTCTCGTATACTTTTGGACCACATTATTATGACATTTTGAATTCGTATGATTTGGACTTGATAGGCACTACACGATGTACATGATTTGGTCAGTGATCTATCAAATTACTGACTAAACACAATCATAGTTCTAATATGTTCCACATGCTCATTTTTCTCTACCTCCGATTCACAATATTTCATTATAACATCTAACATTACTTATTGGGATTCAATATTCACCGATTTCTCTTCTCACATCAGGATTTTACATTTATAGGATATATTAGGAGTTCTTGAGGCCTTATCTTATAGGAGAATGCCTAGTCTCATATTCTTTTCTTCTTTCTCTCTCTATTTTTTGCGACTTCTCTATGTTATGTTAGGGGGCTTATCTATTGAGGGATATTTTTGTGCACTTCTCTTTTCTCTCTTTTGGGAGGAGTTTTTCCTATGATTTTATCATTTTCTCCGAGTTTAAAGGGATTTCCTTTGTACATGGGTAACTAGATAGGCTCAGTTGTTGAGACCCATTTATTTTACCCACATAAGTTATGTTTAAGGGGGTGTTAGTATAGGTTTTTATTCCATTGCATGGTTTTCCTACATATGTATTTAATTTTCTTAGGTCTCGGTGGGATAGATGTCAGTTATACTTCTCCACCTTTTTAGGTACTGGTTAGACTTCCCCACTTCCTATTTGTACATATTTTGTAAAGCTATTATCTTATACATTGAATATTCAAGCTTTTTTTTGCTCATTTTTGGTTCCTCTCTCTTGCAACATTACTCTCTTTGTGTGCTTTTGTTTCATTGGTGCTCGATCTTGGCCCACATTCTCATGGTAAATTTACGAATGATTTAGTGATCACTTCTTGGGATTTATCGAAAATAATATAATGGAAAGTGGATCACCATTATTCCTTTTGAAATATTATTTATTATCTTTTTTCTTATCAAACTATGACTTGTCATTCACAAATCAATTACAATAAACAAGTGATGTATATTATTTATGATTCACATATACAACCGCAACAATTTTTTTAATACCTACATTATCAAAAAAAATTATTTTTGTTTTTTAAATGCATACGTGACAACTTGATGCTTAAAATACACGTATGATATAGATTGATATGACAACTTTTGTCGCTCTCTTTTGCATAGGGCTAGATCAAGATTGAAATCGGTCATTTACCCCAAACCTCATTATAAGTATATTATAGTGAAATTTGATGATTGTTAAACATATACATGGAAGTATTATTTTTATGAATAAAAAGAGGGTTGGAGGGCCTTCATTATTTTTATTGATCAAAAACATTAGTACCATAACATAGATATGATTTATTAGAAACACATAATAAAATTACATTCATAGCCTAAGCTACGAAAAGCAACCAAAAGAGTGATGGTTAATTATGTTTTGATGCTCTTTGGAAGATAGGTGACTACACCATATAATAAAACATTATAAATCCATAATTCCTTAACTCACACCAAAATCCAATAAATAGTATTATTGACAACCAACCTTCATTTTTATAAACCATGAACAAATAAAAAAGTTATCATTTGAATCTTCCTATGTTCTTGAAGAGACATGAAATATTACAAAAAATCAATTTTGTAATGGTTTGAAATACGAATTCCTAACAAAAATGAATATTGTCTCAAAATAAGATTCCATAACCAGCCCCAAAGTTTCAAAGAGGAAATTTTGTTATCAATGGAACATCTAGCCCAATATTCCACCATCTTAGTAAGGCGCCGTTACCACAACTACTATATCCCCACACATCTAAAGCCACATCAAAAAGAGGTAAAAAAATGAGCAATTCATATGTACCAAAATGGTCACAAACAATACTAGATAACCTTGTTAAAAATAAAAATTCCCAAACATCCTTGCTTTATCTTCTATATCCCCTTTAGGAGCAAACTAAAATTCATAAATCAAATTCTATTTTTCTATTTTACGGCTAAATAACACCCACCGCCATTCAACCCTCATCCAAAGGAAACTAATACATCCCATAATTTACCAAATCCTCTACCACTTTCATCTTCCTAATTATATCTTTCGTAGCTTTTTTTGTCAAGCTAGAGAACTACATATGATGTCCCTTTTATGAAACTAGTGTCGATCATGCCACACAATTTTAAAGCACTAAGCAAACATCTACTAGGATTTAAATTTTCATATCCCTCAAATCTTAAAGTATCACCTAGTCCCCCAAACAGTAATCTCCCTTCAATTTTTTTCGTTATCCAAGATCCCGTTGTTCCCATTCACTTATCACTTTAATGGAAAACATTAAAAACTTATTCTACAAAGTTTTGCAATCGGATAACCCATGTACATCATCCCTTACAACAAGCCCATTCTATTTTACAATCCTCTCTTCCTTCTGTTAACACTCATGTCCACCCTTGTGCCTACAGATACCACTTAGGGAATATACTTGTAATGAATACTTATTTTCCTCCTCTCATTACTATTATATGCAAATAAAAATTAATATAAAGTCTTATGAGTATTGATTTAAACCCCACTTACTGACTTTATGGGAAAGAAGTTTCAGGTGTGGATTGTATTAACCATATTTTAAATTAGTGTTTGTAATTTTTTTGGGTATGTCTTGTAGGTTGAAACATCCATAAACTAGAAGGAAAAACAATTCGTGCCTTTTTATAATCTAACCTTCAAAATCATTTGTTAAAGTTATCGATGTGTTACTACTTCTTAAATCCTCTACTACTATGCCTTCATGGTTATATCTTTTATAGCTTCATCTATCACTAAGCTAGAGATCTACTTATGTAGTCCCCTTTACCAAGCTAGTCCCGATTACATGCGTAATTTTTAAAGCAGTAAGTAGGCCTTTGTTAAGATTCTAATGTTGTTATCCCTTTTAGTATTATTAAAATATTAAAACTACTTCTAGTCCCTCGAAGCATTGAACTCTCTCCAAATATTTAGCTATCTAAGACCCATTATATGTCCATTCACTGTAGGCATTAGAGGAGAACATTAAAAAAATTATTTACATAGATTAATTTGCTATTTGTACATCGTCCGTAGCAACAAGCCCATTCCTTTTATGATTCCATCTTCCTTCCAATAAAACCACTCACATCCATTCTTGTGCATTTAAATACCACTAGGTGAATGTACTTGTAACGAATACCTTTCTACCTCCTTTGATTCCTATTTAATACAAATAAACATTAAAGGAAAGTGATAAGACAACATGCAACTTCTTTTCACTTAACTCCTAGAAATATGTGGCAAATAAGTTATAGGTGTGGGGTAAATTAAAAAATATGTATATTGATATGTTGTGTTGATATAGATTATTCCATTCTATAGTAGGAAAAGTTATTTTTGTAATGAATTAAAGGGCACATCAACACCTTTTGTACATTAATTTTATAAAAATCTCTATAAGTTCCCATGGAAGGTTTTCTATTCTCAAGATGTATGCGGATGAATTTCTTCCACCCCTGGTTAATTTTTCAAATACACAATTAATCAAGAATTTATTTATGATACATTGGGTCTAGTTTGAGGATGATAAAAATATATCCTTTGAATTTATATAATGAAAGTTTTTTTACATGTCACGAGACAACAACCTTCACCTCAAGCATTAGTTTCCAAAGATCTACATGCTAGTGGTTGGCATTTCTAGTACATATTTCGTGGTGGGAGTTTTCCATTTGATTTTGGTTGTATTAAACTAGATTTGAAATTTATGAAATATGTTAACTTCTTAGCCTAAAAGTACATTCAATTTAACCTACAATTTAAAACAAAATATGTGATTGATTTTTATTCAAAATATTTTTGGTAACAAGTAACAATTTCATCATTTCTACCAAAAATAAAGACATGTTTGTCTGAATGGTTGTGGTTGAGACATTTTCTCGTATAGGAAAAACCATTTTAGGTTGATTATCATAGATGTGTTTTCCAATTATTATTATCATTAGCATAATATTTTTGTTACATGTGTGCATTTATATACATTTTTGTTAACATAAATGAATTTGTGACTACTATGACCTATTAGTTAAGAGACCTTTATATAAGGGATAAGGTTTTCATATTCCATAACATTAAGAAAAGGGATTTGTGATAAAATTGTGAAGGAAAATGTTAATTTATGTTTCTACATGTGATCATCTAGGAGCTATGAAAAAAAAACATTCTTATATCCCCAACAAAATATGTATTTGTGGCTTATGTTATGGTTGGGACTATGCTTTATAACATATTTTAAAAATGTGGTGAATATCCCTAACCAAACATGGATTTGTGGTGGATTCCTTGGTTGGGACTATTTTCCTAATATATATGCAAAATATGATAATATAGATATTGCACAACATTTTTTTGAATGATTATATTCCTAATAAAACATGAATTTGTGACAATGCTTTAGTTGGGACTATTTTTTTTTGACATATATGAACAAAGTGACAATATAGATATTGGACAACTTATTTTGAAAGATTATATCTCTAATCAAATATGAATTTGTAGAAAGGTTTTAGATGGGATTGCTCTTTCTAATGTATATGCAAAATATAACAACACAAATATTGTACAACATTTTTTCCATAAATTGTCTTAATAAGAAATTTGGTTTTATGGAATACACTCAACGTACTATATGTTCATTATGTTTCAATGTATTTTTTCTACTAACATGGAATTCATAATTTCATAATTACAACAAATGAAAGAGATAAGAGCTAAAGAGTTCAATTATAAAAAGAGTTTGACATGTGTTATTTTGACCTTTAATATTTTGATTAACATTAACATAATTTAAACATTACTACTATATTTACATCGTATTAAAAATGATAGTTATAGGTGAGTGGTTTATAAGAGATTTTAAGTCTTGTTTATTCTTGACCACATATGAAGGTATTTCTTAGCCCAAAACAACAATATGACTAAGTGGCTCAATTTAAAGAAAAATGTTGTGCACACTTACTCTCCAAATCAAATAGAGAGAAGGAAAATGAATACGAAAAATAGATTAACAAATCCAAGCTATGAATATATTAAATGTTAATAAAAGTAACAATTAAAATTATTCTTTAACCTTTTGATTCAACCCAAAATGATTTAAGTGTGAGGAAAAGGGGGTAATTAATTTTACTTAATTCAATTTTAGATTAGGGTTAGGAATAGGATGTATATTTAGATTATCAATTAAGTGCGTGCGCGCACACACACACACAATAGGAATTCACTAGATAGATCAATTAGAACATGTGCTAAATATAGTATGCGAAGAAAAGTGAACTTAGCTATTTGTAAGACATAAAAGATGATTTGCATTTTAAATATTGATGAACATGATGGAAATGTCTTGCGAGAATATTCATTTATAGTTCTAGAAGTGTATTATGTGTAGGGACCAAACCATTTCACTTTGTCTCAAACTTCCCTCCCTAATTAGTGGTTCCATCCAGGGAGAAGAAGACACTCTATAACTTTTTGTGCTCTTCCAACTGATTTAGATATGTCTCTCTATAAGAAATTAGATCTTGTAAATGTGCAAAAACCCTCTAAAATCAATTGAGATGACCTAAAACCCTAACCATGGGTGAAACCCTTGCTAAATAGGCGAGTGTTTGAGGTGGAGTTCAAATTGTACACTACCTAAATTGGCACTAATCCGAAAAGGTATCTAATAACATGTGATTCTCCACTTAGAGATGTGATATCTATATGGATGCAGCTATATTTGACAATTTGACCACTGATAATGTTTCTGATGACATGGTTGCTTAGTTCTTAACTTGGCTTTGATGGTCTTTGGTTAGGAAATTCGACTCTATATCCTAGTTTGGAGTACTTTAGACTTTTTAGGGGATGATCCTAGTGTGTGTTGCTACTTCATGGAAATTTAGGAGATCTTTGAGTTCCTTTTGAGAGATATTTTCTAGTACTTGCCAAATGAGCGCCAAGTAATTCCTAGGTGACTAAATGATTGTGTTTGACTTGCTTACACAGGGATTTTGTAGGTGTAATTTCACACTAAGATCGAGATCATGAGGAAAATAACAACCCATAAAATATATCAAACTGAGAAAATGATTTTTGAAAGTCTCAAAACAAAACCGCTAGTTTCGAGATAAAACCATTTAGTGCTTTTTCCCAAGAGGGATGAGTGGAAAGTTTTCTATGTGGTAATTATGAGTGATAGACTACTTTGGACTATTATGAGTTATTCTATGAGTGAATTAGTTGTGTAACGAGGATAGAAAATATTGTAATGAGAGTAAGGATATAACAATTGTGGGTGCACAAGTCACAATTTATGGGTTAAGCCAATATTGACATTATCATTAATTTTCATAAATTTAGGTGGTTATGTTCTCCCTCCCTTTAGTTAGGACATGAAATTTAATTAATTAAATAAAAATAATGCCTAAGTGTGAAAACACACTTTTTATTCACTTGATTATTTGTTTGTTTGCTTGTTTGTTTGATATAGATACATGATCCCAAACGTGAAAACATGTAACATAGAGTATACTCGATGTCGATATAGAAATAGTTACACTTTAACATTGTATTGAAATTGAATTTGAAATTTTGAAAATTGAAAGAGAACAAAGCATGGAAGGAATACAATTGTTTTCCTTTCCAAAAGAGGATCTCATTTGTTAAAGCACTTGGAGAGAGGTATTGGAAAGATATCGTTGATTGGATTGGGAGCGATCAGTCCCTACTTTGGAGAAGTAATCAAAACCAAAAATGGAAATGAGTGCCCCAAACACTAGAGAAGGGTTTCACGGGTCATAAAGCTACCCAAAAATTCCTTCCTATGAGAGAGAAAGAGTGTCATAAGGTGTTTATCCACATATTAAATATTCCATATAAAGTGAAAGGAAAAGTGTTTAAAGGCTTCTAGCTACCCCCAAATCTTTCTCCCATGGAACCACCTTGTTGCAAACAGATCTAGGTCCCAAATGTGTAACTCACACGAAGTATCAATAGAATAAATTATACTCATGCTTCCATTGTGTTTTGTAAAAGTGATGGTGTGGAAAATAAGAAAAGTTGATTGGGAATGAAGCAATGGTCATGCCCCTATAAACTTACATTGTAAGAGTGCTTATGATCTCAAGATGTGCAAAGGAGAGGGGGTGAAGTACTCATGCCCCCATATTCTATATTGAGTTGTGTAATTTTTCCTTGAACATATTGTTGTCACCTAAAATGTCCTATGATATTTTGGTACCTTAATGTCAAATTTTAAGCTCTTAAAGCCTTTACATATGGGAGTAGGAATTGTTTTGAAATATCAAGGGGCCCATGGACTTGGTAGGTATTTTTTTGAAGATAAATTGAAGGAAACGATAATATTGATAAAGGAAGCATGATGTTATTAAGGTAAACCTAGATATTTATCCCACATCTATTGAGAAAATGAGCACATATTGTCATATAGTGATTATATGCTAAAATAGTTTTATGCTTACGCAAAAAGAGTGTTACATGGAGGATTAAAGGGGTCAACAGGATAAGATATCATATTATTTCAGATAAAAATATTAAATCACATAGAAATATGAAGAATCGAGAGGGCTCCAAGATTGTTTCATGCGAAACAATCTCATAAGCTCAAGGATTTGTAGATAAAATAAGGGTTGGTGAAGGTTAAGAAAGCACGTGACTTAAGACTCGAGATATTGTGACATGTGTTCATGAGGAGTTTTTACATGACACCAATTGGATTGTTAGAATTAGAAATGTTACAGGTAGAAGTTTAAATTTTAGATAAAATTTGTATTAAGTGTTTTGAAGCATCAGGTTTGGTCGAAATGATATAGTCACCATTGATCAAGATTAGTATCAATGATAGTAGGATAATGAAAAATAACAAGATTTTGTGCACTCGGGAACCCATGGAGAAAGAAAAGGAGAAGTGGCAGGCCCTAAAGTCCTTGAGAAAAATTTCCTATATGGTACCACATGACATGATATAAGAAGCTTAGAGTTTAGAATATACTGAAGAGAAAATGGATATGGAGTCCTTGAGGAGGAATTATTAGATGACACCAAGAGGTGAGATCTAGTGCACTTGTTATCTGAAAGATATAAGCATAAAATGAGAGTGTTTGAAGATATTACAAGACTTATATATTACAAAACATGTTCTGTAGACATGGAAAACACTCCAAGACTAAAATTTAATAGAGCTCACAAAATGTCATTATGTGTAGCTAATCAAAGTATGGAAAAATATAAACATTGCAAATAGACTACAATATAAAACATATTTTTCTCATAGTTTTAATTGAGTGGGAATTGTTATAGAGCAATAGTTATTTAGGAATAAAATTTGATTGGGAGATTCAATTGAATAATCATTAGATACATTGGAAATATTATTTAGAGAGGTACATGTTTATATTGATTTGGGAGTGAACTGATGTTTGGTTTATAAGTAGTCTCGAAACTACGTTTTTGTGGCCCCTTTGCTTGGCATTGTGAAATTATCACTTACAATTGTTTCTTTACTTTTTCTTTCTTCTTTCATCTTCTTCATAGTATTTTTAATGCTCCTTGATTGATAGTGATTGATTGATCTTAGTGTGTGCGAAAGGTTTATTGTAATATGATCTTGTATGAGCATGTTTGCATCCTCTACCACTTGGCATTCTTATTTCTTTGGATTTCTCATTTTTACACATGTGGGATCCTATAATATGATCTCTAGTGCTATTTGATACTCATTAAAATCAATTGGGACCATTATATATTCTACAAACTGAAATTAGATTGCCACTCGTTACTTAATCTCTTATGGATATCTTTGAGCAATCCACGCTCACTCTCTCCCTTTCTCTCATTGGTTCTTCTAGATTTAAGTTCTTTTTTACACCTAAACCAAAAAAACAAGGTTTTAATATGATTTTTTTCCTTATCTATTTATAGGTGTAAGAATTTTATAGGTATAATATTCTAAATTAATTAATCCACATTAACCAAGTAACTCGAGATATAGCTATATTAATACAATATACGATGATAAAATCATGAAATGATTACTTGAAGCATAAAGAGGGATGAGTAATTAGCTAAAATGAGAAGTAAAAATTTGATTTGGGTGTGCAAAATGGATGAAAAAGTTAATGAGAATACATAAATGCTTTGTCTCTAGAACTATGACCTGGAAACTCATCCTATAAAGAATTGTGTATCGCTTCTATTGGGGCATAGTATAGTTTGGTCATGGTTTGTATGGTATTAGAACAAAATATGCTAAGGTTTGGTAACTTATGGTGCTCATTGATGGCCTTGAAATATATTTTGATTTATGTCTCTAGGGATCACAATTGTACCACAACTTCATGTGATGACTTGTAATAGATAAAACCTTAGGATACCTGCACTAGCACTTCATGAACATCATTAGATAACAAAATGAAAAATCCACGTGTAGGTGGAGTTTGACTAACCCTAACAGTTAACCCATATTGAACTAATCTAATTACTAGGCTACATGCCCTTGCAACTAGTAGCAAACTCCATGTAGATCTCCCATTATAGGTGCAATACTATATATACAAATCTAAGTTAACCCCTTATGTTGCCCTTGCATATCTTGACACAAAGAGTGGTGGGTGTAACTATAATTAGAATAGTGATGTACCATGTGAGGTAGTGATATAGTGTGATGTGATTTAAATGGTTAAATTATTCCCCTTTGTCCCTTAATACCTTTGACAATGCTTCATGAAACTTTGCTTTTGCCAAAACATGAAACAAACACCTTTGAAGCTTGTGGTTTGAGAAGCTAGACCCGTGAGCCTAATTTGAGTGGTTTAGACCTATGTGGTGGCTACTCTAAGAGATGTGTTACTACTTTAGGAATATTTAGGAGAGCCTTGAACTCTTTAGGATTGTAATCTAAAATTTATTCTCTTGAGAATGTCGGTTGAGCTATAAAGAGCAATAAACTTGTTTATTTTTGATTTTGTAGGTTATGTATCGCATTAAGATTGAGCTATAGGATATGAAATGGCCCGTAAATGGTATTTAAATTGAAAAAGATTCATTGGAGAGTGAGAGATAGGACCATATAGGTTAGCCAAGATCGTAGTATGGCATAGTCCCCTTCTATATGGTTTTGGATAAGTAGTTAATGATATTCATACAAAATTATAGGTGAGATGTGTGTGAGTGGTGAGATTCATGTGAGTTTATACTATTCGGATAAATGTAGTTGACTTAAAGAATGAAAAAATAGTGCGTATATTTAAGCAATTCATGTAGGAGGGAGAAAGATATGTCGAACATGCTTAGAATGTGAGTGTAATTCATAGTATAGGAACAAATCCAAACTTTTCATTACTAAAGGATGAGTTTCAAATTTTATGTGTCTACAAATTTCCCCCTTTAAGTATGAAATTGAAAATTACAAACTTAAATTAAATTACATGCCTGATTTTGCACACACACTTTGTCTTTACTTGTGAGTTGTTCTTGCGTTGGTGTTGACATGCTCCATCATGGAACTTACAACACAATGTATTTAATGTCCATAAAAGAAATCAACCTATAACTCAAATGTGAATAATGTATATGTAATATTGAAAACTAAATTTTGCCTAGTAGTAAAGAGACAAAACATGGAAGGAATACATTTGTTTACTTTACGAATAAGGATCTCCCATTATTATTATTCTCATAGATTCTAATTTGTATTGAGCCACTAAAGGATTGGGGTGATAAGTCCATAATTTTTCTAAAGGAGAAAATTAAGTAAGAGAGAAGTTGAGTATGCTTGACCCAACACCAAGAGGATAGGTACCATAGAAAATTTTTATCAATGAACCTTGAAAATAGGTAAGAATAGTCTACAAAGTATGTAGCTATTCTAATATATTTCCATAAATGATTTATAAAGGAATAATAGTTTACAAAGTATCTAGCCACTTTGATATCTTCCAACCCCACAAACCACACCCTTATAGATAGATCTATTCCCATGTGTGTGATAGAACAAAGTTGAAAGGGAATGAAGTGTGTCTCATGCCCCTATCGTGAGTTGTAAATATTACATCTATTATATGAAAAATTTGAATGATACAAAAGGATAATAAGGACCATACCCCCATACCATATATTTGATCAAATAAGGGATGAAGTACTCACACCCCTTGCATTTTCGTAATTAATTATACTCTAAACTATGTCATTTGTATTTGAATTTATCCTGAAGTTTGCAACCATATGTAGAAATCCAAAAATGTTGAAATTTTGATGCAGGAGCATCAATTACACACTTGAATAAAACAAGGTTTTTGGGTTTCTATAGGTGATATGGAGTCTTTTAGGTGTCATAGAATGTTTTGAGTCCATGTGGACCTTCTTGGCTATGTAAAGATGAAATCAAGAGCTTTTCCCTCCAAAAATGGAGAATTTGAATATTTGAAAGGTAAAACTATGTATGGAAGGTATAATGAAGCAAAATAAGGTCATGTAATAATGTAATGGGTCAAAAGAGGACCCGAGGCTAGTTACACCACCTCTTGTTAAAGTTTAATCATGTATTGTTGGTTATCACCCTTAGTTAGGGTTGAAAGTTAGTTATTCCTTACCTTTTGATAAGTAAGAAGATGATTTATTTGAGGAAGTGGGTTAGTTAAGATTTGGAAAAGTAAGATACAAAGGATTGGTACGAGAAGAGAGCCTTAGAAAGGCTCAAGATGTATGAAGATTCAAAGAACATACTATACATATCTTTTTGTAAATAAAAGTGATAAGTTTATCATAAAATTTGTATTGTTTATGAATGATGCTCTCAATTTTATGGTCCACATTAATGTGTATTGTTATGATATGAAATATTTTATGCTTGATCAATGTGAAGTTCATGAAATGCATTCATAGAGAAAGATATTACGGTAAAGAGTGTTTCTTTTCCTTGACATTGAAAGTCTTGAATGAATGTGTTAGAATATTTGTGTGATCTAATGACACTGCATGAATACTTGATAGGGTTGTAAATGGTGTGGTAGAGCCTATAGGTGGATTAGGAAGCTTTGAAAGGATCTTTAGTTTATGAAACCTCAATATCTTGGAAAATCCTACCTCACTGGTTTGAGACACAGTTAGGATTTTGGAGTAAAGAAGAAAGTGACTTACTTGCAAGATAGCCAATGATAATGTCTATAAATTGGTACAAAGGATAATTAAGATGGGACATAGGTGAATAAGAAGTTTCAAAGGAATTCCATTATGATAGACATGCCAAAACCTTAACATTCCAATCAATTTGCTGAGCATTACCATGTCTTAAGGGTTTGAAGACAAATTTAGTAGAAGGTGATTTGTAACTCTCGGTTTAAAATCATGAGATTGTCATTGTGGGTGGAGAAAGTTGTTTGAATGTGATGGAGAACCCTAAGAGTCAACAAAGTCACTTGGAGCAAAGAATCCCTTATAGAATTGAGAAACTCAAACGTAGTAAAATTTTTCCTATTGTGCATATACAATTTGGAAACTCCTAGAAACCAGGGGTAAAGTGGAAGAGTTATTACATAGTGTTTGATATGTCCTATGATGTTATTAAGGTGCGGGGTGAGTAGAGGTTAAAAATCATGAATTCAGGTCATTATATGTTCAAGGAAATTGATATGAGTACGAGTCATTGCAAAATTCTAGCAAAGACATTTGGGTGTTAAGATGGGAAGTGTCATTATAATGGGGATCAAGGTGAAGGGTTGTGAGGTGTTGAGATAGAGAAAAATATTATCTCAAAGTATAGAGAGTGAAACTTGACTAAGGATATGAGGAGATCGAGTTTAACATGAACACAATGAGTTAGGAACAAACAAATCAAGTATACAATCACTTAGAAAAGTTTGGGACAATCAAGTCCATGAAGAACTTAAGAGGCCTTATCTAAAGAATGAAGGTATATGAGATTTTTGGATTACTTGTGACTATTATGAAGGTGTGGAAGATTTAAGTTAGTATGGAGAAGCCTATAGTAAGCTTTGGTGAAGTAAGTTGGCAAGACTACCTTATGACAATTTAGTGAAGTATGTAATAGCCAACAAGTATTCAAGAGGAAATGTCTTTAAATGATTGGAATGTGTTGGTGCTCGATTATAATCTCGCCCTTTTCGTTTAAAATTTTCAGCCTTCTTGGTTTAATGTACTTTCTGTCTTCTGTATGGATGCATAAAATTTTGCCTTCGCTAAGGTGTCATTATCAATCCTTTCCTTGGGTTGTGGATCACGCCGAGTCTTGGTATTATTTACGATTTTTATTTGCGGTGAAAATTTTGTAGTTGGGGGTGTTCCACGATTGTGTCTCCTTTGTAAATCATGTCCCGACATCTATGGATACGTTGTCGTCTCTAATTGGATGTGGCGTGATGGGTCTATTTGATGAACGTGTCACTTTCAGGGCCCGATAAATTCTAATTGGATATTCACAACTATGAAGTGGTGTGGGAAATTTTTTACTTTAGCCCCAGGAGGTGTACACTTGTCGTAAATCAAGTGGTTGTTGGGAGGTGGGCCTTTTTATGTTTTGATACATTATGGCAAAAGACGTGAAAGTATAAAGTAAATTCTTAAGACCCATAAAAGGACACGTGGCCATTGTTTATTATAAAAGCGGGAAGTGGGTTCTTTGGGGCATTTTGGAAATTTCAGCTTTTTTTGAAAAGGGATTAAAGTTGTAAAAGTAATCCACTACCTCGCCAACGCCTAGGTAAAACCACGTGTTGAGCAAACATCAAAAGAGGATGGGCGGACCAAAATGCCTTACAAAGTTTCCGCTACCCTTAGCCAACGCCCGGTAAAGCCACGTGTTGAGCCAACATCAAAAGCGGATGGGAGGACACAAATGTCTTAAAAAAGTTGCCGTTACCCCGCCACCACCCAAGTAAAGCCACGTGTTGAGCCAACATCAAAAGCGGATGGGTAGACCAAAATGTCTAAAAGTAAATACCCCGTGGCCCACTTCAGTTATAATCTATTCCACGTGGGCGGCTCAAATTTGAAGTTGTAAAAAGTAGAGTTAACGGATGTGATAAAATGCATTTAATTATGCCGCCATTAATGCTCCTACGTGAACCAAGGGCCTTAAGGAATACGACTTATTCGTCCTATATTATTATTTTGATGGTCTCTTGTTGTTTTTTATCAATGAAGTGTAATTGGAATTATTGTGGAGCTAAATTTACGAACTGAGAAGTGTGAAAGTTGTTGTTTTGAGTCGAATTGCTCGAGTGCTTGCGAGAAAATTGGTAAGAGTTTCAAACTCCTGTGTATTGCATGTATTCCATTGGTAAAATAGTAGAAGTAAAATTAGGGTTTTTGAAATGAAGACTATGCCATTTTCTTCTTCTGTTACGTCGGGGTCACAAGTGACCTAGACAAGGTAACAAATACAAATTTGATGAGTGTCGACTTAAATGATTTTCATCAAAGATTAAATGGTTCTCATATGAGTGAATATTTAAAGGAAATTCACAATAGCTGCATCGCCTCAGTGGTGCCATCCCACCCTCTATTCAATTCCCAGAACTAGTATGGTTTTGTGCCATGAATTATGACTCTGAGAAGAAGGAAGTGCTAGACGGGAGTGGGGATGCGGTGCTAACATTGACACCGATAACCATTAGAGTATTATTGAAATTTCCTATAATTACTTGAACCAATTACTATTGGCATCAAACTAGCCTTGTAGGACTATGAAACAAAGAAGAAGGATTATACCATAATGATAAACACACAATGGCTCCTTACGAGAGAGGAAGGCATCGACTAAAATCCGCAAAAGGTTGGTTAGAGCACAATTTGTTGAGGAGGTTGAGGATATCATTGTGATTTTGAGTCGAATGGAAGGTTTGGAAACTACAAATGAGTTTAAAGACTGGATGTCCACATTTATATGTATTATTCTTGAGAGAAAAGGAAATATTTTTTCAGCCACCTTTATTTCGGATGCAATCCATGATCATATGATTACTCTGGCAGCGTGAGGATTAAGCTAGGGGAGACTGCAGAGTTAGAGTTCTATATGATGACATATCTAATTTATAATGTTGCAACACATAGATGTTTTCTAGCATTGTCACCATGCGCTGATTTTAAAAAGTGCCCAATGCATGAAAATTTCCCTCAATTCTGATTAACCAACTAGAACAGAAATGTCAGATTGGTAAATGATGCTTTCTTTGCACCGATTATTTGCTTGTTCAAACCAAAATGGGGACAATACAGAATGTCCGAGCATGCGAAGGCAAGTAATTATGGAGTATGGGTGCTACTTCATTACGTATAGGAAATTCACTTATATCAGGGTTAGTCGTTTTGAGGGAAAACCTTTTAAATTACCTAGGCATGTTAATGATAAGGCTGTGTTTATGTGAATTGGTAAGGCAACTAATGCCTGTGCACAAGTTAATTGCTAGGAGACACAAAACAAATGTCAAATTCCCTATCGAAATCGGAAGGTATTCATGTCATTCCATTATAAAGGCAGACTAATTGGAGAAGAAATGAATAATTTGGCAATGGAAACATTTGAGGCTAGAGCCAATTATGACATTCGGTGGGTATTATTAACAATGTTGCTAACAATTTTGAGCATGGGCCTTACTTTGAGGACTCTTTGGATGAATTGAAGGGATGAAGAAGAAGCCCAGCTTGAGTTGAGGGTTTTTCAAGAATGACTTTATCACAAGTGGTAGACTTCAAAATTGCAGTCATTCCAGAGGGGGTTGTAGACGACTTACACACAATGAGTAAATTCTACATTGATCGAAAATATAAAGTCAACCTATAGCTCCCTAGATTGGAATGAGGAGGAGTCGATGATCCCTATGTGAGGATAACCAATGTCATGAGGAGAATAGTAAATTGGCTGGTTCAGATGAATATTGACTTGTCGGACAAAATACAAGAGTCTGAATCATTTTAGAAATCAGGGAAACTTAAACGATGATATCCTAACTCTAAAGGAGGCGTTGATAAAATTGACCCATTAGGAGGAAAAGCCCCTCTATTACCCTCCAAAAGGCCTACTTTGATGGGATTATTGATGAATGGACAACAACTACTAGCGAGACATGTACTTCCATGTCATCCCTCAGGAAGAAAACTAAAAAAATGCTTTTAAAGTCCATGGAAAATGCCCCTATTACTCCTATAGTACCACTCTAGGAAAAAGGAAAGGGTCTAGCATCACATGTGGTTAGCCCAAATGTTTTCCCTAAGCCACATAATACTGAAAAGTTAATGAGTGCAACCATTTCAAGTGGTCACATTCAACCTAGGCCGCACAAAGATGAAAAGAGAGCACCACTAGAATTGAAGTAGTTTGAGCAGACACATAAGAAACCCAAAATTGTCCACCAGCCAATCCTGGTAAGGGTAGGTGCCCATACACCAAAAAATTTCAAACACAGGGATGGGGTAATTGATCCCCCAGAAGTGGAAAGAACTGATAACATCTAGAAACAACAAGATACATCATTGCCAGGTATGGGGAAATTAAGTCCCATGATCCCTCAGTTATGCTTCGTGAAAAAAGAGGTGGAATGCATTCGAGCTTGGTTCCCCTCGGGAATACTAAACTGATCCATTGGATAGTCGAGTTTCTTACCCCATGTATGAAAATTACCGAACCTCTACTTGTTAAAGATATCAACCCACCACCAAATTGAAACAATGCATAAGGTTGTAAATGTACAAACTGAGGTAATTAATATAGATGTCTTTGATGAGGGATTATCCATGGTAGATGCATTCGGTTTGTCTATTGATGAACCCTTATTAACACCAATGGTTAATATTGAAGCAAGCAAGGAATCGAAAGAGGTCTTCATGTACAAAAACTAAAGTAAGAGATCGGGAAGTGAATTTTCTTCCCAAAACAGATGGCTTTGGAAATGGATAAACCAAATTTATTGGTGGAGAAAGGTGTTAATACTAAGTTGGCGGTAGAAAATGTTGTGCCCATTCCTTTTGAGGCTACTAAGAGTGAAGACCTTCTTGAAGAAAAAAACTAAAAATGGAACAAGATATAATTACTCGATGAGGAAATTGTTATTGGTGGAGAATCACAACTTTGATGGTAAATGTGGGTTCACTTCCAATAGAACAACCCGCCATAACATTTCTCGAGGTATCATTAGGGCATGAAAGTAGCAGTTTGGCAACTCAACTAGTTTTGGGAGTAGAGGAATACATTTCCCAAACTTTGATACAAAAGGGCAAAGGGGAAGAAACTCATGCCACCATGTTTTCAATTGGAGAAATAGTAAAGGAGCTCCCTTTGATTTTTGATGTAGATCAGTTAAGGATGATCAACTTTGAAGTGTCGAGATCATGAAAGGAAGCATCCAGATGAATTAATGGTACAAAGTGAAAATGACTTGGGGAAAATTGGGATAAGTGGTCAAGAAAAATAAAATTATTAGTACAACAGGAACAAGAGATGTCCAAGCAAATAGTAGTTGTTCTGAGAAACTCCAAAGCGAGGATCACGGAAACAAAGGTTGGAACATGATTGAAGAAGGGGTGGATCAACAAATTAATTTCAAATGAAGAAGTGGCTCTTCCTATACAAGCAATTGACCTTACTACCTTATCCTTTCCAAAAATAGTGAGAGCCCTAAAAGGGCGGAACCATCACAAGGACTCTTACTTGATTCATCGGGGGCAAGAACCCTAGAGATAACAACCCCTTTCAGGAAAGACAAGAAAAGACATAACCAATGACGATTACAACATTAAAACTATTCCCTTGAGAAAACCTTCAAGGAACAACTAACACAAGGAGTATCTGAAGCAGTGAATGATCTTTTACAAAAGGTGGATGAAGATGGGATGACAAAGAAGCAACTTAAAGAACAAATTAAGGCTTTAAGTTTGTGTTTACAATAAGCGACATGAAAAACTAGTCATGAACAAACAAGTACTTATGTGAATACCCTTGAAGGAATGGATAAAGTAAATAGTCTTTTCAAGAAGGTCCAAGCGGTGGATGCTTGGGTTAAACAACAAACTAAGAAGGAAAGAAAGTTATCACAAAGTAAGGATAAAATATGAGTACCTCGGAGGTCGATTGAATGAAATTGATGGAGTAATTGAAGAATGTGATAACGAGATTTTCTACTTGGAGGGAACTCTCCCCAAGATTGACCCCATAACCTAGCTTAGTGAGGAGCTGGTTGAGCAAGAAGGCATCGTGCCAATAAGAGGCAAAGGGAGTCAATATGCCCTTGAAGAATTGAAAAAATCAGGTTAGGTACCTTAAATGGAATCAAGAAGAAGCTTGAAGTCGAAAGTAATCGGGTTGATGATCTACTTGATGCCATTGATAGAAGATTAGAGGACATGGTGGTGGATAAGTCCAAAAAGAGCTATGGGGATTTAAGACTTGATTTATTACTCAATTCCTTTGAAACTAATATCTAGACAGATGAATTCTCCTATGAAACTATTAAAATTATGGTGAAGATCGAGAATAGGATTGAGGAATTGAAATCTAGGCCGCTGAATATAAATAGAAAAATGGCTCAATGTCTGGACTTAATATCAAGACAAACATTGATTTTCCAGCATCACCTTGGACCTGATGAGGATGAAGTAAATGAATTATTCAAGAGGTATGATGCTTATGTGGCTAGATTACTAGAAGAGCAAGATGCAGAGGAAAAGGGTGAAGAGGAGGAGGATGTTGGTACAAAAGATGATGAACATGTTTAAGCACTTTCTTCCTCTTTTTGTATTTTCTTTTCATACTCCATTGAACTGATATTTTGAAATTGATATTTCTGATACATTAAATGTAATTATCTCTATGAAATTTTACTATTTCTTTGTTTCAATTGCAAGTTAAAAATATGTCCTAGTTCATAGTGGATTAGATTAAAATTTCATATACATTTGAAATAGATATGTGAACTATTGACATCCTTGTATTGTTTGCAATGTTGAACAAAGAAAAAACAAGATAGGGTTCTATAGGGGCCCTTACCCATGACAAAAAGAGATGGATATTTATCGAATCAAAAAAATGAAAGGAGAATAACACCTAAACATCCTTTATGCCTACTTCATAATTTCCTCATAGCAGGGGAAGTTTATTCAAAAGTTTTTTCTTCCTCAATATGAACTCATCTCGAGCCTGTGTTGTTTGTATGAAGACAATCGACCCTGCCAGGTCCCTGGACATCCCCATGTCCATCAAAGATTCCAACGTCATCCTAGGGTGGCCCATAATCTCCTCAAGCTCAATTCTCTTTTGGTCGGATGATACCCAATCCAAGAGGTCCAGACCACTTGAAAAGAAGGTTATTTTTCCCTTTCCCTTGTGAAGGGTCGACTTGCCATGAATACTTTAAGGAGGTATGTTTGGAGTGACAATGGGGATGTTTGGAATGATAGGAGGGGAAGACACTGCATGTTGGTGACTGGATGAAATGTGAGGCTTGGAACTAGTTCCTACTTCCCATGTCCTGGAGAAAGGTGGGTTTTCCCTAGGAGAAGGAATTGGCTGAGGTCCTTGAAATTCTGCTGCTCAAGAAAAGGGGTACAATGCATCAAACATGCCGATAGCTGAGTTGCAAACCTTCCTCTACTATCCCGAGCTAAAGAAAGTGTTGCCCTTGAGTGGTGAGTAGAAATAGATTGGTCTTCTTCTCCATCCAAGATGATGACCGGAGAGTGTGTGTTTCTCCTTTCCTCTTGCCCGAAGGTAGTGTTCTTTTGGATCTGAGTGGTAGAGGCACATTTTCTTCCTATTTCTTCTCCAAGGAATGAATCTTTTCTCCAACTCATTCACTTTATGGGAAATGGTAGACACCGTTTCAATGGAGGTTTTTAATACAATATGTATGATTCCTTAGGAATTTATCTTGACACAAATTCTTCATTGTATAAGAAGGGGTATCGAAAACTAGTTTTCCCGAGATATCCGAGGCCTCCTCTCAACCTAGTATCTTTTAAAATCCTCAGGTGTTTTCATATGCTCTCATCTAAAAATATGGAAATACATGACTTGGAAAGATGCAAATACAAGATTGATTCTGATCATCCTGGTTAAAAGCGCTAAGCGGACTCGTTGATATGTCAGAGGTCCTCTTGTGTCTCCTACGCATTCTACTTCAAACAAGGCCCTAACAAAGGCCTCGTCTGGCACTCAGATCAAAGATCTGATTTAGATCTTCTGAAGAGATTTCTTTCAAGCTATGTGCCACAAGTGTCTTTTCCATTTTTTTGGTAAAGATTCTACTATACCCAAAATTAGGAAAGAGATATATAATTACAAGAGGGTAGGATTGAGCTTTATAACCTAAAGGTGACACATATCTCTGGTCTAGGAAAAATCTTTCCCCTGAGATGAGAAGGATCTTTCTCAGTTCACACAAGGGAAAATAAAAAACTGAAAGAAAGTATAGATGAGCATAACTGGTAAATTATGATGATTTGACAAACATCACGTATGGTGTTTAAACTAGTAAGGTATGAAGTGAAGTGTGCTTGAAGCCAAAGAAATATTTCAAGAAATGAGCGTAGGTGTGCATCATGTCAAAAGCATATGGATATGCTCAATGATAAATCTGAAATGATTGTTAATCAAAATCGAAGGAACGTTTCAGATGACCTACTAAAAGTGAAGACTGGATGTCCTAGTCAAACGCTTGAGATGAAATAAATCGAAAAGACTCATGTTTCGTACACACGGTATGTAAGGGATGATGTCACTTTCTAGAACATTTTTGTAATGAACAAAGTATTCCTTGGAATATTCTTGTTTTTGGGGAAAAAGCTTTGAAGTAAAGCGAGTGATATAAAAGTATGAAAAGGCCGTGCAAAAGTGGGAGGTTAATTTTTCTAATAATTTAGTTAGAGAGAAAAAAGAGAAAGAGCCAAGAGAGGCCATTTTTTTGGGAGAATTTTTTGAGAAACTAGTGATTTCTTGTGTACCTTTCAAAATTGATCATGTCAAGATGGTTGCAGATGTATAGCCATTGAAATTTTTTTGAGATTGTAATCAAACTTTCCCTTGATCAAATTTGAGAAATCTTGAGTAATTCATGTAGATCAATGAATTGTTATGTCCATTATCATCTTGAGATATTTTCAAATAGTTATCTATGTTCCTGTTGTAGTCTTACATTAGGAATCCTTTTGAAATCACACAAAATCTCGTCCTCATGACAAGTATTGTGGCATTTACAATTATATTATGAAGAGAGCTTTCATTTCATAATGCAATAAGTGATTCAAATTCACTTTACTTTCATTTCGTGATAAAATTGTTTGTCGGTTTATGAGTGTATCATGAGCGTGATATAACAGGGTTTTCTATAGTTTAAGTGAGTCTTTAACACGAGTTCTTGTGTTAAAACCTTGAAGAATGTGTGAAGCTGTGTGTCTTTGAGCCTTCATAGATGCACAATTTTCTAGTTGAAGGTTCATTTTTACTATTTGAAGCTATTCGTATTTTTTCCTTGTGGATCATTAACATTTGTTTAAAGTTCTTAGATATTTGGTATAACCAACTTTATCAGAACTTCCCAACCATAAAATACATATCTAGAGATGAACCATACATGAATTACCCCTACTTGCACTGTCTGTTCATAAATGCTGAGGGAATTCGTTGATTTACCCATCCCTTACCTCAATGTGCAGGAGCAATTAGTTTTTACCATTGCCTTTAGTAACCTAGATCTTGAAGGTGTCTTTGTCCTCTAAAGTGACAACTCGTGAGAGTTAGACTACGTTGTATTGACCATACCTTCTAGAAGATATCCTATCAATTTTGTGAAAGGAAAGAAAATACTATAAATTTTTATACATTATCCACCAATATGGGTTACAAAATGGGTCCTCTCACCCTGGTTGAAGGCAAAACCTAAAGTAGTCAAGGTAGGTCAAACCCTGTACATGGTGATATCCATTTCTTCCACGCCTGAGTGAATGAAGATTCATCTAAATCATTCCTCATCTACAAAACGACTCACACTTTGATTTATTTATCTCCAAGCATGTTGTTCAAACTACGGTGTTGCTCAGTCACAAAGGGAGAATCAATTTGGGTACCAACACCGATATGGCGCCACTACTTAACTATTTCTACAAATGTATATGATGAGGGTTTTCAATCCTCACCATTAATAATGTCAATCTGAGTTGGTGTCTAAAGGTTGTATGACATTAAGAGAAGAAAATATTGGAAAGTAATTCATTTAAACACAAACCAAACTTGCATAAAATAAATCACACTTGTCGGAAATGAAAGGCACACTTGCGAAATAAAGTTTCATGAAAGAAACAAACTTGCATGAATTAAAAGGCACACTTGCATAAATGAAATTTGTATGAAATAAACACAATTGCATGAATTAAAAGGCACACTTGCATAAATGAAATTTCTGAATTAAAAATAAACACAATTGAATGAAACACCTGCAGGTTTACAACAGACTGAATTTTCACAATACAAAGATAAAAACAATACAACAGAATAAATTAAAGACAAATGAATAAACATAAATATAAATACACAAATCCATCTTCCTTAGAATGAGTGGCTAGCTCATTCCTTGGAAGAGGATTTAAATCATACTTCTGAGATCTTAAAACTATAGAATATTTGAGAGGAAAGAATAGATCTTTATTTCTTTGGAGAAAAGCATTACATATCTAAGTGTGGAAGGTTGCATTTATAATTCATACATCCAACCAACTCCTTATTTTAGAAAATACAATCTGATCTTATCTTTATTCCAATCCTAACAACTAAGATCTCCATCTCCACAAAATATGGAGAGAGATATATTATTGAAGTCAAATCTTATCTCACTTATTTTAGGAAGATTTGCTCCCAAATCTTCTTTTGCTTTTCGGTAACAAGAATCATAATGATTTTATTCCTCTACATTATTGAAGGAGTATTTTCCTCAAAATATGATTTTGACCAAATACCTTTCTCAGATTTTCCATTTGACTTTGTTGTTTTTGATTGTGGAACTTTTAATGCTTGTCAAATACGCTTTTTCCTCGGATTGTAGTTCACTAAAAGTTAGATTTCTCTTGATTGGTAAAACCTGTAGAAAATTTGAATGAGGTTTTTATTAAACACATTGCTATGAACAAAAAAATCTCTCATATTTTCCATTTGACTTTTCTATTTCTGTTTATGGAACTTTTAGTGCTCATCTGATACACTTTTCCTGAATAACTGACTTTTTAAAAGTTAGATCTCTTTTCATTATTTTTTAAAACTTGTAACAAATCTAAATGAGGTTTTTGTTAAACACATTGATATGAAAAAAAATATCTCTCAGATTTCCCATTGGAATCTTTGAGTTTTCACAATCCCTCAAAAATTGTCATTCCACTAATGCAAGTTCTTAGGAACTAAAGTCATTCCTTTTATGCAAGTTCCCAACCTAAATTTGATTTATCCACGAATGAAAGTTTTGAAATAATTTTCATTCAATTGATACAAGTTCTAGAACTAAATCTCTCGAGTTACGAACTAAACCTCGCAAGTTGAACTAACTTTGAGCTCCTTTAGTAACTAACTCTTGTGAGTTCTTCATCCTCTAAAGCTAACTTAAAACAACTATAACTTTTGCATACCTCGGATTGAAATGATTCTTGTTTTGAACTTGCATAATTTATCGAGAGGAATTTGAATACGAAATCAGATATGATTTTAAATTTATGGATCATGATCAATTCCAATTTTCCCAATACTAGCATTATCTTTCCTTTATGGCCTGCATACACAAGACTTTGCATCTTTTCCCAAATAATCAATAAGATTAGTCAAAAAAATAGATTAAAAAATATTTATAAAGAATGAACAAGATATATATCCTATATTCTATCTTAATCAAACTATAAGTTCCTAGATTACATTTAAATCCACTTTCAAAGGTAATTTGGAAGGACAAAATAATGGTAATTAATGGCGAATTTATGGCCTCATCAAATGCATACACATACCAACCCTGGTAATGTTTCTTACATGATTTAAGTACAAATACATTGTTTAAACATCATCCTTTATTGAGATTTGTAAGATTTGTGTAAGATCACAAGTTCATTGTGCAATATTTCTAGTTTCTAGCAGTTATTGTACTAAATTTGCATCAATAGTGATAAATGTGGGTAAAGGAAGGTCGGATCTACTAAGCTTTGTAGAAATTAAGTATTGATAGACATTTGACAAACTACTTATAGTGCATTTACACATCTAAGGTGAGAATCCTTAGTGGTGACTCCGAATTGGTTTAAAATTTTGATGATTACCAGTGTCTTAACTTGTGTCAAGTGAAATTTGTCATTAATATTTACAAAGATGGAGGGAAGAAGGTCTTTCTTCACTAGGGATCCTACTAGAAAGTTATTTCTAGAACTAGGAAAAGCAAATTTAGAAGGAAAACAAGTCTGGAAAGTGGTTGGAAATCAAGAATCAAGAAAGGAGATATCAGTTTTGAAAGGTGATCAACTTTGTGGTTGAAGATTACCCTATGTCTTCAAGTGATTCTTAACCAAGTAGTCCTCGTGTAAATTTAAATTCCCCATCGAGAGGGGCCATCATTTGTGTCTGAAAAGTGTGCCTCTCATTTTTCCCTATTTCTTCCAAGGTTGATAGGTTTTTCAAGAAACTAAGTCATTAGAGGATATTTACTTTGAGAGTTATACCCTGTGCTCCAAATACCCTGTCCCTTATCATTTTGATTCTCCTACAAGATCACCTCCTCAAGGTAATATGGCTCAACCTCCACCTAGACCTCCTTTTGTTGTCAATACTTTTGGACCAATAAATTTCAGAGGTATGGTTGGATATCCTAATATGGTGCCACAAGATGTCAAAAATAGGTTGCCAAAATTTCAAGGGAATAACACCATCACTGGTGACCAACATTTAAGACTCTTTGTCAATATGATGGAAGATTTTGAAATTGAGTTTGAAGACGTGTATATAAAGTTGTTCATTCATACTCTTGAAGAGGATGCACGTGATTAGTACAAGTCTTTACCAGATAATTCAATAGACTCATGGACCAAGATGAAAAATTATTTTAGACTGCAATATGGGGATAAGACTGATCCCAGGTTCCTTCTATCTGAGTTTGAAAATATAAAGAAGAATCCAAATGAATCTATGTCTAGGATTTTAATACTAGGTTCAACAAAACCTTGAATAGGTTACCTATAATCCTAAGGCCAAGTGATGAGTCCTGTTTGATAAAATATTCTGACGCTTTTGATAAAAAGGCTACTTATTACTTAAGAGATAAGAACCCGGAACATTGAGGTAGGATTTCACCATGGCCTTACAAATAGAAAATAACATCAAGGTAGTTGGAAAGCCTCCTAAGAGAGAGGGTGTCAAGTTAATCAATCTTGAGAGGCCTTAGTCAAACAAAGCTGGATCTGGAAGAGGTTGTGAAGAATTTGGTCGGAGTGGTTAAAGAGATATCCTACAAATTGGCCAAAGTAGAAAAAGGGATAGGATAGAGTTCCCAGGGTCAGCACAAGCCACACGGTCAGAGATATTTGGAAATCATCCCAGAGGTGATCATAGATCAGATGATAGAGGAAGGGCCCATGGGATCAGGAAATAAATAACCTCAACCTAGGGAAAATAGATTGGTTCCTGATCCTTTGACTACTAGGATTGCTACCATAGAAGAGGCCAATGTTATTGAGTGGTGTGATAGGTGTTTCTTACCACATTCCCCATGTGATGTAGATAAGGAAGTTGAGGAAACAAATGATGATGAGGCATATGGTGATGTGTGTATGATGGAGTGCCTTGAGAACTCACAACAAGGGCAACCTCAATTGAATTGATAAGTGCCAGAACTATTGAAAATTTCTGGATTGTGTTCACCGGGTATTACCTCTTCCTCCTATTAATACTTTTGAAATTGATATGGTGCAAGCATTTGATTTTCCTAATCATGATTTTGAATACTTAAGGGCCTTGATGATTAAAAATTATGATGGAGGGATCCCTTCAAGAGGACAAGCAACTGTTGATGAATGCAGTAGTTTCTCAGAGAAAGAATATAATACTAGAAGTAAGGTTGTCAAAGGGGGAGGGCCACAAACCAAGCCAAAAATTCCAGTTCTTACCAATATCCCAAAGGAAACCCCTAAGAAAGATACATCTGGAAAAGGCCTAATTACCCCAAATAAAACTATATACCTACCCATGCCCAGACTGTGAAAAATCCTATACTATCAGATGAAATTGTGAATCTTCCTCCTAATATTGTCCTACCCAAATATATTCCTTGTGACATAGCCCAAATCTTGAGTCAGATCAAGGTTACTATTCCCATTGTTGAATTACTCAGGATCCCCGAGCATAGGAAAAGGGCATTCAAATATTTGGGATTTAAGGAAGAAAAGATTACCTAGGGAAAAAGTGTAAACAATGTAGAGATTCCTCCTATTATTGCAAAATTAGAAGTACCACAAGCATTGGAGGAACTAGGTGAATCACCTGAGGTATATTTGGGTACATCTCTAGTTGAATCTCAACTTGATGTGGATCCATTTTATACCACTTTAATTATTAAGGATAGGTTGGTACATAATTATATGTTTGATTCAGGAGCCTCATGTAATGTAATGCCTCTTGAGGTAATGAACGAGTTAAATATCAAAGTAACAACAACTTTTGGGAAGTGTACTTTATATGGATTCAAGAGAAGTGCCAGTAATTGGATATGTCAAAGGATTGGTAGTGCAACTAGCAGCTTATCTAGGAAAATGCTTAACCATGAATGTAGTTATTGTGGACTGTCCTGCTAAGTGGGGAATGTTATTGTCTAGAAAATGGGCAGCTAGTGTAGGTGGAAGCGTACAAATGGACATGTCATTTGCAACCATACCAATTGAGGGAAACCTTGTGAAGTTGTATGGTGAGAAGAAAATGTTACACCTCATTGAGGACCCTAACAATGCTTCTTATGAAGTATTATACATAGACATTGATGTTGATAACTTTGTGGGTTATGCTGATTTTAAGGAGCATAAAATTGATGAGTGCAAGTATCCTGAGTCGGGTTGGTTTTCCCTAGACTCTGATGTTTGATGGGGCTTGTTCTAGATCTAGTAATGGTGTTGGTGTTGTCTTGATATCTCCAAGCCATGAGGAGTTTAAATTTTCTTTTAAACTTAATTTTGAGTGCACAAATAATATTGCAGAGTATGAAGCACTACTTTTGGGTTTAAGGATTGCTTGGAAGTATGGTGTCAGAGATATTATTGTTAAAGGGGATTCAAGAGTTGATAGTCAAACAAGTTAGAAAGTTGTATGCAACAAAAAATCAAAGAATGAAGCAATATAAGCATGTAGTTTGGGACTTAATTGAAATGTTTGATTCTTTCAATATAATACACCATGATAGGAAATACAATACTATAGTAGAGAAAAATTGGTAGTATTGGGATCTAGGTTTGAGAATTATACAGTATCCCCTATTGTGAATATGATATTGAAATATTGACTAGGCCGTCTGTCCCTGATAATATCAAGCATTGGAAAGTTTTTGAAGATGATGCCCAGGTCCAAAGGTTTTTGCAAAATAAAGGAGAATTTACCAATCAAAGTATGGATTGGGAACCAATGGTTTGTGCAAATGAAGGAAAAGAGACCCTATTTGGTAAAGACATTATTCAATTGAAAACCAATACTATTCCTAGAGGTTTGGTTGCACTTTGGAATCAAATTTTGATAATGTTGACCACATTGTTAATAGACACATGTTAGCCTCGAGAGATGTTGAAGAACATAACCTAGGCACAAAGGATAAACCTCGGAAAATATGGTTAGGTAGAAACTTGGATAGAGAGGAAAAGCAAGCATATGTCCAGTTGTTAAAAAGTACTAGGACTACTTGGCATGGTCATATTCAGAATTGAAAGCATATAGGGAAGACCTTTTTCAGCATGAGATACCCTTGAGGCTAATGCCAAGCCATTGTTTAGGAAAAGAAAAGACCAATTAATCCACTCCTTTCCCTAAAAATGCAAGAAGAGTTGAAAAATTAAGGGATGGAGGAATCATACAACCTACGAGGTACTCTTCATGGGTGGAAAACTTGGTACTTGTTTGAAAGAAGAACAAGACAAGATTGTGTGTCGACTTTAGAAATTTAAATAAAGCATCAATTAAGGACAACTATCCCTTTCCAAATATGGATAACATGTTGCAATTAGTTACAAGTTCAGAGTTGTTATCTACTTTGGATGGTTTTTCTGGGTATAACCAAGTGGTTGTGAAGCAATCAGAGAGAATCAAAACTACTTTCACTACTCCATGGGGTACCTATGTGTATGTGAGAATGTCATTTGGCCTGATGAATGTTGGAGCCATGTTTCAAAGAGAAATGGATGTAGCATTCTCAAGATATATAAATGACTTCATTGTTGTGTATCAAGATGATGTGACAGTTTTTCAAGGAAGAGAAGTGATCACCTGCAACATTTAGAAAAGATGTTGTTAAGATGCAGGGAATATGGTATCTCATTGAACCCTAAGAAATGTCATTTTGGGGTTCAAAAGGCTAAGTTTCTCGACATATTGTATCAAAAGAAGGGGTCATGATTGATCTTGAGAGAGTGGAAGCCATTAGCAAAGTTCCTATTCCAAGAACCAAAAAGGGAATTCAATCCTTTTTGGGAAGATAAATTTTATTAGGAGATTTATTTCCAACTTTGCTGAATTGACTATCCCAATCACTAGTATGTTGAAGAAGGATCAAGAGTATCAAATGGGAAGAAGCATATTCAAGCCTTTATTGGGATCAAGGAAGCGTTGAAAAATGCCCCTATTTTAGCAGCTCCTGATTACAAAAAGGCCTTCCAAATGTTTTCCTTTACTTCTGAGAATACCATTGCATCATGTGTATGCTACAGAAGGATGATGAAGGAGTTGAAAGGCCAATTGCTTTCTTTAGTAAAGCATTACAAGGGGCAGAGTTGAAGTATACTATCATGGAGAAACAAGCCTTTTCTTTGGTCAGAGCCACAAAAATATTTAGGCCATATATTTTAAGTTCTAAAGTCATAGCTTATGTCCCTCATACTATGGTCAAGGATATCCTGTCAGAAATGGAAATTTCTAGTAAGAGATGCCGATGGGAAAATAAGTTGCAAGGAATATGACATGGACATCCAAACTACAAAATTGGTTAGAGGTTTGGGCCTAGAAAAGCTAATGACAGAAAAGCAATCTGCAGATAGTTGAGATAAATGAGGTTGATGAAGAAAGGTTGAATATTCTTGAGAAATTAATAAATTTTGAATGGTACAAGGATATTATTTTTTATCTCAACATCTACAATGCCTTGAGTATTTAAGAAAAAATCAAAAGAGAGCACTTAGATTGGCTTCCCAAAAATATATCATCACTAATTATGGGTTGGCTTGGAAAAACCTTGAGGGAGTTCTCTTAAGGTGTATCACTGAGGACAAAGCCCCAAATTAATTGTTGACTTCCATGGAGGAGTTTGTGGGGGCATTTCACTGGAAGAGTAATAACCCATAAGATCTTAAGGGCTGGTTACTGGTGGCCAACACTTTTAAGGATACAAATTTATTGGTAAGAAAATGTGAGAGTTTACCAACATTTCTCAGAAGATTGAAAGCTTTAGGATCCCTCTCGTTACACTATATCAATTGAAGCCCCTTTTAAGCAGTGGGGGATGGACTTCATTGGGGATATTTCAGATTCTTCAAGTGCCGGCCATAAATGGATATTGGTAGCCACTAACTACTTCACCAAATGGGTAGAGGCAATCCCCACTAAGAAAGAAACCCACCAAATTGTCATGGACTTCATTTTAAATCATATAATTTGTAGGTTTGGAGTGCCTGCTAAAATAGTTGCTTGACAATGCTATGAGTTTTTGAGCTAAACCTTTGGTAGCCATGTGTCAGGAGTATGGGATAAATTTAGCATATGCTTCCAACTACAATCCCCAAGGTAATGGACAAGTAGAATCAAGTAACAAAAATTTGTTGAAGATAATCAGGAGGACCTTGGAATTAAATAAATGAAAGTGGGGTGAGAAGTTGAAGTTTGTTGTTTGGGCTGACAAAATTACTATTAAAAGAGCTACTGAAAGAGCCCATTTGAATTGGTATATGGAACTCAGGATCTCCTCCCCTACATATGCAATTATCTTCTTATCAATTTATCCAACAATTGGAGGATCAAGAGATTAGTCCCTATGATGCTTGTATAAATCAAATTGTTGAATTAGATGAAGAGAGAAGAGAATCCCATCAAAGACATGTGAAGTTTAGGGAGAAGTTGAAAAAAATTGTTTGATAAAAAGGTAACCCCAAGAGTTTTTAGTGTGGGAGATCTTGTGCTACTATGGGATAGCAGACATGAGGATAAGGGAAAACATGGAAAGTTCGACGCATTATGGATGGGCCTTATTCTATTGACATTAGAATTGGTGAGCATACCTTTTTCCTAAAAGATTTAGATGGAGAAATGCTTGAGTTTCCTATTAATGGTAGGCACTTGAAACATTTCCTTGATTGATTTCTCAAATAAGGTACATCATTATACATAGTGTATAGTTTTTGGTTTTGTTCTATTTTTGCATTTTTCTGTTTTAGTTTGTCCCAGTCCTTGGTGACCGGTTTTTGTTGGTTTCTCGGTTTGTTCTTGGAGGGTTGGTTATTGTTACTTTTCTTTGAGGTTGGTTCTTGACTCCATGGCCCAATGGATTTTTGGCACATGGTCTATTGTTGTTGCATTATGTTTTGTTCTTGTGGCACTCATAGGGAGTGCCCATCCCCAAGTCGAGCCGGTGTTGGTGCTCGATTATAATCTCACCCTTTTCATTTAAAATTTTCAGTCCACCTAGTTTGATGTACTTTCTGTCTTCTATATGGATGCATGAAATTTTTCCTTCACTAGGTGTCATTGTCAGTCCTTTCCTATGGGTCATGGATCACGCTGAGTCTTGGTATTATTTATAGTTTTCTATCCACGGAGAAACTTTTGTAGTTGGGAGTGTTCCATGATTTATTTCTCCTTTGTATTCCTTCCCGAATCCTTGTCCCAACATCCACGGATACGTGGTCATCTCTAATTGGATGCGGCGTGGTGGGTCTATTTGATGAACTTGTCACTTTTTTTTATATTTGCAAAATGCCTAAATTAGTCTAGGGCCCGATGAATTCTAATTGGATATTCGAAACTATGAAGTGACGTGAGAAAATTTTTACTTTAGCCCCAGAGGTGTACACTTGTCATAAATCAAGTGGTTGCGGGAAGGTGGGCCTTTTTATGTTTTGATACATTATGGTGAAAGGCGTGAAAGTATAAAGTAAATGCCTAAGACCCAAAAAAGGACACGTGGCCATTGTTTATTATAAAAGTGGGGAAGCGGGTCACGGGCATTTTGGAAATTTCAGCTTTGTTTTGAAAAGGAGTAAAGTTGTAAAAGTAAGCCGCTACCCCACCGATGCCTAGGTAAAGCCATGTGTTGAGCCAACATCAAAAGTGGATGGGTGGACCAAAATGTCTAAAATTTAAGTCCAATACCCAACACCTTAGTAAAGCCATATGTTGAGCCAGCATAAAAAGTGGATGGGCATACAAAATGTCTTTAAAAAGTATACACACCCTAAAGCCACGTGTTGAGCCAACATCAAAAGTGGATGGGCGAACCAAAATGTCTAAAAATACATACCCCCAGGCCCTTCAATTAAAATTTGTTCCACGTGGATGGCTCAAATTTGAAGTTGCAAAAAAGTAGAGTTAATGGCTGTGATATAATGCATTTAATTCTACCACCATTAATGCTCCTACGTGAACCAAGGGCCTTAAGGGATATGACTACATTCATCCTTTATTGTTATTTTGATGGTCTCTTGTCATTTTTATCAGTGAAGTGCAATTGGAATTATTGTGGAGCTAAATTTGTGAACTTGAGAAGTGTGAAAGTTGTTGTTTTGAGTCAAAATTGCTCGGGCACTTGTAGAAAAATTGGTAAGAGCTTCAAACTCCTGTGTATCATGTTTGTTCCATTGGAAAAATAATTGAAGTAAAATTAGGGTTTTTTAAATGAAGACTATGCCATTTTCTTCTTCTGTTACATCGGGGTCACGAGTGACCTAGACAAGGTAATAAACACATATTTGATGAGTGCCGACTTAAATGATTTTCATCAAAGATTAAATAGTTCTCATTTGAGTGAATCTTTAAAGGCAATTCACGATAGCCACATCACCTCAGGGTGCCATCCCACCCTCTGTTCAATGCCCAGAACTAGTATGGTTTTGTGCCATGAATTATGACTCTGAGAAGAGGGAAGTGTTAGATGGGAGTGGGGATGTGGTGCTTGACATTGACACCGAAAACCATTAGAGTATTATTGAAATTACCTATAATTACTAAACCAATTACTATTGGCATCAAACTAGCCTTGCAGGACTATGAAACAAAGAAGAAGGATTATGCCAAAATGATAAACACACAATGGCTCCTTACAGAGAGGAAGGCATCGGCTAAAATCCCCAAAAGGTTGGTTAGGGCACAATTCGTTGAGGAGGTTGAGGATATCATTGTGCTTTTGAGTCGAATGGTAGGTTTGGAAACTACAAATGAGTTTAAAGAGTGGATGTCCACATTTATATGGATTATTCTTGAGAGAAAAGGAAATATTTGTTGGGCCACCTTTATTTCAGATGCAATCCATGATCATATGATTACTCTGGTAGAAAGGATTGAGATAGGGGATACTACAGTTGGAGTTCTATATGATGACATATCTGATTTATAATGTTGCAGCACACAAATGTTTTCCAACATTGTCACCATGTGCTGATTTTAAAAAGTGCCCAATGCATGAAATTTTCCCTCAATTACAGTTAACCAACTAGAATGGAAATGTCAGATTGGTAAATGATGCTTTCTTTACACCGATTATTTGCTTGTTCAAACCAGAATGGGGACAATACAGAATGTTCGAGCATGCAAGGCAAGTAATTATGGAGTATGGGTGCTACTTCATTCAGTATAAGAAGTTCACTTATATCAGGGTTAGTGGTTTTGAGGGAAAACCTTTTAAATTGCCTAGGTATGTTAATGACAAGTTGTGTTTATGTGAATTGGTAAGGAAACTGGTGCTTGTGCACAAGTTAATTGTTGGGAGACACAAAAAAATGTCAAATTCCCTATCAGAATTGGAAGGTATTCATGCCCTTCCATTATAAAGGCCAGACTAATTGGAGAAGAAATGAAGAATTTGGCCATGGAGACATTTGAGGCTAGAGCCAATTATGACATTCGGTGGGTATTTAACAATGTTGCTAACACTTTTGAGCATGAGCCTCACTTTGAGGACTACTGGATGAATTGTAGGGATGAAGAAGAAGTCCGTTGAGGGATTTTTCAAGAATGAATTTATCACAAGTGGTAGACTTCAAAATTGTAGTCATTCCAGAGGGGGTTGTAGATGACTTACACATAGTGAGTAAATTCTACATTGATCAAGATATAAAAGTCAACCTATAGCTCCCCCAGATTGGAATGAGGAGGAGTCTGATGATCCCTACATGAGGATAACCGATGTCATGAGGAGAATGGTAAATTGGCTGGTTCAGATGAATATTGACTTGTCAGTACAAAATACAAGAGTCCTAAATCATTTCAGAAATCTAGGAAACTTAAATGATGATATCCCACCTCTGAAGGAGGGTGATAAAAAATTGACCCATTAGGAGGAAAATCCCCTCTATTACCCTCCAAAAGGCCTACTGATGGGCTTATTGATGAATGGACAACAACTACTAGCGAGACAGTACTTCCATGTCATCCCTTAGGTAGAAAACTAAAAAATGCTTTTAAAGTCCATGGAAAATGCCCCTATTACTCCTGTGTGCCCACTCTAGGAAAAAGGAAAGGGTCTAGCATCACATGTGGTTAGCCCAAATGTTTTCCCAAGCCACATAATACTGAAAATTTAATGAGTGCAGCCATTTCAAGTGGTCACATTCAACCCAGCTGCACAAAGATGAAAAGAGAACACCACCAGAATTGAAGCAGTTTGAGCGACACACAAGAAACCCAAAATTTTCCACCAGCCAATCCTAGTAAGGGTAGGTTCCCATACACCAAAGAATTTCAAACACAAGGGATGGGGTAATTGATCCCCTAGAAGTGGAAAAACTGATAACATCCAAAAGCAACAGGATACATCATTGCCAAGTATGGGGCAAATCAAGTCCCATGATCCCTCATTCATTCTTCATGAAAAAGAGGTGGAATGCATTCAGAGCTCAGTTCCCAAGGGAATACTATAGTTGATCCATGTGGATAGTCAGTTTCTTACCCCAGGTATGAAAATTCCTGAAGCTCTACTTGTTAAAGATATCAATCCACCACCAGTTGAAACAATGCATAAGGTTGTAAATGTACAAACTGAGGTGATTGATATAGATGTTGATGAGGGATTATCCATGCTAGATGCACTCATTTTTCTATTGATGAACCCTTATTAACACCAGTGGTTAATATTGAAGCAAGTAAGGAATCAGAAAGAGATCCTCATGTACTAAAAACTGAAGTAAGAGATCAGGAAGTGAATTTGTCTTCCCCAAAACGAATGGTTTTGGAAATGGATAAACCAGAGCTATTGGTGGAAAAAGGTGTTAATACTAAGTTGGTGGTAGAAAATTTTGTGCCCATTCCTGTTGAGGTTACTAAGAGTGATGACCTTCTTTAAGAAGAAAAACTATCTTTTGAAGAAAAACTAAAAATGGCACAAGATATAATTATTGATGAGGAAATTGTTATTGGTGGAGAATCACAACTTTCAATGGGAAATGTGGGTTCACTTCCAATAGAACAACCTACCATAACATTTCCTGAGGTATCATTAGGGCATGAAAGTAGTAGTTTGGAAACTCAACTAGTTTTGGGAGTAGAGGAATCCATTTCCCAAAATTTGATACAAAAGGGCGAAGGGGAAGAAACCTCATGCCACCATGGTTTCAAGAGAAATAGTAAAGGAGTTCCCTTTGATTTTGATGTAGATCAAGTTAAGGATGATCAACCTGAAGTGCCAGATCAGAAAGGAAGCATCCAGAGGAATTAATGGTACAAAGTGAAATTGACTTGGGGAAAATTGGGATAAGTGGTCAAGAAAAAATAGAATTATTGGTACAACAAATTGACTTAGGGACAAGAGATGTCCAAGAAAATAATAGTTTTCCAAGAAAATAGTAGTGAGAAACTCCAAAAGGATCACAGAAACAAAAGTTTGAAATAGGTTTGAAGAAGGGATGGATTAGTGAATTAATTTCAAATGAAGAAGTGGCCCTTCCTATACAAGCAGTTGACCTTACTACCTTTATCCTTTCCAAAAATAGTGAGAGCCCCAAAAAGGGCCAGAACCATCACAAGGACTCTTACTGATTCATCGGGGGCAAGAACCCTAGAGATAACAACCCCTTTCGAGGGAAAGACAAGAAAATACATAACCAATGATGATTACAACATTCAAATTATTCCCTTGGGAAAACCTTCAAGGGAACAACTAAAGCAGGGAGTATCTGAAGTGAATGGTCTTTTACAAAAGGTGGATGAAGATGGGATGACAAAGCAACTTAAAGAACAAATTAAGGCCTTAAGTTCATGTTTACAACAATTGACAGGAAAAACTAGTCATGAACAAGCAGGTACTTATGTGAATACCCCTGAAGGAATGGATAAAGTAAATAGTGTTGTCAAGAAGGTCCAAGTGGTGGATGCTTGGGTTGAACAACTAACTGAGAAGGGAAAGGAAGTTATCACAAAAGCAAGGAAAAATATGAGGACCTCAGAGGTTGATTAAATGAAATTGATGGAGTAATTGAAGACTGTGACAATGATATTTTCTACTTGGAGGGAACTCTCCCCAAGCTTGACCACATAACCCAACTTAGTGAGGAGCTTGGTTGAGCAAGAAGGCATCGTACCAATAAGATGCAAAGGGAGTCAATATGCCCTTGAAGAATTGACAAAAATCAGGTTAGATACCTTAAATGGAATCAAGAAGAAGCTTGAAGTCAAAAGGAACTGGGTTGATGATCTACTTGATGCCATTGATAGAATATTAGAGGACATGGTGGCGGATAAGTCCAAAAAGAGCTATGGGGACTTAAGACTTGATTTCTTACTCAATTCCTTTGAAAGTAATATCCAGATACAATGACTTCTCCCATGAAACTATTAAAATTATGATGAAGATTGAGAATAGGATTGAGGAATTGAAAGCAAGGCCACTAGAATATAAGTAGAAAATGGCTCAATGTCTTGGACTTAATATCAAGACAAACATTGATTTTCCAAGCATCACCTTGGACCTGATGAGGATGAAGTAAATGAATTATTCCATAGAGGTATGATGCTTATGTGGCCAGATTACTAGAAGAGCAAGATGCAGAGGAAAAGGGTGAAGAGGAGGAGGATGTTGGCACAAAAGATGATGAACATGTTTAAGCACTTTCTTCCTCTTTTTGTATTTTCTTTTCATACTCCATTGAACTGATATTTTGAAATTGATATTTCTGATACATTAAATGTAATTATCTCTCTAAAATTTTATTATTTCTTTGTTTCAATTGCAAGTTAAAAAGATGTAGTAGTTCATAGTGGATTAGATTAAAATTTCATATACATTTGAAATAGATATGTGAACTATTGACATCCTTGTATTGTTTTGCAATGTTGAACAAAGAAAAAAACAAGATAGGGTTCTATAGGGGCCCTTACCCATGACAAAAAGAGATGTACATATATCAAAAATCAAAACAACGAAAGGAGAATAACACCTAAACATCCTTTAGTCCTACTTCATAATTTCCCTCAAGCAGGGGAAGTTTATTCAAAAGTTTTTTCTTCCTCAATACAAACTCATCCGAGCCCTGTGTTATTTGTATGAAGACAATCACCTTCCAGGTCCTAGACATCCCCATGTCCATCAAATATTCCAACTTCATCCTAGGGCAGCCCATAATCTCCTCAAGCTCAATTCTCTTTTGGTCGATGATACCCAATCCAAGAGGTCCAGACCACCTAAAAAGAAGGTTGTTTTCCCCTTCCCCTTGTGAAGGGTTGACTTTCCAGGAATACTTTGAGGAGGATGTTTGGAGTGACAAGGGGGATGTTTGGAATGATAGGAGGGGTAATATACTACATGTTGGTGACTGGATGAAATGTGAGGCTTGGAACTAGTTCCTGCTTCCCATTTCCTAGAGAAAGGTGGGTTTTCCCTAGGAGAAGGAATTGGCTGAGGTCCTTGAAATTCCCACTCAGAATGAGGGGCACAATGCATCAAACGTGTGGATAGCCAAGTTGCAAACCTTCCTCTATTATCCCGAGCTGAAGAAAGTGTTCCCTTGAGTGGTGAGCAGAAATAGATTGATCTTCTTCTCCATCCGAGATGATGACCGAGACTAAGTTTGTTTCTCCCTTCCTCTTGCCCAAAGGTAGTGTTGTTGTTGGACCTAGTGGCAGAGAGGCACATTTTCTTCCTATTTCTTTTCCAAGGAATGAATCCTCTTCTCCAACTCATTCACTTTGTGGAAATGGCAGGCACCGTATCAATGGAGGTTTTGTCATACAATATGTATGATTCCTTAGGAATTTCTTTTGACACAAATTCCTCATTGCATAAGAAGGGGCATTGAAAACTAGTTTTCCCAGAGACCTGAGGCCTCCTCTCAACCTAGTATCTTTTTAAATCCTCAGGTGTTTTCATATGCTCCCATCTAAAAATATGGAAATACATGACTTGGAAAGATGTGAATACAAGATTGATTCTGATCAACCTGTTAAAAGTGCTAAGTGGACTCGTTGATATGTCAGAGGTCCTCTTGTGTCTCCTACACATTCTACTTCAAACAAGGCCCTAACAAAGGCCTCATCTGGCCACTCAGATCAAGATCTTGATTCAGATCTTCTCAAAGATTTTCTTTCAAGTTATGTGCCACAAGTGTCTTTGCCATTTTTCTAGTAAAGATTCTATACCCAAAATTAGGAAAGAGATACATAATTGCAAGAGGGTAGGATTGAGCTTTATAACCCGAAGGTGACACATATCTCTAGTCTGAAAAATCTTTCCCCAAGATGAGAAGGATCTTTCTCAGTTCACATAAGGGAAAATTAAAAACTGAAGGAAAGTATAGATGAGCATAACTAGTAAATTATGATGATTTGACAAACATCACGTATGGCATTTAAACCAGTAAGGTATGAAGTGAAGTGCACTTGAGCCCAAGAAGGATTTCAAGAAATGAGCGTAGGTGTGCATCATGTCAAAAATCATATGGAGACACTCGGTGATCAATCTGAAATGATTGTTAATCAAAATCAAAAGGAAACATTTCAAATAACCTACCAAAAGTGAAGACCGGATGTCCTAGTCAGACACAGATGGAATACATCAAAAAGACTCATGTTTTGTACACCTGGTAATATGGGATGATGTTCATAAATATCACTTTCTAGAACATTTTTGTAATGAAACAAAGTATTCCTTGGAATATTCTTGTTTTTTTGGGGGAAAATCTTTGAAGTAAAGCGAGTGATATAAAAGTATGAAAAGGCCATGCCAAAAGTGGGGGGGTTAATTTTTTAAAATTTAGTTAGAGAGAAAAAAGGAGAGAAGAGCCGAGAGAAGCCATTTTTTTGGGAAAATTTTTTTGAGAAACTAGTTATTTCTTGTGTGCCTTTCAAAATTGATCATGTCAAGATGGTTGCAGATGTATAGCCATTGACAAAAAAACTTTGAGATTGTAAAAAACTTTCCCTTGTTGATCAAATTTGAGAAACCTTGAGTAATTCATGTAAATCATGAACTATGTTATGTCCATTTCATCTTGAGATATTTTCAAATAGTTATCTATGTTCTGTTGCAAGTTACATTAGGAATCCTTTTGAAATCACACAAAATCTCATCCTCATGACAAGTATTGTGGCATTTGCAATTACATTATGAAGAGAGCTTTCATTTCATAATGCAATAAGTGATTTAAATTCACTTTACTTTCATTTCAGTGATACAAATTGTTTGTCAGTTTATGAGTGTATCATGAGCGTGATATAATAGGGGTTTTCTAAAGTTTAATTGAGTCTTTAACACGAGTTCTTGTGTTAAAACCTTGAAGAATGTGTGAAGCCATGTGTCTTTGAGCCTTCATAGATGCACAATTTTCTAGTTGAAGGTTCATCTTTACTATTTGAAGCTATTCATCTTTTTTCCTTGTGGATCTGTTAACATTTGTTTAAAGTTCTCAGATATTTGGTATAATCAACTTTATCCTACTTAACTTCCCAACCATAAAATACATATCCAGAGATGAACCATACATGAACTACCCCTACTTGCACTATCTTGTTCATAAATGCTTGAGGGAATTCATCGATTTACCCATCCCTTACCTCAATATGTAGGAGCAATCAGTTTTTACCATTGCCTTTAGTAACCTAGATCTTGTTTAGAAGGTTTCTTCATCCTCTAAAGTGACAACTCATGAGAGTTAGACTACGTTGTATTGACCATACCTTCTAAAGATCTCCTATCAATTTTGTGAAAGGAAAGAAAATACTATAAATCATGTATACGTTATCCACCAATATGGGTTACAAAATGGGTCCTCTCACCTTACAAAGTGGGGTAGGTCAAACCTGAAGATCCTTTCTTCCACCCTAATGAAGAGTGGCTAAATCCTTCCTCGGCTAACCACACTTTGAATCTCGTCTCTCAGTATTGTTCAAACTACGGTGTTGCTCGAGGCACTGAAGGTCAATTTGGGTACCAACATAATGGATGAGTAATGAATGAGATATTCGGTGTTATCCATTTCTAGAGTCCATAGTTGGAATGTGTGATTTTCATCAGATTTTGTCTGTTTGCAGGGCTAGTAGCCATATTCGAGGTCTAAAGAGAGATAGAGTGAAATTGATGGTGTGGAGTTTTGGTAAGGGTTGGATCATGTTCATCAGGTGAATTTAAGCATGTTCAAAGCATTTGTAGCCTATAAAACAATTGTGGATGCATTTTAGTGGATTTAAGCAAGTTCAGGGTATCTTGACAAGGTCTTAATTCATGGTTTTTGATGAGTTTTGCTAAGTAATGTATATAATGGCTTGTTGAGTTGTGTGAGTTGATAATTTGCGAAGATTGATAGCTTTAGGATCTACATCAATCTTCTTGTCAATCTATGCCCAAGATGGAAATGTACAAGTTGGACCATAACATAATACAATTCTATTTCTAGTGGATGATTTTGTACCATTGTGAATTTTCTTGTTATACTTTTGAGGATTTGTGCCCAATATAATTTTGTATCTAAGTGTTGAATTTCATTTGTGTTATCGATACGTGAGTGATATACCGCACCAAATTCACCCTCTTTTGAGGTGCATGATATGCGTCACTCGAGTGTGCATATCAAAATAAATGATGTATATCCATGTCGATAAGTTTGATAGTCTACATTGGATCACATGAATGGATATCATGGGTGGCCACCATTAGGATCTTTTATAAGGGGGTGCATGGTGGAGACCACAATGAACAAAGATAGCAACACATGACAAACAACAAACAATAAGTAACAATCACAATAGTAATCATGTAAAAGGGTAAGCAAGAGCATATTAAAATAAGTATATAAGTAAGTTGACATACAAGTACATAAGCAATGCCATTTAAAAGAGATGTATAAATGCATGGAGCCACAAACATGTGACACAAAAATGTCATAAAAAATCATAGTGAAGGTACATGGGCCACATACAAAGACAAGTAGACAACTAATTGCAATATCACATTCATAAGAGGCATTGAGCCGCAAACATGGGACACAGAAGTGTCACATTATAAACATAGTAAAGGCCATAGGACACATACACAAAAGTAATCAAGCAATCAAGAAAGTGTATACAATAGTAAATAGTAGTCGAGAGGAATATAGAGGAAGATAAGACAATGTAGTACAAAACAACGTTGCGTAAGACACATGTGTTAGTCATGTTTGTTCAAAAGATAATATAAATAATTGAGTACAATGAGGAAGTGGAAGTAATTATACTCAAAGAAAAGAACTTGAATAGTATAGGAGATGCCCCTTAAAGATTAAGGTCAATTTGGAAGGTTCTACTTCAGCACTTGCCATCATGTATCAATTTATATATATATATATATATATATATATATATATATACATCAAGGTCAACATACTTCATGAATATATGTGTGTAAAAGTATATAGAAAATATGTTATCTATCAATCCATAATGACAAACAATGTATGTAAAGTAAATATATAGCAAATCAAGTCATATGTAGGTCATGATTTTGTATTTTTGTAAATATTTTATTGTTTTTGTATTATGAGATTATTTGAATGCTTCGTATTTTTAGAATATGTGTATAAAAGGAAATGAAAAAGCAATAGCCATCATGTGATATTATAAGAGGTATTGAAATTGCAAGTAAGATAACTTCCCCCACTTGAAGGGGTATTAATTATCAATAGGTGAACCTGTCATGGAAATAGACGTTGAGTCACTCCATGTCCCATGGGTGCACTATTATCATTAGATATACTTTGAGTAGCTAATTTTTGCACCTTATATTTCTTTCTCGGTAGAAACTTAGCAATGTAAACGGTTGCATGTAAAATTTAGCACTTTCTACTATGTGATGTTTGGTATTTAGAAATTGATGGTGTCCTCTTCATCAATTGGGTTGAAATTTAACTATTTTTATTCTCATATCACATATCAAATTTCTCATCGTCACTTTCGTAGTAATTAATATTTGATCCATCATGTTGTTTTGACTTGACTAGCAATGGTAAATCAGAAATATCCTCAAAATTAATCTTCGTGCTACCCCTAATTGTACTGTGTATGATTAAATGTCTTTGTAACCATGTGTAATTGTTATTATTCAAACCTTTATTGCTCATATTTCTCCTTTTTTAGTGTTCCCTGTGCAACTTGCTTTTGTTCGATGTATATTGTTTCCTTTTACTTTTACACAAGAGTATGATGTAGTTTTTGCATTAATATTAAATTTTATTAAGAATGTAATGCTTTCATATGCTATTCATGAATAAATGGCCCTTATATTTAGACAAGGTTGTATCATTTAGTATTGCATGATGCTCATTTGATAAACCCATTTGGATTTAGGAACTCCATATGAGTGAATAGAAGAGGCCCCACTCCAAGAGACATTGCTCATATGAGGTTGAGAAACTAGCATGTCTCAAGAAGAGACCTCGTGAGAGAATAAAACTTCCATAGAGTGATGCCTTGGAGAAGGAGAGGGAGATTTATCATAATATTGTGTATCAAAGGAAATAACACCCTTATGCTCAAGTTGTTAGATATTTCATTTTAAATTACAATAATCATTGTCACGATGAACATTGATTCTATGATAATTATAAAATGGAATTTATCTTGTCAATCCTATGAAGGGTTTGATAATAATAGGGTAGAAAATTGACTAATCACTTATTGAGTAGCTTATATATAAAATCATGTGGTTTATCATTATTATCAAACTGAAGAGGTGCTTTCTAAGATGGTTACATTAGTATTCAAGGTTGATTACTTAGAATATGAAAATTATTACCTCTATGTATGAATTTCATGTGAATTGAATTAACATATGTAGCATATATATAATTTGTATCACATAACTTCCCTTTAGCCTCAAATCTAGATTGACCATGATGTGTAGAGACACAATTAACATGGGTGTGTAGTAGGTCTCTTAAGTATACGATATCGTCCTTAAATGATTTGATCTTGGTAGTCATGGGTAAATTATGTATTTGAAAATCCGTTTGTAATCACTAAATAGATTGTAGGATAACCTTACAAAATTTGTCATTGTTTTGACTATTTATCGATGAAGGATCCGTAGGAGATGGCCTAAGAGTGTTTATTGAATTATTATCCTTGAAAATTTGATTCACACATGATATAACCATAAGGAATAAGGAAATAATGACCTTTAATAGACCACAAAGGATATAGTCAAGAATAAGGGGCTTGAATGTGAATAAGAGTAACCCCAAAGTTACACCAATAGGTAGTTCTAAAAAGTGATATTTATCGAATTAGTAAAACAACTATTTCTAAAAATAGAAAATGAATTTTATGAAACCAAGAGATTTTTTTAAGATCTCAAAATGATGAACAAAAACCTCTAAGGGATTTGCAAATAATTGTATATTTTTCCAATTATGCCCTTCTTGCTAAAATAAGAGATATTGCGAATTCCATAAATTATGCTAAAAATTATGACAAACAAAAGACGATTTCATTAAATTTATCAAAATAAATAAATACATTTAAGGGATCTCAAAATGGATTTACTAATTTTTAGATATGTTATAAAAAAATTTGGCCAATAAGAAACCCTAAAAGGAGGACCAAACATGAAATCCTAGGAAAAAATTGGAAAATCAGCATAAGGGCATGCAAGAATTAGAAATAAAATTACATCTAATTGAAAACCCTATAAAATTGATAAATGTGAATCCCTTGGGTGGGGGAAGGTCGTGCAAGATCAAAGTTCAAGTTCACCAAATGTTTACACCCTAAACTAAATAAATAAGAGTTTGATATGAGTTCATTTCCTTATCTATTTATAGGTGTAAGAATGTTACAAGTAGAATATTATGACTTAATTAATCTATATTAACCAAAAAACTTAGAATATAGCTATTGATATATTACGTGACGATAGAATGCTAAAATTATTGCTTGAAACACAAAGAGGGATGATTACTTAACTTAACTTAAAGGTACAAAAGTGAAATGGGTGTGAAGATTGTATGTACTTAGCTAATGATATTTTGGAAATGCTTCGTTTAAATATGAATACAAAATGATCTTGTATATTATAGGGTATAATATAGTTTTGTACCAACATTTGATAGGGTTTTATAACTTCTAGTGTTCATCAATGGCCTAGAAAAATGAATTGTTATCTCCTCTTATAAGCGGGAGAAAACTCTATGTATTTATCCCGAGTACGTGCAATAGTTTATACAAATCTAAGCCAACCCCATGTGTTTTCATTGTGTCTATTAACATAAAAAGTAGTGGGTGCAACTATAGATAGAATAAGAATGTACCTTATGTGGTAGTGATATAGTGTGATGAGATTTAGATGATAAAATGATTCCCCTTTGTCTCTTAAGACCTTTGATAATGCTTCGTGTGATTTGTTCTTGCTAAGAATCGGGTCTAAAGCATTTGGAGGCTTGTGGTTTGGGAAGATTGACTTGGGAACCTAGTTTGGGACTTTCATACCTATGTAGTGGCTTCTTTAAGAGATGTGATGCTACTTTGGGAAGATTTAGGAGATCCTTGAGTTATTTAGGAATGTAATTTGAAATCTATTATTTTGAGAATTCCATGTGGGTCATGAAGTGCATTAGACTTGCTTATATAGGCTTTATTAGGTTAGGTATTGCATTAAGCCAACTTATCGGATAAGAAATGACCAGTAAATCATATTTAAATTGAGAAAAGAGTTATTAGAGAATAGGAGACAAGACCGTATAGGTTGCTTGAACCACAATACGACATGGTCCCATTTTGCATGGTTTTAGACAGGGAAGTTAGTGATGTTTAGCCATGATTACTGTGTAAGATGCATGTGAGTGATATACAACTTTAAATAAATGAAGTTGAGTGATTTAGTGATAGAGTAGTGTGTAGAGTTAAGTAAGTCATATGGGGAGAGAAATATATGTAAAATAGGCTTAGAATGTGAGTGTAAGTCATCATGTATTATTTTGTCTATAATTTAATATAAAGGTGGTTCTAATAGTAAATTTATGTGTCTACAATTCCCTCCATTTCCATATCTAGAAATTTCTATAATTATGTATAAATTGATGAAGTATATTCTTCATTGATCATATTCTGACTTGTCATATTTCGATGGGATCTCTTGGCCTCCTTCAATAGCTTAGGTCTATAAGTAGAAGTATGTAATTTTTCTTAATGTCATTACTAATTGTCATAACTTGAGTGTTGTAATCCAAGTATAAAAGAAATCTCTATATGATTTTTTAAGTGCCAAATGAGATAGTGGATAGAAATAAAGTTGTCACTAGAATCTAACGTGTAATCATTATGGTTATTAGAAGATTCATCTAGTTAAATCAAAGCTTGATGTGTAATCTTGCTAAAACAAAAATTTATAAAATCCTTGTGAAGTTTTGGTGTCATTTACACTAGTAAACATTGAACTTGCTTTATTTTGGGCTCTGAATTATAATATTTTGATAAGTATGTAAATTATTGTGTAAGAGCTTTATTTATTTATCTTGGTTGTGGTGATTTGTATCAATTGTGTAAATTGGTGTGGTTATGTTAGACTCGTTTACTATTTTTTGTTATAGATTGAGCCTAGTGGATAAAGCCACTAGTTGAAGTCGAAATGATCACTCCAACTTAAGGCTTGTAGTAATTTCCTATGATATATCCATTTTCATTATGCCCATCTTTCAAGGTCTCTTTGTGTATGCCTAGATTTGAATCACCTACAAGATGTGTTAGTTGATACATAAATTTCCAAATCCACGCTACTAAATAAAACAAGCTTATGTTACTATTGAAAAGAGAAGGACAATTACGAGTTATTTCAATGAATAAAGTGGGTAAAATCTTCCTGATCTGAATCTATAACCTGCACAAAAACACACTTGGAAAAATATTAGTTTTTTTAGTGGTTGGGGACTGCCTCTCTATGAGGTCCCTAACCTTTTAAGGAGATAAAAGGCATTTTATTGAAGTAAAATGAAAAACAATGCACAAAAGAAAAATATTATACCTGACTCATTCGCAAGCCAGTTACAATTTCAATTCACTAAAAAATCACACGAAGATTGCAAGCCAATCATAATTGCAACTGAAACCTGTGTTGGGATTTTTTAAAAATAGTAATGCAACAAGTTACACTTATCCTTTGTGATCCACTTTTCACCTCTCCAAGACCTATAATACCGAAATATGCAAGCAAAGAAGCAAAAAATCAAGTATGGGCTCAAGTGCATAAAGATTCAAAGGCTTGGAATGATGGGGGTGAGTGGTGTTTTATAGTTTTTAAATACACGCGTGAATGTGACACATATGGGTGTAATGTGCATAGGTGAGTGAGATGATAAGGGTCCATAGTACATTAAACATGCAAATGGGTAGGTGGGATGGACATAATTAAATGTGAGTGGGTGAGGGTTAGTAAATGAGTGATGAGGTTTCTTTTATCACCATTTTGTGGGGTTTTATATTTTTAGTTTCTTTTGTGGGATTATTTGATTTTTTTGTGGATTATTATGTTTTATGATTTTTTTGGTATTTTTAAATAGGATACCTTATATGCAAGGTGAATTTTCTAGTGTCTACATTTTACCCCTTTTTGGGTTACATGTTATAGCAAGCAAGATGCAACACAAAAATTGAAGACGAGATGGGGGTCGTCTAACCCTATGACAATGATTGTTGTAGTCATGGGCTGTGATGGTTGACTGGATAAATATGAACCTGAAAATGTGATCGATGGGCCACTTTAGTCGGAGTCTATGAAGGGATTGATAGGTTGATTCTACAAGTCGAGACTACTTATTTAATTAACTTAGATAATTTGATGATTAGGTGTCATAAGATTAATGAGGAGTATTTTGTATGATACCCCCTCAAGTGACAATTTTTAGAGCCGTGGGTTACCTCAACATAATTCAAGATGAAAGATGGCAATTGAAAATGATATAAAATGAACCTTGGCAAAGGCGTGATGAGCTAAATCCTAGACATTGTTGTCCCAACCGAAAGTGATGAGCGATCGTGTGATAATAAATGAAGGAAAAGGTGGATGAAAATAGAATATTGAAGAGGAGCGTATGCGGGGTGGGAGTAGAGCGCAAGGGTGAACCGAGTGCATACGGGGTAGAGTGAAACACACATGTTATAGGGGTGGAGCATGCACATGGTGGGGAGGAGCATGCACATGGCGGGGGAAAATCACGTGCAAAGGTGGAGCACGTGCGAGATAGAAAGGAACATGTGCGGGGTGGAGTGGAACATGCGTGGGGCAAAGTGAAGCATATGCGAACATGTTCGGGGTGGAGTCAAGCATGTGCGAGGTAGAGTGGAGTGTGTATGGGGCATAGTATGCATGAATGCATAGTGTACATGAGGTAGAGTGGAGAGTGTGTGAGGGTAAAGCATGCACGATGCGAGTGAAGCACGTGCGGGGAGTAACATACATAGAGTGGAGTTTTAACGTGCATGGACTAGAGTTAGAGTGTATGCGGGTGAAATATGAACCGAGAGTGAAACATGCATAAGGTGGAGCTGGAGCGTGCGTGGGGTAGAGCACGAGTGCACACATGAGTTATAATGTATTTGGTTGGCATTTTAGAAGTGAGTGTGTGGGATTTTACACTTTTCACATAATGATATGATGTCCTTATTCTTAAATGAACTTCCGTTATCTAAAATGATCTTAGTGGGAATGTCAAAGCGATAAATGTTGTGTTACACAATGAATTTTATAGTTTGTGAACCTTTGGTGCGCGTAAGTGGGGCAACCTCAACCCACTTTGTAAAGTACTCAGTTGCAGTAATGATAAATGTGTGGCCATCGAAGATAATGGAGTATAATTTCTAATAAGGTCAAGTTCCCATTGGGAGAAAGGACAAATGGATTGAAGAGGATATGGTTTTGTATGGGAAGATGAGAGAGATTTGTAAACTTTTGGCACTTCTCGCAGCATCTAACATATGTATAAGAATCTTATTTGAAGGAAGGACAATACTATCCCATGTGAATAATGCATTGTGTAATAGTCATGCCACTAAAATAACCCCCACAAGTACCATTGTGTGCTTCAGCGAGTGCAATGACGACAAATCTCTTAGGGTGATAAGCATAGTAATAATATACCATCATAGCTATGTTTATAGAGAATATCTCTAATGAGGACAAAGTGAGTGGCTCGTTGATGTAATGTATGACATCTAACTTTAATAAGTCTAGGTGGAAAGGTATTAAATATCAAGTATGTAACAAGATCTTCATACCAAAGAGGCGGTGGCATGGTTTTGATGTGCAAAATATCAAGCACCTAGGTATGATCAAAGGATGGTAATGATAGCACATGAACGAGAGCATGGAGAATTTCAATTTCTTTTTCTAAAGGTATATAAAATCCTAAATAATCCATGGTATCTAAAAATCTATTGTAGATCGTGGAGCGTCTCAATCTCAAAATGTACAAATTGAGTGAGTTAGTGAATCCGCAAGGGTCTTATATTGTTGCAGTGTGTCATTGCGGTATTGGTAGGACCCTTGGATTTGGTTGAAGACAAGCTACGAGTCACCAAAAATTCCTAAGCATTTGATCTTGAGAGAAATGGCTAATTAAAGGTGAATGAAAAGTGCCTCATACTTTGCCATGTTGTTTGTGCATGGAAAGTCAAATTTGGATGATAGTAGAATAGAGGCACCTTGGGTGTGATAAAGACAATGCTTGCGCCACCCCCTTGGTCAATTTTTGATCCATAAAAATGCAAGGTCATATAAAAATCATCATTTACATCAACATAATCTTTCCTTTTAGATATAGTCAAAATGGAATTGTCAAGAAGATCAAGATTTAATGGTTGTGAATATGTAAGTGGTGCTTTAGCTAGTTGATCGGTAATCCCTTGTCCCACCATGGTCGCCAAAATGTATGCCTAGATTTGGATCACCTATAAGATGTGTTAGTTGATATATAAATCTCCAAATTAATGTTACTACATAAAATGGGCTTACGCTACCATTGAAAAGAGGACACTTATGGGTTCTTTTGATGAATAAAGTTGATAAATCTTCCTCGTCTAAATCTATAACCTACACACAAACACACTTGGAAAAGTGTTATTTATTTTTAGTGGTTAGGGGACCTACCTCACTCATTTCCCTAATCTTTTAATGAGATAAAATACATTTCATTGAAGTAAAATGACAAAACAAAGCAGAAAAGTGAAAATATTATACCCGACTTAGTTGTAGGTTAGTTGCAGAATTATGATTCACTTTGAAAACAACACGAGAGATCACAAGCCAATCACAACTGTGACTAACACCTATGTTAGAATTTTTCTAAAACAATGATGTAACAAGTTGCACTTATCAATTGTGATCTCGCTTTTCATCTCTCCAAGACATGCAATACTAAAATATGCGAGCAAATAAGTAAAAACTCGAGTATGGAATCAATTTCATAAATATTCGGGGCTTGAAATGATGGGGGTGAGTGGTGTTTTATAGTTTTTGAATGCATAGGGGAATGTGACACATATGGGTGCAATGTGCATAGGTGGGTGAGATAATAAGGGTCCATGGTGCATTAAGAATGCAAGTGGGTAGGTGGGATATACATAATTAATTATGAGTGGATGAGGGTTAGCAAATGTGTGATGAGGTGTCTATTATCACCATTTTGTGGGGTTTTATATTTTTAGTTGCTTTTGTGGGATTTTTAGGATTATTATGTTTTATGATATTTTTGGTATTTTTGAATAAGAGACCTTATACGTAAGGTGAATTTTCTAGTGTTTACACTTTGTTATAAATTTGGCTTCATACTTATTAGGTGTGATTCGTATTTGTTTACATCGTTGTGGTGAGATTTATAGACGTTGCACTTGTAGACAAATTTTTTGAATTTTTTTTATTTTATTTTTTGTGAGAATTTCTATGGTATCTCCCCTTGAATTGTAGAATCAAAAGAGTAGAGAAGTGATCCCCTTTTCATATTTTTTGATCTCAAATTTGACTTAATTTATGAACAGATTCCATTTTCTACACTAACCTATCTTTATCTCTCTTGACAACATCTCTAGGGTACATATTTTAGCACCATTTTTTTTTTTCCCATTACCAAAGAGTGTTTTGGCACACACCTTACCAATAAATTGACATAATTACTAGGGAGGATTTTTGGCTTATTTTGGACCACCAAATTTAACAATTATTTGACATTATTTTCAGGGAGTATTTTGTTCACTGGTTCATTATTTACACTCCTCTCCTTTCATAGTATGTTGTAAGAAAATTCTATGTGCTTAATTCCATTATATGAGAAACTTAGACATAATTTTCAATCGTTGTCTCATTATAATTTGTTTGTATTATGGACTAGTTGATTTATTTTGGACTATTAAATTTGGGAACAAATGAATTGGAATCATTTACAAAGGAGTATATTTGTTAATTTGTGTTGGCCCATCAACTTTACCAACAAATTGGTGTCATTGTCAAGGACTATTTTCTTAGTCAAAATTTAGAGTGGTTTTGACATGCCAACTTTGCCAATAAATTACCAACATTGTTGGGGATTATTTTGTTCACTAGTTCATTATTTATACTCCTCACCTTTTACAGATGCTCATTGGGGGTTCTATGTGCTTGATTCCATTTTTGAGAATCTTGGTCATTATTTTTACTCTTTGTTTCATTACAATTTTTTTGCATTATGGGCTAGTTGATTTATTTTGGCTTGTCAAACTTTCCAATAAATTAGTTCCGTTGTTGGGGATTGTGCCAATTTGAGTATTTTGTCTTGTGTGTTCCTTTGTTTTTCCATTTTATATTTGTTATTTCGTCATGTCAATCATTATGTCATGCATTCATGTGTAAAAAGATCTAATCTTTCATTTATGTGATTAGATTTATTTCATTACATATATGATATTGTTCTTCATTCGAAGTGGCAAATCACTATCTTTGATTAAACCAATATGTATTATTTTGTAGTTGCATTAAATAATTTGATTGATGGTTATAGGTTGAACTTTTATTTTTGCAACATAATTCAATTTTTGCAATTTAATTTTGTCTATCAATTCCTTCTTATGGATTATACCTAAGAATTTTTCTATGGATTTAGACTAGTGGTTCTCAAAATTATTGATCAGTAGTGAGTGATATTTTACATAGGTCACATTTGTAGTGACACAAATATGGATGTATTTACTCGATGTGTTGGAGGTTTGGGTAACGCTCATTGTTATTCATCTAATGATTCTTATTCTCGGTTCAAATTATTCATAGCAACATCATACTTATTTAGTTAGTCCCTCTTGTGCTCTAGATGTGTCCATTCATAATATTTTATTTATTGACCAAATATATCACTCTATTAATGTAGTTTTATTTTATTATTTTTAGATTATTTCTCCATATCCATCAGAAATTGTTACCCAAGTTCGATGGCAATAATGTCATTAAGGGAGAAAGACACTCATAAGCTTTTGTTAACTTCATTGATGGTTTTGAGTTGGATAAAAAAGGTATTATGATTAGGATTTTGATTATGAGTTGTATAGGGATGCTCATGACTAGTTTCATGAGCCACCCGATCAAATTATTAATTCTTGATATAAATTTAGGCATCTCATTATTGAGTAGTATAGGTAAAACATTGATCTTGCTTCAATTATGCATTGTTTCTATGATATTAAAAGCGAGTAGGGCAATAGCATTCAAAATTTAATCTCATTTTTAGGAAGGCATGTAATAAGTTTCGTGAGCACATAATACCAAGTGAAACATGCCCTCTTATTGTGTATTTTCTGAATTCAGGTGGTGAGTTGAGTTATTATTTAAGAGATAAGTGCCCACTAATGGATACTCAATCTTGCACTTTGGAATTAAAGTTTGAAAGCATTTCACATGCCTCCGATTTATGTGTTAATGTTCAAATCGATTCTAGTGACCTTGAAGTTGATAATGATTTTGATTCACATGTACATATTGGTGATTTGTAGTATGATTGTTCCTGCTAAATTTTATAGCTCTCATTGTGATGATGGAATTGTATGTTGTGATGTTAATGTGGTTGCATATTCTCATGAGGATTGTGGTGCAACTAATTTTAATGTTATAATTGAAGAGCAAAGAATTTTGAACTTGAAAGTGATGTTATAGCTTCACATTGTGTATTTGTAAATATTAACAATGGTTCTATTGAATGTAAAGTAATTGAAGACTTTGTTGTTGTGGAAAAAGAATTCTTGGTTTTTGAATGGTGATTAACTTAATTTTAATGATTTTCTACATAATGAGGATATTGTCGAGTCATAAAATTTAGATTCTCGGAGATGAGTGCAATGTGTTACCTGTTTATGTGGATGAAAGGTATGACTCGGTTGATATTTTACATTTTTATTTTTATGTTTCATGTGAAGATATTGAACCGATATTTTGTGAAAAGGGAATGGATGAAATATACTCAAGTAAATAAAATAATTTAAACATTATCGTAGTTCAAAGTGACTCTACAGTGATGGTTCTTTGGAGTTTTGTGTCTAGTGAATGCAATAATGAGGTGGACACATTTAAAATATAAAATAACACACTCTTTTGATGAATTTAAAGTGTTTGATAATCCACTTGTTAAGCCTAAGAATGCACATGAATATGTTCTTTCATTTCATTTTAGTTTTCCCTAGTTTCTAACTATTGGTGTTATATTGATAAGCATGCTTATTATATATTGCACTAGTATTATGATGATGAGTTGTGCAATGGGTGTGTTCCAAATTTAGAGAGTGACTCATTTTATTATAATGCTAACAAATCATTGAGTTTTGATATGAAGGACACAAATACAAGTACTATTTTAGTTTATTCTCATTCAAATGTGTTCTCATTTCACGCATAATAATTATAACACTTATAATGCTATGTTTTACCATGGAATTAATTTACACAAGAGTGAGTTGTCCTCTTATGATAAAAATGATTTTTACATAGTAGTTAATACCCACCCTCTAGTGAGTGGACTTATTAAATGAGATTCGACACCCTTTTCATTATACATAGTGTATATATTTTATACATAGATTATTTTTTTGTTTTGGAATAGTTGCCTATTTCTCCATTCCAATGAATGGAATTATTAAACAAACTTTAGAAACCCTATTTATTGTATATATCGTATACATTTGGTACTTAGATTATGTTTTTGTTTTAGAATAAGAGCTGAACATGGTTGATATTTTGGGACTTTTACAAAATTTTGTACATAGTGGTTGAATTAGAAAATATCAGTTTAAAGATTATTTGGGATGTTTGTGAATCAATAATGATTAATTGTTTTAATTGTAATCTTCATCTTTTTGAGGCATTAATATGCTTGTAGTGGAGGTTTGGAATATTTTGGAAACCATAGGGGTAATTCTCCTACAATAAGAGTCAATGTTAATGCCCAAAATCTTCCGTAATAATTTTAAGCCTTAAGGTCATTTTTTGATCTTTTAAAGTCTTTTTAGATGGGAGTATAAATGGTTGAGGGCATGGAGATGCCTTATTGTTTTGCTTGAATTTGTAGATGAAGTCATGTTTGAAATGAACAAGTGATTTTCCTCGAGATTTATCGCACATCCATTTAGAAAATGAGCACATATAGTGTTTATATGTTGAAATACTTTCATGTTTACATTAATTAAAGTGAGAGATGGAGGATTGAAGGGCTTTGTGAGATAAGATCTCCTATTATTTTAGAGAAAAATTGTTAATTCATGGAGAAAGATAGAGAACTAGAGGAGCTCCAAGATCATTCCATATGACACAATCTCATGAGATTGTGACTTTAGAGATACATGAAGAGTTGGTAAAGGTCGAGAGAGATTTTATGACCCTAGACTCTAGAATTGCAAGATGTAGCCCCGAGGAGGAGTTCTAGGATGACACCACTTTGAATGTTAAATGTATAAATGATTAACAATGGAAGTTTAAATTTAGAACACATTTTATATGGAGTGTTTCAAAACATTAGGCTTGGCTGAAATCACATAGTCACCTTTGATTAAGACCAACATCAATGGTATCACGAGCCTACCAAGTCATGAGATTAAGTGCAATCAAGACCCCACAAAGAAATAAAAAGAGAAGTGATAATGTCATGGAATATGTGAGGAGGAGCTCTTAGATGACACCATGTGGCATTATATAGGAAGTCTAGAGTCTAAAATATGTAAAGAGAAAATGGAGATAGAGTTTGTAAGAAGGAATTCATGGATGATGTCAAGTGGAAAAAATCTAGTTCACTCACAATCATAGAAGATATGAACTAAAAATGAGAGTGTTTGAAGATATTGCAAGACTATTGATTGTGACATATGCTCCGTAATTATGAAAACACTAGGAGACTAAAAGTTACTAGAGCTCTTGAAGTTTCATTCCGAGAAACTTATTAGAGTGCACTAAGTGATTTAATATAAAAATTACAAATGGAATATATTAGAACATAATTTTTTTCTTAGTATTAATTAGGTGGGAAGAGTTACAAAGAAATAATTATTTCACCATAAATTTTGATTAGGAGCTTTGATTGAAGAACTCATCGAGATGTGTTAGCAAGATTGTTTAAAGAGATACATGAAAATATCAATTTGGTGGTGAATTTATTTTTGTTTTATAAGCACTTTTGGATTGAGTTTAATGGTCTCTTTGTTTTGCACTATAAATCTATCACTTACACAACGTTCTTTTCTCTTTTTCTTCTTACATTTGCTTCTTAGTATCTCTCGAGTGTTGTTTGATTAATAGTTACTAGTCCTATTGTATGTAAAGGATTGTTTAATTGGATATCATATGAGTGTGTGCACATCCTCTACCACATGTCATTATTTTAAGCTATATTTCTTGTTATTGCACATATGTGGGGCCTTGATTTATTTTAAATTGTATTAAACCTTAATTTCAAAGTAACTATTGTAACTAATGATAGTCTGATGGTAAACTATAGTAAGATGCAAGAAATAAGCATATACAATGTAAAACCCTAAGCAAGAGAGGGAGACAAATGACTTAGATGATTTTGGGGATTTGGAAGTGATCTGGGTTGAGTGACTACTGGAACAAATCGTGGAGAGTGTCATCAAGATGCACCGGAGGTTCTTGAACTTACATGTGTAGGACAAAAGTGCCCATGGTAGGACATGAGCACTTTATCGAGAAAGCGCCATGGATTTACTGGTTCGAAGAATGCATAGGTGAATGATGCAAGACGTGAATTATTCCAAGAAAAAACAATGCAAGCATACAAGACTACAAATTATGAAAAATACAAGAGAGATAATTGTAATAACACATAAATAGCTCCAACTCAATACGATCAAATAGAATAATGCAAGAGATGTACATATAGGAGGTGAATGTGTAACCTCCTCCTAGAATCAAGAAAATATCTACCTATAATAGTGGTAACCAACAACTAGAATGGTGTAGTCAAGTGGTGACTAACACCTAGAATAGTGTAGTCAAGTGGTAACCAACACCTAGAATAGTGTAGTCAAGTGTACACCTAAGAAAGCATATCCCATAAGTGTAGGGAAACTCCAAGTGAGGTGGAATATCTTGAGTAGGATAATACAAATAAAGTGAGGAAAATAAATCCTACACTAACACACTAAGGCACTAGTGTCCAGGTTAGATGCCCGTGTTCGATCTTTTATGGACTGGAGGAGCTTCGTTATTAGCCTTCCTTTATTTATCTAACTTTGCTTTACCGACACTAATCATATTTGTAATTTGCAAGAGAGGTAACTAGTTCCACATACTCACAAACCACATCAAACCTAATAAATAAGATGCAAAATTGGGATTCAGACTGACCTGGTGGTCACATGAAGAGTGATCTTACGACCGAGCACTACACTACATCTCAGACTCCATGTATTCTCGTGTGAATATGTGTATAATGATGACCTAGGTTTTCCCTTGTGCAAGTTGCACTATGATAGCATGATAGATCTAGATAACTCTAAGTATGTAAATGTGTGAGATGAAATAGAATGGACTTCCTCTCCTATGATATGTATGCAGAGTGATGCAACCCTTGTCCCTTGTATGGATGTGTTAGATGTATGCATTTAAAATTCTCTTTTGCCTTAGATGCAAGCTTATGTGATAGTAGATAATGCTTATTTCTTGGCCCCTTATTTTGGAGAAGTAGCTAAGTATATATATATGATTCCTTTAATTGAATTTCAGTAATCGACAAATCGTAGGTCGACCCAAAGTACAAAAATATTCCCAAGAGGTAAAAGAGACCCAAAAGGGTAAGAAGAGGACAGAGAGGATTAGGAACACCCAGGAGGGACAACAGATCCAGGGCGCTTGTGTCCTAACTAGACGCTAGTGTCTGAGGCCATCAAAGATAAATAAGTTAAGTTTTGGTAGGGTTGTAAGATGTGTAAGACCAAAAAGAAGACAAGAGGTAAAGCAAAATCTCCAAAAGGAGTTGTCAACCATTATTTTTATAGCTTAGGAATCATATATACATTAGTATGATTTATGACCTATAAATGTATGTAAGTGCATATATTTTGTGTCTACAAACCTCTAAGATGATCTCATGCACAATTTGATTTTCATTGAAATTAATTGTGACCCTTAGATCTATTATAGACTACAATTAGAGTGTCACTTTTCATTTGATAATTTTTTAATATTGTTTTCAATATTTTTAGATTTGATTAAGATTTTCCCATAACCAAAAATGAATGAAAAAGAAGTTACAGGGTTATTACTGATTAACTAACTTCCAAAGCATTAACCATTCAATATCATAATAACGCATTAATACTTCTAAAAAATTTACATGATATAATAAAATTTCATAAATACATGGGATTGAGTGCACTTAGCTGATTACATATGATTTTGGGAATTTTTGTGTGATCTCGAATGATGGAACAGGGAGATTTAGACTGTGAATGCCTCAAAATTGGAAATGACCTGAATATGCTCCTAAGTAGGAATGTATAGTAGGGACATGAGCGTTTGTATGGTCTTAACCTATTTTTATAGTATTGACCCTGCTCGTAACTAGGATATGTAAATTTTGGGTTTGTCACTTGTCTAAATATCTTTTCTTTCTCTCTCGGTCACATTTGGTCACACTTCACAGAACCTCATAATGTTATGCTTAACCCTTAAAACCCTAATAATTGATAGTGACTCCTACAAAAAAAAATATTTGGGTTGTGGTCACCCCGCACACCACTAACACTGGTACTACTCTAAAGAGGCCCTAAAAAACACATCATTCTCCACTTAACATGTGAAATCTAGTTGTATTGCAATTAGGTTTGGAATTCTTTCTTTAAAAAATCTTGACTTGAGTTTCTCTCTTACAAATATATTTGAGTGAGTGATGTTGGATGCTTGCACTTGTGGAAAGAATTCCCCTAGACCTAGTGGGAAGATTCATACTTGTAGATATTCTTTAATGAATGTGCAGAGGTATTTACAAAGTGTAGGAGCTTTGGGTGCCTTTGGTTCTAGATTTTTCAATAGGAGTCCATAAGAGTGTTTGGTTCTAAATTAGGTCATTTTCACCTTCTTATATATGCTTTTGAAGGTGATTTAAGTTATAAAGGTTGACTAAGGGGGATTAAATGACCCAAAGAATAATATGCAACTAAAATTTTGAGATCAAAGTGAGCAAGGGAAAAATGTACACCAGGGTCATGATCATATGTCACAAACTAACCATGTTGTACATGTTTTACCCTAAAGGATAAATATGAAGTTTGAGGTTTGGAAGCTAAAAAATGGAGTTTTTAAATGGATTTCATGTATTTAATTCTTAGAATATATCGATAGATGAGTGTGTTTGACCAAGAAAGATAGATAAGAGACCTAAAGATGTACCTAATAAGAATGGGTAAAGTGCACTTGTTTGAGCAAGAGAGCAATGTCAAAACCAACAGTGTCAAAGAGTATAATTATAAAATTTGAGTGTCTAAAAATATATTTGAGTAATTTATGCCTTCTCTCTCCCTTTCTCTCATTAGTTCTCCTAATTTAAATCCCCCTCCACTTCCAATTCTATAAATTTCTACAAATATGTATAAAATGATGAAGTATCTTCTTCATCGATCATCTTCAAACCTTCCTTATTTTGTATGGGATCTCTTAGTCCCCTTTAATAGAATAGTTTGATAGGTTGAAGTTTGGATATTTTTGTTAAATGTCATTAATAATCGTATCACAACTCAAGAGTGTTGTAATTTGAGTATGAAAGCGAGCTTTGTATGATTTTTAAGTGTCAAATGAGATAATAGATAGAAAGGAAAGTATCACTAGAATTTGATGTGTAATCATTTGGTTATTACAAGATTCATCTAGTCACAACTTATCAAAGTTTAATGTGTAATCTCACTAAATATAGAGTTGTAAAATACTCATGGAGTTTTGGTGTCATTTACATTACTTAACATTGCATTTATTTTATTTTGGTTTATGAAATACAATATTGTGATAAGTAATTAGATATTTGTGTAATAGCTTTAGTTATTTATCTAGGTTATGATGATTTACATCAACTGTGTAAATTTGTATGGTTTTTGTAGACTCCTTTACTAAAATATTTATTGCCAATTGAGCCCACTTTGGATAAAGGTACTAGTCGAAGTCAACATGATTTCTCTAACTTTATAAGGCGTGTTCTAATTTCCCTTAGAGATCTCCATTTTCACTATGCACATATTTATGTTAGGAAATTTAAGGGATGAATAATGTTACAAATTATAAATCCATAATATAAATTTCTGAAGATTATAGTTTATGAAGTGCAGTAATTAAAAACATAGATTAAGATGTTTATAATGCAGATTACAGAATGTAAACACCATGAACAGAAAGTAAATGAACACAGTGACACAAGATATAAGTGGGAAAACCTTGGAAGGTAAAAAACCCACTGAAAATCACTTATCTTTATTGAGAATAAACTTTCACCCAACACTCCCACTATTTCCACAGATCCACTTGCAATTACACCTTCAAGAAGGGATTACAAACTACCTCATACATTCACTCATGTGTTTTACATCATTCACTTCATGTATCTATGATCAACTCACACATATAGCTCGCATTCATATGTTACACTTGATATTTCTCATATTTGTGTTATATAATCGATCTCTAATGAGATCACCTTGTTTTATACAAGGTGGGTGACCTGTTTTGGGTCACTCTTATATTTTAAACACTTTGTTGACAACAGTAGTGGATCTACCATGCTTATATTTTAAATATAAGCTATAAGCCAAAAACATATAGTCTTTGGCAGGTTTCTAAATAAGTAGTTTCTTGCTTAATATTATAAAACTAATACTTCCCTTAACGTTTAGTAGGGAAGAATGCAAAATTGCTTTTACATGTCAAAGTTTGTTCCAAATAACACATTTCAAGTCACCTTTTTATATAAAATGAATTATAATCCATAAATCAACAAGTGATTTAGGATAGCATGCAAAAAACACTTGTTCCACGGGTTTTGTAGTTCCATGGTGTACTACAACAATGTCCCATGGGTTTTTCAACTATGCATACACTCGCCTCGGTGTCCCATAGACTTATACAAGCCATGAACAATTGTAACCACATTGTGGGTTTTAGAGAAGCCACAATACATTATTTTTCCGCGGTTCAAAGTAGTGTTCCACGGATTCTATAAAAACTGCAATATAAAGGAACATTACAAATTCTCAAGATAAAGTGATTAAGGATGAAGTCTTACATAAGATTATGGAGTTAATAAAATCTTCATATCTAATGCTTCACTGGGGATTACAAGTAAACTTCACATACATGAAAATTTACTTAAACAACATAGAAATAGTCTCAGGAGTATCCATTTTGACACAATCAAGTTGTTAAGAGATGGCATTGCACAAGAAAAAACATGCAACATGCTCATTTCTTATTTCCCCCTCAAGGAAGCTCTGAAAGGCCAAAACTCATATGATTCAGAGGTGAAGATCAATATCATTCACATGATCATAAGAGATAAACAACACATTCTCAGTTGATTTAGAGGTGGAGATCAACATCATCCACATGATCATAAGAGCTAATATCGAAATGCCCAACATAGCATGAAATTTGTAGAACTTTGTAGCACCTAAGGGCTTAGTAAAAATGTCTACAACCTTGCTCTTCAATGGAACAAAACTTGAGATCTATATCACCATTGAGAACTTTTTCCTGGATGAAGTGCATATGGATCTCAATATGCTTGGTTCTTTGATGTTGGACTAGATTATTTGTAAGAGCAATACAACTTTGGTTGTCACATAGAAGTAGAGTGCTTCCTTTGATGCCCATATGAAGTTCTTCCAACAATATTTTGAGCCACATGACTTCTTTTGTTACTTCCATAACACTTATATAATCTTTTCAGGTAGAAGAGAGATATTGTTGGTTGCTTCTTGTTGCTCCAAGTTATTGCACCTGCACCCAACTTGAAAACATATCTAGAAGTAGATTTTATATCCACAATATCACCAACATGGTCAGAATCACAATAACCAAATAGAATTGCATTATCACAAGAATAATAACACAAACCATAATTGATTGTACCTTTGATATACCTTAAAATATTTTTGCCATTTTTAATGGTCCTCATAAGGATCTTGCATGAATCTAGAAATAATTCCAAATGCATAGGAAATATCAAACCTAGTGATAGTTAAATAAATCAAACTACTAAATAGTTGTCTATATAAAGTAGGATTAAATTTATCACAAGAAGGTTTTGGATCTAATTTAACACCAACTTGTATATGAGTATAGATAGGCTTAAAATCAATCATATTAAACCTTTTAATAAGGTTAGAAGCATACCATGTTTGTGATGCAATAATAGATTTGTGATTTTGACAAATAATCATGCCTAGAAAATGATTTAACAGTCCTAAATATGTCATTTAAAAATCTTGTCTTAACTTTTATTATTATTATAAGAATTAGATTCTTATCACTACTAGTGATCAAGAGATCATCAAAATATAAGACAATAATGATAACATGACTGTTTTCATACTTGACAAATAAATAATTATCAACAAAATAGTTAGAGAAACCAAACTCATGAAAGAAACTATTTATCTTAGCATACCAAGCTCTAGGAGCTTGTTTAAGACCATAAAAATATTTCTTAAGTTTACACACATAATTCTTTTCCAGGTTCTTTAAAACCTTTAGGTTGATGCATATAAATTTCTTCTTTCAAGTCACCATTTAAAAACACATTTTTAACATCCATTTGGTGAATCTCCCAACCATGTTGAGCAGCTAAAGCTAGAATAATTCTAACAATTCTCATTTTGGCAACATGAGAAAAGTTTCAACATAATCCAAACTAGGTTTTTGAGTAAACCCTTTAGTAACTAATCTAGCCTTAAATTTATCAATCTTACCAGTAGAGTTATATTTAATTTTATATAACCATCTAGAGCCTACAATTTTTTTAGGAGGAAAAGGGACTAATTCCCAAGTTTAATTTTTGATAAGAGCATTGTATTCAGCTTCCACAGCTACAATCCATCTTTCATCTAGGCTGGCTTCTTCAAAATATTGAGGTTAAACCTCATAAACAGTTGATAAGGCATGATAAGAATGTTGACTACGGGTCATCTTTCTCAAATCATAAGGTTGAGAGTTTGAAATGATATTTTTGGCCCATTTAGGAATCCTAGATTGAGACAAGGATTGAGAAGACTCCCCCTCAATGTCGACATATAGCATATATGAATAAGGATGATTAGACTCTCACAAATCAGTTTATATATTGTCTAAGAAAGGATTATCATCTAGAAAATCAGTTTCAGACTAGGAAACTCAAAAGAGGGAAGAGAGGCAAATTTACAAAAAGGTTTCTCAAGAACATGCACATTCTTATTTTCTACAATCACATGCTTAACTAGATCATAGACTCTTAATCCTTTTGATTGGCCACCATACCCAAAAAAAAAAATGCAAGAGTAAGAGGTAAGATAAAACTTTTTTCTTTTAACTTTATAAATAAGAAGAGAAGTAGGGTTGCCAAATATATTTAAATAAGAGATATCAGGTTTTTCTTAGTCCATAATTCATGAGGTGTGGTTTGATGTAAATATTTTGTAGGAAATCTATTAAGGATATGAACAACAGTGTTCATTACTTCAGCCCATAGAAACTTAGGCACATTAGAAGCATGAAACATAGTCTTAGCCATTTCTATGATGGTTCTATTTTTCCTTTCAGCTATGCAATTTTGTTGAGGAGAATAGGAGTTGTTATCTTCCTTTGAATTCCATTAGATACAAAAAAACTCATCAAAATTCTTATTAACATACTCACCTCCATTATCAATTCTGATTATTTTAATTTTTAGATTAGCCATGTTTTCAACAAGGGCTTTAAACTCTTGAAACTTAGATAAGACATCAGACTTTTTCCTAATGTAATAAGACCAAGTCATTCTTGAGAAATCATTAATAAAACTAACATCATATAAAGCACCACCAAGATAAGGTACTTCCAAAGTACCTCTTATATCACTATGAATTAACTCAAGCAAGCAAGAGGAATTAGACTCATGGTGTTTGTGAAATGGTTGTATATGTTGTTTTTTCGGACGAGAAAATTTCACAAGATTCATGATTTTATTTTAACTTAGGAATACCTACAACAAGATTAAGGTGGGACATATCATACAAACTCTTAAAGTTTACATGCCCAAGCCTTTCATGCCATAATTGAATAACATTACAAGAAGAAGTGGAAAGATAAGATTCAACAACAAATCCATCAAAAAGTACAATCTATTCTTTTGTAAACCAACAATAATTACTTTACCAAGATCATTTTTAACATACCATTTATCTTATAATAACACAACTTTACAATAGTCTTTAGTTAATTGTGAACAAGATAAAAGGTTCTTTTTAAGTTAGGAACAAATAGCACATTTCTAATGATTCAATTTTCTAACTTAACATTGTCACAACATTCAGACTTGATGAAAAAGTTATCTCCTAGATAAATATTTTCATGACATTCAACTACATCATGAATAATATCATGCATATATGTCATGTGTTTATATGCACCACTATCTAAGATCCATTCACTATCATTAGAGGTTGAAAGGGAAGTATAAAGAGCAATAGATTGCTCAACATTATTTGTTTCGTTGTTAGTATGACTCTGATTTTTATTGTCCTTTTTTTTTTATGGTTTTTCTTATTCTTAGGATTGTTATGAGACATGTTATCATGACAATCAATTGCTTTATGACCAAATTTACCACAAGTGTTATAAGTTCCATCAAACTTTACTTTAAACTTTTGATTATTCGTATTGTGCTTAGGTTTAAACTTGGATCTAAAGTTTGATTGTTGATTTGTATTATTGTTATACTAATTTTTAGAAGACTTATGACTTTGAGAGAACAATTCATGAGAGGAATTCTCTTTTGTGTCAAATTTATTCATGACACTCTCTTCTTGAATAAGGAGAGAAGACAATGTGTCTAAATCAGGTAAATCATCTTCATTTTGATATTTAGAATTCAGAATAGAGATGAAGTTTCTAAATTTTTCATGAATGTTAATTTAAATAATAAAGTAAAGCAACTTATCATGAAACAATTCACAATTACATCCATCTAATTGAGCTTTAATATCCTTAATTTTAGCTAGGTAATTAACAAACTTTTCATCAACTTTCATAGGGTTTTTAAACAATTCCATGATTAACTTAATTATCCTAGAGAGGTAGATACCCTCATGCATAGTTTATAATTGATCTCATGCATCGTGGGAGATTTCATATGTCCAATATGCAACAAGAAATCATCTTTGATACTTTGCAATAAGATGGACATAACCTTTTGGGATTTTTGAGAGAAAACATTTAAGTTCTCAGGATTAGGTTGTCTCCTAATGGGTTTCTTCTCAACATCACTAACTAAATCTCATAGCTTTCTAGCCATAAATATAGCCTTAATCTTAATTATATAGATATTGTATTAGTTCCATTTAAATTTTGATATTTATCCATAAAAAAACTAGAAGTACTAGCCATTTTTAGGAAACATTAGCAAAATTTAAAAGACGGAGTGTTAGGCAGGTTTTCATAAGTTACAGAGATCCGTGGTCCAAAAGAAGAGTCTACAACAAATTAAAACTCAAATAAAATAGCAGGTAACTTGACGAAAAACACTTAAATAAGGTTCTAACACAAAGGTGGAGATCTATAAAACACGAGAGAAACAACCGTGAGAGGCCACACGACACTAAGAAAAAATATGGCCTTTTTAAAAAATTGACAAGCCATAGTACACTAAAACAATGTTCCACGGTTTTAGTGTTCCACGATAAAAAACAATCAAAAGTCGCGAAACAAAAAAATTCCATGAGACACTAGAATTCTATGGAATAAAGAAAATTTCCAACATAGATAGACCTTTAGAATAAGCCTCAAAACACGAAGAACATGCCACGAAGGTCTATAGTGAAACACATGATGAGAAAATGCACAAAGATTTTTTTAGGCCACGAAAAAAAGAATCCATGCAACACAGAAGAGAGCCATAGAATACTACAAGTCCACATAACATAGAAGAAATCTATGAAACACATGGGTCCATGTAACAAATAAAAATGAAGCCACGAGACAAGGAACCCACACAACACGGTGAAAAGCCACGGAACAAAGAAATAATGTCAAGCAATTCAAAAAGGTTGTAAAAGACTTGGAAAAGCCACATAACTAAGAAATAATGTCGCGTAAGTCAAAAAGGTTACACAAGCCTAAAGAAAACCGTGTAAGCCTAAAAAGGCATGAACTATTCAAATAAGTCACACAACGACTATAAAATGGCTATAAAAGGCACAAAACATTCAAATAAGCCACAAAAACCTAATTCAAGTGAAAAATGATTGTAGATCATAAAAAATAGAGATCTAAGTATGCAGAATCAATGACAACTTAGATTATGATCAATCACATTGATCTAGAGAATCCAAACACACCACATTTATCTTAAAACATACGAATTAGGATCTGTGCACCTAATGAACTTGAAGAAAGCTACGAAGCAAGCTAGGGTTTCATAGATTTGAAAAATCTTCAAGTTTTTTTGCACCTATAATTCACAAACAACCATATCTATCTTGCACAGGCATACATGTAAGCTCTGATACCATGTTAGGAAATTTAAGGGATGAATAATGTTACAAATTATAAATCCATAACATAAATTTCTGAAGATTATAGTTTATGAAGTATAGTAATTAAAAACATAGATTAGGATGTTTATAATGCAGATTAAAAATGTAAATAACATGAACATAAAATAAATGAACACAGTGACACAATATATAAGTGGGAAAAACTTTGAAGGTATAAAACCCACTTTGAAAATCACTTATCTTTATTGAGAATAAACTTTCACCTAGCACTCCCATTATTTCCATATATCCACTTGTAGTTACACCTTCAAGAAGGGATTACAAACTACCTCATACATTATCTCATGTGGTTTACCTCAATTGATTCATGTACCTATGACCATATCACACATATAGCTCAGACTTATATGTTACACTTGATATTTCTTATATCGATGTTATCAGCAATCTCTAATGAGATCACCTTGTTTTATATAAGGTGGGTGACCTATTTTGGGTCACTCGTATATTATAAACACTATCGATGACAATAGTGGATCCATCATGTTTATATTTTAAGTGTAAGCTATAAGCCAAAAATATACAATCTTTGTGCAGGTTTCCACTTAATATTATAAACCTAACACTTTAGAGGTCTCTTTGGTATGAATTTGGCTTCATAGTTACTTAGATATGCTCTATATTTGTTTAGATCCATATGGTAAGAGTTTGTAAATTATGGATATCATGTATATTTATTTATTAGAGAAATTCTGATTTGTTTTATCCTGTAAGCGTGTGAATAAGTTATCTGTTGACACTTAATTAGATGTTTAGTCATGGAGGTTGTACTTGTAGATAGATCCTTTGAATTTATTGAGTATATTTTGTGTGAGGATTGTTAATGTCTCTACCCTTAGAATTATAGAACTAGAAAAGTAGATAAGTGACCCCCTTCTCGTATTTGTTGGTCTCGAATTCGACTCAATTTTTAAAGAGATTTCACTTGTTACATCAAGATATATTTGTATCTCTTCACCAAATCCCCAAGTTGTAAATTTGAGCCCAAACATGTGTACTTAAACTTGTAAAATCATGTATATTCTAAGTAATTTTGATTTTACTTGTCGTAAAATACCCAAGATGGTATTTTCCATTGTGGATAATATTGTTTGACGTTTCCATCCCTATTGGATGGTTTTATCCATGTATAAATTTTACAAATGATATTTATTTGTTCTTGTTCTTGTGTTCCCATACTATGTTCCTTTGAATTTTGTAATCTATAATTTTTATGTGTGCTTGAATTGCATTGATATTCACATGATAATCCGTCTAAATGCCCCCTCTTTTGAGGTGAGTGAGATACCTTGTAGATCAATTGTCTCAAAATAGTAGAAGTTTTTGCATGTTTAATATAACATATAGTCATTGTTGGACCATAATATAGAATATTTTTGTAGGTGGCCAACATATAGAACCAGACCCTGCAAGAGAGTATATGGTAGAAACCATGACACAAAGAGATAACATAGATACTAAATATACAATTATAAAAGCATAGTGGCATAGAAAGCAGACACGACAACAATATATATCACATATATAATCGTAAATAAGTTTAAGAGCCATACATAAGGGAAATAATAATTTCTTATACACAAGGGTATCACAGGCAAAGGAAACTAATTCCACAAACGAGGACATCTAAGTGTTACACACACATAAGGGGTCACACAACCTCATAAGAAAAGTAAACTATGCCACAAACAAGGGATACTTATGTGTCACACACACATACATAAAGATAATGGCCATATACATAAGATGAATAAATAAGCAAGTAAATTCAAAATGATGAAAAGTAAACAATGTCCAATGTGTGCATGGAACAAGATATAATATTTGTGCACATTCCACATATTCTAGTCCCCAAAACCAAATAGATGGTATATAGCACAATGTATAATATAAAAATAGCGAGAACATGAAATAACACAATGTAACGAAACAATAACACCTAATAACATTATGATATGCCCCCAATTTTTCATTTCTAATGGATAAGAGGAGAGTTCCAACATCTATAAATATTATAAAGTGTTGTGTTTCCTACATCATGCTCATATACTTGTGAAATGCATGTGTGTAAAAAGTATAAAATATGTTATCTATCAAACCATGTGACAAATAACATATGTAAAGTAAATAAGCTAGTGCATCAAACCATGTTTAGGTTTTGATTTGGTATTTTTGAAATATTTGCATGTTTTTGGATTTTGATCCTATTTGATTTTTGTATTTTTAGAAATATTTTTACAGAAGGGCTACCCCATGACATAATCAAGATGGTGAGGAGATGGATATGCAAGTGTAGGATACTTTGGCCTTGAAATTGTACTATGCACAATAGGAGTGGGATGTATCACTTTAAGCTTATGTTATATGACACACTCAGGAAATTGATTATATGTGGGAGAAGACCTAAGAGAAGTCCAACGAGATATAAAGGTTATAGATCTACCATGAGTAGGATTGATGGGCATGGGCTTAGGAACCATTGCTTTCTAGGTAAAGATAATAGATAAAGGAGCCTCACAAGGATGCCTCAACCATAAGCATTTGGTTGTCATAAATGAATTTGATGCATTCATGGAGAATAGAAGGAATAACCATAAACTTATGAAATAGGGAACTTTAGAAGCATGTCACATGTCCTAAGAATATTAGTAATTGAGAACGTGTCGGAATGCTAGCTTCCCCCACTTAAAGGGGAAGAAAATGTGTCCAAATAGATTAATTAGGAAATTAGGAATTGAATTGGACATGTTCCTTAATATATCCCAAAGTAAGCAATCTAAGAGTCTACATATTATTCCTAATGCTAGTATAAACTAGGACATCGGAATATGGTGTTTATTGAAAAATTATTGAATATAAATTATATTAGAACTAACATCATCATCGAGTGTGCCACTCTCAACAAATATAATAATAGGAATTTGAGGTGAAGAAGAAGTAATTGTACCAGTAATAGAATCAATTGGATGATCATGTATATCGGGAAGAGGTTGTGCATTATACGATGCACCTCTGAGTTTCTCTTAGATTCAACATTGAGATGATTGAAGTTCTTAAGATTAGGATTTTCATTTATTTGATGCTTATTTTTCTCGAAGTAGAGTCAAACTTAACACCTTTAAGTATGAATTATATCATGTAGAACATGTAAAATATTGAAGCATTCCTTAGTAGAGTACCTAATATATCTATGATAGTCACAATAGGTGTTAGAATAAAAATATTTTTCCCGAGGTTTTTGTATCCACCTCAACAAGGGAGGGAGAGATACAGGTCACACTCAAATAAATATTGTGACATCACATACGGAGGAGAGGGAAATCATATGAATTTCCTTTTAGGAGAAAATTATAGTTGAAGTGTTTTAGATCATGGCTTTAAATAATGATTATACTTTCTTACATTAGTGAAGGATTGGTAACCAAGGGTGAGGAATGATTGATGTGATGTAGATCGATATACGAGCTAGAATGATACTAAATGCATGGTAAGCCTAAACCACTAGAATGTATTATAATTATCTTATATATGTTTATTATGTATTTATTTATCAATATATTTCTCTTTTCTTAAAGACGTAGGTGCATTATTTATTATTGTATTGGGATGACTAATGGGTTGCATGCAAAATTTAGCTCTTTATGCAAGTTGATGTTCATCAACAAGATATTAGAAAATGAGTAATGCTTCTATTGAAATAGTATCCTCATCTTTGATAGGATTGAAATTTAACAATCACAAAAACTCATAGGATATATAATTTTACTCATTACCAATCTCATACTAATTACTTACCGTAGTATCTTGATGTTTTAAATAAGCTTATAATGGTAAATTAGGGATATCCTCATAATCAGTCTCTTTATATCCCCTAACTATTCTTGTGTCTCTGCTCTAATTTCTTTGTAACCATGCATAATTTCTCTTTGTTTAACCTTTGTTCTCAACTTACTCCCTTTTCAATGCTTCCTTTGCGAAGGAGCAAGTTGAGAACACGGAGTTAGACAAAGAGAAATTATATCCATACATTGTCCTCAAACTGCATGTAGTTCTCCACCTAGAGATGTGATATTTGTATGAATGCAACTATATTTGACAATTTGATCACTTGATAATGTTTGCAATGGATTGTTTTCTTAATGTTTGAATTGGCTTTGATGGTCTTTAGCTTGGGAATCTTGATTCTAGAATCTAGTTTGGAGTGCTTAAACTTGTGTAGGGGTTGTTCTACGTGTACTACTACTTTAGGGAAATTTAGGAGAGCTTTGAGCACCTTTTAAGAGATATTTTATAGTATGTGTCGAGAAATTATCAAGTCATAAAATGAGTGTGTTTAACTTGTTTATATGTGGTTTTGTAGGTGTAATTTCACATTAAGGTAGACCTATGAGGAAAGTAACGAATCATAAAGATATCAAATTGATAAAATAACATTGGAAGGCTCAGGATGAAACCACCGGTTTCAAACAAAATCATTTTGTGTTTTTGTCCAAGTGATTTACCAAAAATGAATTAAGTGTAAGGAAAGAGATTTAATTCCTTCCAATTAATTTAATTTTAAAATAGGTTTAAAAATAGGATGTATATTTAGGTTATTAATTAAGCATATAGATCAAATATACATATAATCACAATTTATAAGATAGATTAATTAGAATATGTGATAAATAGAATAAAACATGAGAGTAAATGCGTACTTAGCTATCTAGATGATCTAGAAGTTGATCTAGGTGTGCCAGGATGATAAAGAAATTGTAAATGTCCTTAGATGCTTCATTTTTATTTCTAGAAGTGTATTGTGTGTAGGGACTAAACTGTTAAACTTAGAGTGTACCATCCAACTCTATTGGGAACTTTCATCCCTAATTGGTGGTTCCATCAAGGGAGATGGTGAAAATATAAAAATTTATGCATCCTTTCAACCGACCGAGATATGAATCTTTATAAGAAATTAGGGTTTGTAAATGTGTGAAAAACTATGAATTCAATCGAGGTGATCCAAAACCCTAATCATGGGTGAAACCCCTGTAAAAAGGTTAGTGTTTTGGTTAAAGTGCAATTTGTATACCACCAACATTGGTACTAATCTAAAGAGGCCTCAAACTAAATGTTTCTCTCCACCTAAAGATGTGAGATTTCTATTGATGTAACTATATTTGATAATTCGATCACTTGATAATGTTTATAGTGGCTTGCTTGTTTAGTACTTAACTTGCCTTTGATGGTTTTTGGCTTGAAAATCTGGACTCTCAAACCAATTTTGGAGTGCTTTGGACCTATGTAAGGGATGATCCCAATGCATGTTATTGGTTTAGGGAAATTTAGGAGATTTTTGAGAGCCTTTTGAGATATATTTTATAATATGTGCCAAGTGAATGCCAATAGAGTAAATAAGTGTGTTTGACTTGCTTATATAACATTTAATAGGTGTAATTTTGCATTAAATCAAACCCATGAAGATAGATATGACCCATAAAATATATCAAATTGAGAGAATGGGTGTAGGAAGGCTTTGGAAAAAACCATTTTGCATTTTTACCCATATTTGGAAGTTTTGTACAATAGGGTTGTGCATTTTCTCGGAAAGTTCATTGTCAATAACCGGGATGACTAGACTACTTTGGAATAATGTAATATTTTATATGGGTGATTGAGTAGTGTAATGAGGAGATAAAGTCTTGCGATGGGAGTAAGAATATAACAATAAGGCCCAAAATAGGTGAATAAGTAATGATTTATGGATTAAGTCAGTATTGACATTTGCCCCCATTAAATATAGGAAATAAATTTAGTTTCTTAAAGGAAAATAATACCTAAATTTGAAAACACATTGTCTTTTCTTGATTGTTTACTTGATTTCTTGAGATGCTTAACATGGCTGTAATATCCCAAATGTGAAACTTTACAACATAGATTGTAGTCAATGTCCATATAGAGAGAATTGAACTTTAAACCTACATTAAAATTGAAATTAAACTTCTGAAATAGAAAGTAAACAAAGCATGAAAGGAATATACTTATTTGCCTTACCAAAGGAGAAGCTCCCTTATTAAAATGCACTTGGAGAGATGGATTGGAACTATGTCATTGATTAGATTAGGGGTGATCATTCTCTAATTTGGAGAAAAATGTAAATCCTTGTTGAGAGAGAGGAAGAGTGTAACAAGGTGTCTAACCACCTCTTAAACTTCTAAAGAGAGTGAGAGGAAGAGTGTCACAAGGATTGTAGCTCCTCCTTAAATCTTACACCTATAAAACCACACCGGTCAAATGAATTGAATTCCCAAATGTGTAACTAGTGCAAATTCACATGGGAATGAAGTTTACTTGTGCCCTTACCATGCATTGTAAAAGTGTTGATGTACCATTTGTGCAAGGTTGATTGGGAATCATGCAATACTCACACCCCCATACCCTACATTGTAAGATTGCTTATGATTCTAAGATGTATAGAGGTGAAAGGAAATGAAGTACTCATGGTGCCATATTTTATACTAAATTGTGTAATTTGTCCCTAGGCCAGTATCATAAATCTATTAAATATTTTATATTCAAGAAAATTTAGATTCTGTTGACAAAAATTATAGAGGATGGTCCCGTAAATGTAAATACTATCGTCTCACATGTCTATCCCTATTGGACAGTTTATCCCTCTAAAAATTTTGGATATGATTTATTTGTCTTGTTTATGTTTTCATGTACTTTTTTCCTTTGAATTATATAACATGTAACTTTCCTATGTACATGAATTACATTGATATTCATGTGATAGCCGTATTGAATGCCCCTTCTTTTGTGGTGAGTGGGATATCTTGTAGATCATTTTCCTGAAAAGAATATAAGCGTGTCTATGTTTTATATATCATATAGTAATCATTATATCACATATAAGATTTATATTGGTGGCCACCATATAAAAATAGGCCCTATAAGGGTGTAGACATAAAATCATGCACATATTACTATTTTACTATGTCATCAATATGTTGTTTATATGCATGGATCTTAAGCAAGAAAAGTATTCACTAGTGACACCATCTCTTATCCATCTATGTATTTGATTAGTTTTTATTGTACTTCTCTTCCACATTTTTCATTTATGTATATGCTTCTGGTCAGGTCACAAGGATCCCTATCTATCTATCACTTCACATCAATCATTATTTATCTCAAGACGCCAACACCCACTCTAGACACTAGTGCCCATGCACGTGTGTCCATTTTGGGTGATTCTGTCCTCTTTGTTCTTTTTACACATTTTAACATTTGTGGTCATCCTTTTCTCCTTTGTTGTCTTTATATCACACTCATAGTCATCATTTCATGTCACTAGTGTCAAAATTCAAACAAGAGATCCATATATATACATAATATACACATTATTATTTTGGATGGTAATTTTAAAGGGCAATCACATCTACATACTATCACTACCATCAAAGAGACTGCATTTTTGGGTTGCATGCACTCATATGAAGGGAAAGTGTTAAATTCTACACCACACATTGGCATGAGGGAAACCAGAGGACATTATTTCACACACAAGCACACATAACTACATGGATTCTGGAATGTAGTGCATCTCTCGGTCATAAGTTCACTCTTCGGGATGGTATCACGAGGTCATTCTGACTTCATATTTTGCATATTTCATTCATATTTGATGTGTTTGTGAGCTTGTGTGGGTATCTAGGGTTTGTTTTGTAGGTTACATGTGTGATTGAAACCCCAATGCCAAGGTAACACGACGAATCATAGATTAAAGTGATAATCTTTAGACCCATAAAAGAAGTAGATCATGAGTGTTTGCACAGTCACCAACACCTAGAGTTAGACACCAGCGTCCAGGAATCTCTATCCTCCTGTGGGTACCCCTATCCCAATCAATGTAAAGTTTCATAACTCTTAGCAAGCTCTTTTAGCATCGGTTCTTACCAGATCCAACATATACACACCTCAAATAGCTAAAGATTGCGCAAAAAAATCAGCTAAGTAACTTATTTCTTCTATTTATTTATAGTCTTAAATTACTTGAGCATTTAGCTTTTGTATTTTACTATATTTTATCATATTGTACATTGTTAGTTACTCTGAAATTAGATTTAATTCAACTTAAATTAAATCATTTGGTGAACCCGCTCTTATTCAAACTCCTTACCCTAGGATCCCAAAACCCTTGTGGTTAAAAATAGGTTCTCATCTCCCAAGCATGATATGACTTATACACGTATGCAACCTATTTTTTATAATGCCTGTGAAGAATCTGAATTTTGTGACCTCATGCACAATCCCGATATGATCCCATAATCCTCTAACAATTACTTGACTTCCAAAAACCTTTCCTGTTGGTTTCAAAACCCCTAATTTTTACATAGTCTCCCCTGACCAAAATTTTGCCTCATGTTCTCCCTCATCCACCATAGTCACTAATGATGCTTCATCCTCTTCTCCTTCTCTTATAAAAATGATAACATTAATATAGATTATTTGCATGATGAGGTTCTTGCTTGTGAACACATAGATGTTAATACTTCTACTTCTGATAATGACAATATAAATGTGCATAATGATGTTCCTACTTATAGTCAAGATGAATGTAAATCTATATCTCCTACTCTTCCTACTTCTAAAATTGTTTCCAATGATTGCAATGATAAATATGATGCTAGTACTCCTAAAATTTCTTTATATGTTGATGATAATTTTGATGAAATCCTTGCTTGTGAAAATATGAGTGATAGTGATTGTGATCATGCTTATGATCATGAACATGTTAATGATGATGATGCTTCTATTAAGACTGTTGAATGTGAATTTACCTCCCTCTTTCTTCTACTTCTGAAGTTATTTCCAATGTTTCCCATGATGATTCCACTTCTACCCCTAATGCACCTCTTATTGTGTTTCCTAAACCTACACCTAGCATCCCTATAGAGCCTCCATGTTCCTCTCTCCTCCCCTTACACCTTCTTCTCCTCCTTCCACATCCACTCCTCCTCCTCAAGTTTTCATGATCACTCGAATGGAAAGATCCAACCCCTCAATGTGTTTGTCACTTCTCCAACCATTCCTTCACATGATATCCTCTCCCTCGTGCATGTTGTTGGTAATTTGCAATCTCAAGTTCATAACCATACCCTCAAAATTAAATCCTATTATGCTTCCATTGATAATAACTCCCTTCATGGTAACCCCATTCCTAAAAATATTGACAATTATGCTTTCCCCAAGGACTTCATCATGCTTACTTTTTCCTATTTTGATGGCACTGAAAATCCTTATTTACATCTAAAAAATTACAGTTTAGCCATTTATTTTTATTCCAATGATCTCTTGTTACTCAAAGCCTTTCGTCATAGCCTTGTTAATCATGCTCTCCAATGGTATACTCATTTTCCTTATGGATCCATTAGTACTTATTATGATATGGAGGATGTTTTCCTTTAACGATTTATTTCTAATAACGGTCCTAAAGTTACATACGAACGCTTGCCTTCTTTGCATCAAGTAAAGAATGAACCAATTTTAGATGACATTTTACACTTTAATTCTTGCATGCATTAGTTATTATTTCAGCCTATTGATTTAGAAATGAAATTTATATTTTGTCATGGCTTAATTCCTCCCTTAAAAGAAAATCTATTATATGATACATGTGAATCATTTACTCTTTTGTGTTATAAAGTTGTTGATTTAGAAAAAATACCTCATTGCGGATAATCTCTTAACACCTTCTTCTACTTCTTTTAATCCTCATATGCCTACTAAGTATTCTCCTACCCCATCTATTGACCCTCCGAGTTAGTTTTTCTTTGGATGGAAGGAGGGCTCGTGGAGAGAGCTCTGTAGGAGAATATCTGTGTAACAAATATGCAAACTTTAATGGAGTACTCTATTTTTGTATGAAAATTTTGCAAATTTTGTGTATTGATCAATATCTTGGTAAGTTTAGTTTGTTTCCTTGTTTAATTTGTGATTAATCCAATTGAGAAAGGTCTTGTCACCTTTGATTTGGAGTTTTTAAGTGAAAAAGGATCTCAAGTTTCAAAAGGAACAATTTTATCATGTTTTCTTGAAAATATACAATCTTGTTGATTAAGGATACATGTGCTAGTGAATGTGGCCAAGTAGAAGCTATAAAATTCATGAAATAAGGATTTTCAATATTGGTAAGGGTGTAATCATTTGTTCTCATGGATTTATATGTACATGCACAAGTGAATGTAATTGCAATTTGCTTGGGTATTCCTTTAGTATTATGTAGCAGCTTAATTGTGTGGTGTAAACACTTTGAGATTGTGATATAAATGGAAACCTTATTATGAAGTTGATGAATGTGAATGAGAAGAGTATGTAGTTTTTCTTAGACCCTAAACTATCCTTAAAGGTTGGGAAAATAAATATTTAATTGTGGATTGATGATAAAATCTTAGGAGGGTTTTAACCTCTATTTTTAAAGTTAGAATAGAGAGTTCTGGTTCTCTTTTTAAATATTGTGAAAAATTGAGCCTCACTGTCAATCTACACACATATAAGAAGCCAAGAAATATATGTGTGTGGAGTCTCGTGCCTTAAAAATAATTTTTAACCATTTTATAGGAAAGTTTCTTCTGGGTTCACTATCAAACCCTATCTAGGGTTTTGTAACAAATTGTTGTTATAAGCCTTTAAGGGTGAATTAGCTCATGAAATTTACAAGACACTCATATGAAACTTTCCTCTACTATATTCTTGACATATAAGAGTGTAATTTTTCCTAGATAATCTACGCTTCTTGATAAAGGAATAACTCAGATCGATACACAAAGCAGAGCTTTAAATTGTAAGGAAGATACTAGAGAAAGAAAGGTTAAATGTTTGAGCTTGCCTTTGAAACTTTGAAAAATCATCTACTTAAGGTACTTACCAATATTAAAGAAGAATTATGCTATGAAAAGTTTTCATTCGAAGGAAATCATGACAATTCTAAACCAAGTCCTCAGAGAGAGTACTAAGGATGACTAGTTACCAAACTTGAGATATAAGTCATTACCTCTCGAATTGAGCCTTAGAAATTTACAAAAATCATCCTCGAGTGTAAGGAGTGATACTTTGAAGGTTTTAAAGTTTGAAATTATTCCAAGAAGCCTCGGTTTGTATCAAATTGTGACAGCTTCTGTACATGTTGATTGTGGAGCTAAGGAGAAAATTTGGCATGTGGGATTGAAGAGTTTAGTAAGTGCATGGGAACCTCAAACTTTTGAATAGATTATTGAGTGAAAAGAGTACTCTAATAATTCATTAGTTTCTGATAGTTGGTGCTAAAAACAAGTAAGTCACATCCTTGGAATCTAAGAAGTATAATAAGCCTAATTAGGAAGGAGAAGTTTGAGAAAAGGAGAACTAAGAGTTGAGTTACGAATTGAAATTTTTCACATAAGAATAAGGGGTAAATGGGTATCCTAGAATGGTCTTATTTTGTCAAATGAGTTCAAGAATCAAAAGTTATGCTTGAAAAATAGTAGTAACATGACTACTAGGACAAGGTGGTCTATTGAAGAAGGAGGTGTTGGAAAAGTGAGTTAATTAGAGAGTTGAGAAATAAGGTTTGGTAATAAGCAAGAGGGGTTAAATGGGTGTGCAGAATAGGTAAAAGTTTGTTTTAAGAGTTGTGAGTTGTTCCCAACGAGTGTTCACTTTCAAACTTGCCTTAAAAAGCCTAAAAAGACAATTTTGCGAAAGAGTTGAAATTGAAGTTATTTATTGATTGAGATGAGTTTGTTAGTGAATTTTGAATTTTTGGGCCTAATACACAAGGTGCATTGGTTCCATAAGACAATTTGGGCTTTTGATCCAAAATTTTACATGATTTAAAGAGTTTATTGACTAGGACTAATAAGCAAAATTGTAAGTTTTGAGAAAATTTGAATTGCTTTAAGTAAGCTAACAAAGTGGATGAGTTGTTTTTCATTATCCTCTACATAATAGTTGTGTTAGAGTATATTCTAAAAGAAAAGAAGTTGTGTATTCTAACAAGAAGTTGTTAAAGTGTTTGTGAGTGTTGACAAGTTGTGAAGAAGGAAAGAGAGAAGAAGATATCCAAGGTGAAAAATACTTGGAAAGACATAGAAGAGTTTGGAGAGAGAAGAAAAGAAGATAGAAACACCAAAAGAATAGGTAGAAATCCTAGGTGAGGTGTTAGAAGAAGCAAGGTGAAACAAACTTGCTTGAGAAGAGAGAGAAAGAGTGAGTTGAGAAGGAAAGAAAGAGAGAGAAGATGAAGAATTTCTTGTTAGAGAGCTATTACAATCAGATGGAAAAGAATGAAAGGAAGTGTGACAGAGTGGAAGAAAAAGAAGGTACAATCAAGAAGTTTTGGAAATGGCTAAGTGGTGAGGAAGAGTACAAAGAAAATTTACAAAAGAGGAAGAACAAAGATGAAGAGTCAAGTGAATATGCAAATCTCAAGAAGAAATAAGACACATAAGAACCAAGCAAACAACACCAAGATTCAAAGGATGAAGATAATATAATGAAATAAAACCTTGGGCAAGATGAAAATAGTCATGGAAAGTGGGTAAAAATAGTCAAGGTAGATGAGAAATTACTACAGCAAGAAAAGACTCAAAAAGAACAAGTGGAAGGAAGTAAACAAATGATGAATGAAATGATCGGAGGGGATGATAAAGCTTAGTTTTATCAAACTAATTTTGCTATTAGTGTTGTGAATCCAGGTTTGATAGAGAAGATAGAAGTAAAATAATCAAATTAAGGTGAATTTAGCAAGCAAGAGTAACTATTTTTAGATTTTAAATCCATGATCAAGCAAAAAGAGAACCAAGAGGATGTAAAAGATGGAATAATAGTCTTGTACGGTGAAAATTCATATCATATAATGTTGAATCAGTGTATATACTCAACTAAAAAGTGAAGAAGTTGATGGAAAATACAAGAATCACCATCTTATTCAAAGATATGATCATTTCAAGGACCAAGAAGCTAGTAAATGACATGATGCAGTTGATGAAGACAAAGAGAGCATGTTATTCAGTGAGGATCAGTTCAAGGAGGTCCAATTCAATTGGAGGTACAAGAAGAAAAATACAAATTGGAGGAAACTTTTCATTCCTTGGGATTATGATGTAGGATCATCATCCTTAGGTGTAAAATTTTGGTGTTTGGTCAATTTTGGGTTTGCAAGGTAATTTAGGAGGCCTTAGAGAGTCATTCAAACTCACCATAATGTTATGGTGTGTTTAGAAGTTAAAAATTTCAAACTATGAAGTTTCCATCCAATTTTGCAAGTTGAATTTGTAAAGGGGTTTAAAATCCATTTTTGTCTTGTGTTGATGATTTAAGTGGTCTTAAGTGTTATGAGATCTATGTTAAGGATTGGTTATGGTGTATAAGACTCCTAAAGCATGAAAAGGGGCAACATAATATGTTAGGAAGATTAAAAGGTGTCATTTCTATGTTTGAAAATCATGCCACATGTTCAAGAATTAGTTAGGGTTATAAAAGATATGAAAAGGAGGGATCAAATCATTGGAAAGGAGTTAGTTTTTCTTTGCATGGAAGGAGGGCTCATGGAGAGATCTCTGTAGGAGAAGATCTATATAAAAAATATGCAAACTTTAATGGAGTGATATGTTTTTATATGAAAAAGTTGCAAATTTTGTGTGTTGATCAATATATTGGTAAGTTTAGTTTGTTTCCTTGTTTCATTTGTGATTAATCCAATTGAGAAAGCTCTTGACACCTCTAATTTGGATATTTTTGAGTGAAAAAGGATTTAAGCTTCAAAGGAACAATTTTATCATCTTTTCTTGAAAATATACAGTCTTGTTGATTAAGGATACATGTGCCAGCAAATGTGGCCAAGAATAATATATAAAATTCATGAAAGATGGCTTTTCAATATTGGTAAGGGTGTTATTCTTTGTTCTCATTCATTTCTATGTACATGCATAAGTGGATGTAATTGTAATTTGTTTGGGTATTCCTTTAGTATTCTGTAGTAGTCAACCGTGTGGTGGTAAACACTTTGAGATTATGATTTGAAGGGAAACCTGATTATGAAGTTAATGAATGTGAATGAGAAGAGTATGTAGTTTTCTCAGACCCTAAACTATCCTCGTAGGTTGGGAAAAGAAAGATTTAATTGTGGATTGATGAGAAAAGCTTATGAGGGTTTTAACCTCTATTCTTAAAGTCAAAATAGAAAGTTTTGGTTCTATTTTTAAATATTATGAACAAGTTGAACCTCACTATAAATCTACACATGTATGAGAAGCCAATAAATATGTGTGTGTGAGTCTCAATCCTTGAAACTAAGCTTTAACCATTTTATAGGAAAGTCTCTCTTACTGTTTCACTGTCAAACCCTATCTAGGGTTCTCAGTAATAATTTGTTGTTAGAAGCCTTTAAGGGTGAATTAGTTCATGAAATTTACAAAACACTCACATGAACATTTCCTCTACTATATCCTTGATATATCAGAGTGTAAGCTTTCCTAGATAATCTATAGTTCTTGAGAGTGGAAGAACTCGATCGATACACAAAGTAGAGGTCTAAATTATAAGGAAGATAATTGAGAAAGAAAGGTTAAATGTTTAAGTATGTTGAAACTTTGAAAAAATCATCTACGCAAGGTCCTTACCAATATTAAAGAAGAATTATACCATGAAAATTTTTCATTCCAAGGGAAATCATGACAATTCTAAACCAAATCATGAGAGTGCTAAGGATGACTAGTTATCAAACTTGAGATATAAGTTATTACCTCTTGAATTGAGCCTTAAAAATTTACAAAAATTATCCTCAAAGTGTAAGGAGTGATATTTTAAAGGTTTTAAAGTTTGAATTTATTCCAAGAAACCTCGCTTGTATCAAAATTGTGACAACCCCGTACATGTTGATTGTGGAGCTAAGGAGAAAATTTGGCATGTGGGATTGAAGAGTTTAGGGAGTGAATGGGACCCTCAAACATTGTGAATACATTATTAAGTGAAAAGGGTACTCTAATCATTTATTAGTTTTTGACAGTTAGTGCTGCAAACAAGTAAGTCACATCCTTGGAAGCTAAGAAGCATAATAGGCATAATTAGGAAAGATAAGTTTGAGAAAAGGAGGTCTAAGAGTTGAGTTACAAATTGAAACTTTGTACACAAGAATAAAGGAAAAATGGGTATCCTAGAATGGTCTTATTTTGTCAAATGAGTTCAAGAATCAAAAGTTATGCTTGAAAAGTAGTAACATGGCTACTAGGTGAAGGTGGTCTATTGAAGAAGGAGGTGTTGGAAAAGTGAGCTAACTAGCTAGAGAGTTGAGAAATAAGGTTTGGTAAAAAGTAAGAGGGGTAAAATGGGTGTCCATAATAGGTAATATTTTTTCTTGAAGAGTTGTGAGTTGTTCCCAATGAGTTTTCACTTTCAAACTTGCCTTAAAAAACCTAAAAAGACAATTTTGCGAGAAAGAGTTGAAATTGAAGTTCTTGATTGATTGAGATGAGTTTTTCAGTGAATTTTGAATGTTTTGGGCCTAATAAAAAGGTTTATTGGTTCCATAAGACAATTTGGGATTTTGATCCAAAATTTTACATGATTTGAAGAATTTCTTAACTAGGACTAGTAAGCGAAATTGTAAGTTTTGAGAAAATCAATTTTTTGAAGTAAGCTAACAAAGTGGATGATTTGATTTGCATGATGCAATACATCAATTATCCTCTAAATAGTTTGAATATTCTCCATTTATTTACAATTTTTACCCCTTATATAATTTTCTTTCAAAACTTATAGGGACAAGGAATTCAACCCTCTTGACCTCTTGGTCTCAACTCCCTATCAAAATCTATTTTCTAGTTGCACTACAAAGTTCTCCAAGTGTAAATACATGTTTATTTCTAGAACATTAATAAGTTTTTAGTTTTCTTTTAAAACTTGAGTCTTGATAAGCATTGAACCCATGACTTCCACTTGTTATTACTTTTCTAAACTTGGCTTAATTGGGTGTGTTGCTAAGTGCTTTAAACATATACAAGCTTAATCTTCTATATATCCACTTAAAACATGTAAAATCGTTTAAAAGACAACAAAAACTTTTCTAGTTGTGATCTTGCATTGAGTCGGTTTACTCATTTCACTTTGGAGTTAACTATAAGTTAGGAAGAATGACCCACCTACAAAATGGTATGGATATTGGGTAAAGCTATCGGGAGCGGGATGAAATTTATCTGTCTTCTTAAGTATTTGTAGTCATTTTCAAGAAGATGAGATAGATCTCAAATCCCTTTAACCGGCGCACATGCGAGGAGATATAGGTATGTTTGTATCTGTAATAGGTAGTTATCCATTAAACAATTGTTTATGACCGCAGTTAATGTGGATCAATTTCCACCAAGTTGTAGATGTTGTTCGTGTTGGTTGCACATGGAGCTTTCCAAAAATAGGGTTTGCCTCTAGTTAGATAATATAATTATTGAACAAGGTAAGTGGTGCCCATGAGATGAGCCATTTAGGTTGTAAAGCTCAAATTAGGGTCAAAATTGAGTTTAATCGAGACAAATCAACTGCAAAGATTCTTGATACTATGTGAAGGGTTTCAAAAGATGGGATTTTTACAACTAGAAGGAAAAGGTATAAATTTCCACCTCAACACCAATAATTCTTCAATGCATATTATAGGCTAGAATGGGCTTCTTCTCTCAATTTGTTTTGATACCGTATCAAGGTAACCAAAAAGATTAAACTAGGAGACCAATAATGGTCTTAAACATCCAATATGACATGAACCACCCAAACACAAAAATTATATGCATGCCAACAAGCTTTATTATTGAATATTCACACTCCCACATATTTCATACTACAAGAGGGCATATTAAATAGGTTTTACAATTAAGTTTAAATAAATAATGTTTGAACAAACTCATATGGGTGTAACCAAGTTATTGAGAAAATAATAACTTGGTTAACTAAATTAACCATGAAAATAACTCCTTAAACAAGCTTACTATGTGCGAACACAATTACAACTACGTAGTGTAGACACAAAATCACACACTTGGGTACATTTATAAGTCCTAAAATAATACTTGCATTCATATGATTCCTAAGCGAGAAAACTAATAATTGACAACTATCTTTGGCCTCTTTGCTTTGTTTATGGTCTTCTTTATGGTCTTTTACACCCTACAACCTAGTCGGTATTTTACTTATTTATATTTTATGGCTCCAAAACTAATTTCCAACTAGGATAGGAGCACCCTTGTCCTCTCTCGGGCACCCAGACCCTTTCTTATCTTACTCGCTTATTTTGGGTCTCCTTTATCTTTTAGGAGTCTTTTTCACTTATGGGTCGACATTTTAGTTTTCAATTACGAAATTTAAACAAGGGAACCATATAAAGACATAGTTATGTGACAAAAATCAAGTACTGTGCACTAAGCATTACTATTAGAACCTAAGGTTGCATCCAAAGGCATTCTAAGAGCATCAAGGCATCCATCTAGCTTTCATTCAAGGGACAAGGGATTGCATTTTCTGCATACACGCATAGGAAGGGAAGTTCATTTTTCCATCCACACATCTATTTACATTGGTACATCTAGCTATTACCCGCTATCAAGTGTGCTTACAAAAGGGATTCCTAGGGAATGATTTTTACACATACACATAAGAACTACATGGATTCTAAAATGTAGTACAGTGATTGGTTATAAGCTCACTCAGTGGTCGAGTGACCTCCTGGGTCATTCTGACTCCTCATTTTACATCTTTTCTTTTTGGGATTTGATGTAGTTTAAGGGTTTTACAGTTCATCTAGTGGCATACAAGTGACTAAAAGTGATAACCAATGACACTTATGCGACACCAAAAAATTTAGGTTCCAACCATTTTCGCAGTCACGGCGCGCTAAAGCAGAGATCGACCCAATCTAGGTAACCTAATCTAAGATTATCCAAGAACTCTATAATTTATTGTGTTCACTTCGATAGTCTGCTTCTTCTAGTTTATTAGTCTCTCTAGTCTACACATTCTTGACATTCAACATAAATCAGCAAAGTCCTTTCCTCACTCTTTTACACTTAAGGTTTCATATTTATCTAGCTTATTGCTTGTGTCCTCTTGTATATATACACCTGCTTATTATAGGTTGCATTCGTTTACTCTACAATATTAGGGTTTAACACTTATTTCTATTTTTAAAAATCATTTGGTGAACCCATCACTCAAATTCCACCTTCTTTCTAGGGTTTCTTCTTATGCCCATTACCCGTAGTGGTCGTTTTGGGTCTTTTGAGCAAATAGAGCTCCCTCCATATTCCTATAGGGTTTCTAAATCAATAGTGAATCTGATAACCCATTTCTCAACTCTCAAAATATTCCTTTTGAAAACATTGAAACATATGATAGTGAAAAATCCTATGATGAGGACATCAATGTTGATCAAGAACAACAAGACAAGATTACCAACTTTTGGCAAGATCTGCGTGGAAATCCTACACATCTTCTCGCATATTGTCCATGCTTTGATGGCTGCTAAAAACTCTAGAGATGTTGCTTATACACCCCATGTAGGTTCTTCTTCAGTTGTTATGGCCTCCACTCAACCCATTCATATTCCTAATTCCATTCCCACTACCATCTCTCTGATCATTCAACCTAATACTTCCATTACACAACTTAGCTCTTTTCTCGAAACACTCCCGATTTAACTTCTTTATATCAGGATCTACAAATTCAAATTCTTCGCTTTCAAATAGCTACTTCTCATGCATCTCCATCTCTTGATTCCACCTTACTCCTTCATACTCCTTTTACACCCGTTATTTCCACTTATGCACTTCCTCCAAAAAAATTTGTGCTTCTAAGTTGCCAACATTCAATGGCCATGGTGACCCCGAACAACATCTCTCCGATTATTTCATGTAGCATGTCTAGATTATACAGATGATCATACTTTACTAGCAAATCTATTTCCTATAAGCCTCCAAGATTATGTTATGCATTGGTTCTATGATCTACCTATCCATTCAGTAACATCATTTACACATTTATCTGATGCTTTTCTCACACATTTTTCAATCAATATCGGTTCTAAGATATCATATGCTCAACTTGCAAAAATTAAACAAGGATCTAATGAGCATCTAGCAAATTATGTCTTACGATATAAGAAAAACTTAGCTAAGATGTAGAATGTGCTCACTGACTCAAAACTCTAAGATCTGTTTGTCCAGTATCTTACCACCTCTAAGACAACATCATCTTCAAAACATCTCCTTCATTTAATCATCTATGTCATACTCTTAAATTACGTGAAGGAAAACTTATCTCTATGGGAAAACTCAAGTACCATGATCAAGCTTCATCATATTCTAATTGATTTCAAAGTAAATATTCTTTCAAGCCATCTACTAAGCCCATTGAAGAAAAAGCTACTATTAATGATGTTTCCACTCCGAAAATCTTCAATAAGAACCTCCAAAGCATATATTTACAAAAATTCCTTATGTTCTTCGTATTTTATTGCCACAACTCATTGAGAGAAATCTTATTACGTTTCCACCACCAATGAATCTTTATCCATCTCACCCTAAGGGCCACAATTATAACAAAAATGAAATATGTGACTATCATCATTGTGTTGGGAATTCAAATGATCTATGTTTTAAGCTTAGGCATCTCATTCAAGATCTCATTGACAATGATGCAATCGATCTCCCTGAGCCTTCGGCATCCAAGCTGGTCAATGACAACAAAAATCTCAAATATTCAACGATCCATTACCCAAACATGAAAAACAAGATGTTGATTCTTCTACTAATCATACACATTGTGTCATACTTCCTCCTTCATTAAGGGCTCTTGATTTTCTAGTTGCTCATATTGATGCATCTCCACCATTCATTACATTCTCTGATCACAATTTTTATGCTACATTTTCTTTTGGTACACTACATATAAATGTTTCTATTGGATCTTATACTATCAATAACACCATGATTAATTCATAAGCTCCTATTTGTGTGTGTTCTCTTGAATTCCTCATTGCTATCAACTATCCACTCTCTCAAATTTCATATCTAATTCCCAAATTCTATGGTTATGTCAAGCTTCCAATTATAGTTGGGCCTCTCACCATGCTTGTGCCATTCGTTGTGGAACCTTCAATCAAAGGTTTTGACATGCTCTTAGGTCTTCCTTGGATCTGTGCCACTAAGGCTATATTTTTCATGACTCATTTGTGTCTCAAATTCATCCACAACAAGTAAGTTTTCACTATCTAAAGTGTTCCACCGTTCACACTATTTCCTCTACCTCCTCTTGAGATTGTCCTCTCACTAGCTACAATATATAAGCCCCCTAGGCCTCTTAAGTCTAAGGCATCTTATACACCTAGTTCACCTATTTGCAAATGACCTAGTCGTCCTCATCAGTCTGTTAGTCTATATTCTCAGCCTAAGTCCCCTACTCGGGTAACCCCTTCACATAGGAGTTCATCACCTCCTTGGTCTTCTTCACATAGGTTCTCATCACCTCCTAGATCTACTTCACATAGGTTTTCATCACCCCTAGGCCTACTTCACATAGGTTTTCATCACCTCCAAGGTCTACCTCACATAGGTGTTCATCACCTCCTAGGTCTCCTTCATATATACAATGTCAGTCTCATACACCATTGATATTAGAGCATGGTCACATGCCTTTATCTCCTCAGACATCAGGTGGAGGACCCTTTCCCTTCACTTTTTTTGGATAGTTCAATCATCATATACTTGGGGGAATCATGCTTGATTCTCTCTCCCCTTTTAACTTTCTTAGGTGTTTATTTTCTCCACTCATATGCTTTGTGCTTCATACTTCCTATTTCTATGCAATCTTACACAACATGATACACTTTGTATCATCATTACCTTATAATGCACTCTTGTACTAGGGTTCACACTTGACTATTAAGGGCATACTACATTCATGAACCTCACACACTAAGCATTCCACACTCCATGCTTCCCAATGCATCTTTCTCGCATCCAATTCTCACACATCATATTATCATATTCTATAATCTATGCTCGTGCTTCATGCTACATCATTATAGCACACATTTTCCAACCATTTCCTATGACGCACTCTAGTTCCATGGTTCATACTCAACTACTAAGGGTCTAAATCTGAAATTAACCTCACCTCATTCACACTCTTTACGCTCTATGCTTCATTGATCATATCTTTCTAGCGCATATTATCAAACCATTTCCCGATGACGCACTCTTGTTCTATGGTTCATTCTTGATTGTTTAGGGGTATTTTATAAATGAACCTCATCTCACACATCTCATAAGCAGTTTTTGGGGGCATACTACTCCCATCACACTCACTCTTACACACAACACATTACATATCTTGGTTCCACTTACTCTTGCTTGTTTTTACTCACATGTTACACTTTTCTTACTATGTTATCTAGATATCCAGTATGTCATTATCTTTTATATATACACATGCGCATTCACTTGTTCTCTAGTTATAAGTGAAAAATTCCTACAAATATTTACACACAACACAAATGCTTAGCACTATACCTCTTACCAAATCCCACCGAGGCTCCCGGGGCATCTACATTCTTCACACTTCAAGTGTTATTGTTCCATTTTTACTACTTCATATTATTACAAGCACATTACTTTACACTTATTTATACACACTTTGACATACTCTTTATCTTCCTAACATGTTAATAGGTGATTCATGTCCAACATTTGCTTTGCAGGACTATTTTCCACCATGGTTGTCGATACTTTACTTGTTAATGCTTTCCATTGATTGTTATTGTATGTTATTAGTTGAGGGCTTTGGCCTATGTCTTTCTTATTCATTGATTACTTATTTGTGGCTACTTCGGTCATGATTGTCTTATGACATTGTGAGTGATTTCCCATATATAAAACCCACTTTACGCAGTCTCTCTTTTGTATGCACACTTGTTTGTTACACTCTTTTCTATTATATGATTGCTACTTTTTATACTAACACGTGCATCTAGCCATTTTTTTTGCATGTGCCTTGGTTTCTACCATGCACATTCCCTCCCCTAAAGGGTATATATTTTAGATCAGCATATGGTCCTCTCCTTTTGGCTACATTCTCCTATTGACATCCCATGCACCCCAAACAAAGGGGCCATACATTGGGTGAATCACCACCCCATATAGTAGTACAATACAGCTTCAAAGATAAGAACATAACAGATTTAAGTTATAGAAATGACCCAGATCCCGACTTGGGTCCTCGCTTCATCACATCACCGGTCCCAAACATAGACACTAGCGCCTAATCACTCTTGACCTTTACTAGGTGCCTATGACCAGGGGGAAGTTACAGTTACTTTCTCATATTAGCATGATTCTCAACAGTCTAGAGATCTTTTTTCACAATACAGGCATAGTCCTCCAACAAGTAGAATGCATTCTTTCTCCATTTTATACATGAAACTAAACACAAATCACACCATCTACAATGGTGTATAAATTCAGGAAGCAGTCATGGAAGAAGAGTAAAACTAGACCTCTCTCCCCAATACTATTATGTCATGGTGTGATATCACCCAAAAAAATCACACTTGGTGTGAGATTGCCCAAAAACTCGTTCTTGGCATAAGATCACCCAAAAAACTTGTTTTTGGTGTGAGATCGCCCAAAAAAACTCACTCTTCTACAACATTTTCAAGACATTTTCTATCCTTTTACACTCATGATCATCAAGTGCATACTTTCCTTTTACTACTTTACACACATTTACATACTTTTGCAAGAGTTTTCATAATACATGACTTTGACTACTATTTCACTCTTCTTTTGTGTTTGTCCTTAATACGCAACAAGAGGTAGCCTTCATCAAGTACAACATGTACAAAATGTTACAACACAATATGCTTCACCCCTAGGGTCACTTCCTCTTTCTTAGTTTTCACACTTCATTTTTATCACTTCACACTTTCACTTGTCTCCTCGCACGTTATCGCCATCACATTCTACATGGTTATCAAGTACACATCTCTTATCTACTTTATGTTATTAATTATTCACTCAACAACATAAAGTGGGGGCAAATTTAGACACAAAATCACGCACTTGGGTACATTTTTAGGTCCTAAAAGCAAACTTGCATTCATATGATTCCTAAGCAAGAAAACTAATACTTGACAGCTATATTTGGCCTTTTTTCTTTGTTTCTAGTCTTCTTTATGTTCTTTTACACCCTATATCCCAGTCGGTATTTTACTTATTTATATTTTATGGATCTAGACACCAACATACAGCTAGGACAGGAGCACCCGGGTGCCCCTATCCCCTCTAGGTGCCCTCAACCATTTCTTATCTTACTCACTTATTTTGGGTTTCTTTTATCTTTTGGGCATCTTTTTCACTTATGGGTCAGCCTTTCAATTGTCAATTACAAAATTCAAAAAAGATAATCATATAAATACATAGTTATGTGACCAAAATCAAGGACCAGACACTAAGAATTACTATTACCACCTAAGTTTGCATCCAAAGTCATTCTAAGAGCATCGAGGCATCCATCTAGATTTCACTCAAGGGATAAGGGACTACGTTTTCTGCATACACGCATAGGAAAGGAAGTTCATTTTTTCATCCACACATCTATTTACATTGGTTCATCTAGCTATCACCCATTATCAAGTGCACTTACACAAGGCCTTCCTAGGGCATGATTTTTACACACATGCACAAAACTACATGGAGTCTGAAATGTAGTGCAACACTTAGTTATAAGCTCACTCAGTTGGGTAACCGTCGGTTAGTCCGACTCCTCGTTTTCCATCTTTTATTTTTAGGATTTTATGTACTTTAAGGGTTTTACAAGTCACTATCTCTTTGTAGGTTTCATGCGCACTCGCGATCATCTAGTGACATACAAGCAATCAAAAGCAACAACCACTAATGCTTTTACAACACCAAAACAATTCAAGTTCTGACCATTTTTGTAGTCACAGGCGCCTAGTAGTAAACTCCAAAGGCCAAAGCGCCCTGACTCCAATCCAAGCACCCTAGTCCAGGCTTATCCATCAACTCAAGAATTTATTACGTCCACTTGCGATAGTATGCTCTTTTTGTTTCTTAGTTTCTCTAGTTTGCACAAATCCCGACATTCAACATAAATCAACGAGGTCCTTTCCTCTCTCTTTTGCACTTAGGGTTTTGTATTTATCTAGCTTATTGCTTGTGTCCTCTTACATCTAACAGCTTGTTTATTATAGATTACATTTGTTACTCTGTAATATTAGGGTTTAACATTTATTTCTATTTTTGTTAAATTGGGTAGGAAATATCTCAAATGACTACCTAATGCGAACACACTCTAACACATGCAAGCATACAAATCATAACAACATATAACCATAAAATTTCAATAATAAATGTCACATATATAATCATAAAGAAGGTTATGAGCCACATATAAGGGACATAATACTGTCACATGTTCATGTAAGCAAATGAAACCAATGTTGCAAACAAGGGGCACTTAAACATTGCACACACATATAGAAGGCTAATGACTATATCGATAAAACAATCAAGTAAGAAATTAAATTCAGAATAATGAAAAGTAAACAATAACTAATGGGCACATGGAACTAAATGCATTAGTCCCACACAGTTCACATGTATTAGTCCTAAATATTTGAATATATAACATGTAACTCAATGTATATAGAAGCATAATGAGAATGTGAAATAGTAATGAACCAATAACACCTAATATCATAGGTGATGCCCTAATATTTGTATAGATAATGGATAAAAAGATATTTCTAACATCTATAAGCATTGTAAAGACTTGTATGTCCTACATCATGCGCATATACTCAAGAAACACGTGTGAAAAGCGTGTAAAATATGGTATCTATAAAACCATGCGATGAACAACATATATAAATTAAAGAAGCTAATACATCAAACCATGTTCAAGTCCTAGTTTTATGTTTTAAAAATATTTTAATCCTTTAGATTTTTAGCATATTTGATTTTTTTAATTTTAAAATATATGGATTATTTTTCCTTTTTAGAAATAAATATAACAAGGACTACCCTATGATAGGACCAAGAATGTGAGGAGAGAAAATGCTAGTGTAGGAGGATGCTTGCATGGGATATAGCTTGTAATTTTAACATGAGTAGATTCAATAAGAGCGGGCATAGATGTTGGTATTCTTATAGAAGGAAGAATAAGTAAAGAAGCCTCATAAGGGGATGCCTTAAACCGTAACAACTTTATTACCAAAGTATATCATATGCATTGATAAAGAATAGAAGGAATAGCTCAAATCATATGATTTTAGGGGTATCCTAGAATTATGTCACGTGTTCCAAGGGTATCAATAACTAAGAAAGGCGTAGGAATGTTAAGTGCCCCTTGTTGAAGGGAAGTAATAATTTTTCTAGTAGATTTATTAGGATACTATGCATTGAATCAAATATGTTGTTGAGTATAGCCCAAAGAGGTAAGCAATTTAAGAGTACACATGTTGTACCTAGCACCATTATTAACCATGAAACTATGGATATGTTGTTGATTAACAAAAGTTTGAATATAAATTGCATGAAAAGGAGCATCATTTTTATGTAGATTAGTGTCGACTATGATAAGAAGTAGAATCCAATCCATCTTGTTGTTCTAAATGAATTAGTAGTGGCAATTTTGTGCTAATTATGTGTTCAAGTGTCTTTAATGGAGTAATTTGCACTCACATGGGAATTTCAATGTGTACCTTATCTGTAGTGACATATAGTCGTTTTAATAGACTTATCTTAGTCTCAATAAGGTCTTACATAAAAGGTTTAACTTCATATGTATTGCTCGATTCACCAATCTTGGATGTATGTAACTTATCAATAGGAATACCCAATGCTATAAGTGTGATAACAGGATCATCGAGGAAAAATATTCAATGTTGTAATATTTGAAAGGTTCATTATCTACAAAAATAGTATATTCATGAATATCGTGTACAAATTTGACACATTGATGAAGAGTGGATGGAATGGCATTCATATCATGGTCCATGGTCAACCTAATAGTAAATTATATTACAAAGCATTATACATAACATGAAACATGGTAGGGCCATTTTAGGGCCAACCAATACATCAATGTAATTTTATATAGACTAAGTCGTGAGATGTTATCAAATCAATTTTTTAAAATAGGATTATTACCAATAACATTCATAGAATACCCATTATGGGAGAAAAGAGCTAGAGAAAACATTTGATCCACATCCATTATCAATCAACACCCTTTTTATTAGAAAACTATGTACTTGTATAGTGATTACTATACATTTCAAACTCTATGTAGTTCTTGTGTGTGTGTGTGTGTGATTGAATTGTGTCCCTTGAAGCTAGGTTTTCCTTGTGCCAATCGTGCCAAGGTAGCAAGATACAAATAATTTTTCCCCAGATGAATGTGTGATATGGGATTCATAAATAACTCCTCCTATGTAGTGAATAATGCAGCCCTTGCATGTTGTTCCTTTCCCAAGTGGTAGATAGTAAATATTAGCCCCAATTCTCCACTTTTAATAATGGCAAGTAATTCATGTGTATACATGATTCCCTTGTTTTAATTTTGTCATCAACCACAAAAAAGGTTGACCCAAAGTGATAAAAGATACTTTAGAAAAGATATCAAATGATGTGGCATTTCAAACTTGAAAAAGAGAAGGAAAAGGATAGAAGTTCCCAAAGGGGACAATATCATCTGGTTGCTCGTGTCCCTAGTGGGTGGTAGTGTTCAGGATGCTTAGAGGATAAAATAGGAAATACATAACTAGGTCATGTGTTGTCCAATGTCCAAAAGTAAAGTGACCATTCAAGAAAAGTAAATGTCAAGAGTACCAAAAGGGATAAAGTAATGTAAAAGCAAAACAAGTGTTGTTAATGTCTAGTTTTCTTACTTAAGAATCATGCATATAATAACATACTTAGAGGCATGATGTAAGTAGTAAGTGTGTGATTTCGTGACTATATTTTTTCCCACTTTATGCTGGTGAATGAATATTTAGTAGCATAAAGTAGATAAGAAGAGCATACCTTGTGGAGAGTCAAAGGGAGTTATAACTAATAACATGCCGAATGAGGATTATGCTTGATATCATGCCAAATGGAGATTGTAGAATGTGTATCGTGGAATCTAGAAGAGGATAAGGATCCTAAGGGTGACCTCATGTGTGTAGTAGAAATGATGTCTATATTTTTTCCTTGGATATTGACTTTGTCGAAGTGTCTTGTACTTGAGATTGTTCCTTATTTCATTTGTGTGTTGCCTTTTGTTAGAGTAAGGTCGGACCTACAAAAGAAGATAAGTGTAGTCAATGCTCATGATAAATGAAATTGAACTTTAACTTAGTAAATGTAAAAATATAAATGCTTATTGAAAAATAAGTGAATCAAGGATAAAGTACACATATGTGCCATGAGAAAAGAGATAGAATTGTTCATGTATGTTTTTCCTTGGAGATGGTTGGAATAGTATTAAGGATTTAGGCATCTTGTTGCCAAAATAAGGATTTGAGTGTCCTTTCACTAAACTAGGGATTTGAGCGTCCTATTGCTAGACTAATGATTTAAGCATTATGTCACCAAGGGAAGAGTATTAGGAGAGCCATAGGTTTTTCCCTCCAACCGTTAACACTTCCCCATAGATAAGTGTCACTACAGATGGTCACAAACCCAATAGAAACTGGTCACCAAGAAAATAAAGTAATTAGTTCCCTTGCCCAAAGTATGTAACTTGTCACTGATTTTGTTTCTATTTTTCCTAATAGTAACTTGAAACTAAGTATGTGCTGTTGAAAATTGGAAAATACTATCACTAAGAACCTGTTGATTCCATAGTGTACTTATTTTTCCCCAAAGATAGACTACCTAGGTAGGACACTAGTTCCCACCACTCCTATTCTTGTTAGGTGTTTATGTCCCTACACTGGTTTTGGCCCAATTCTAATTTTGAACATGTTACTTAGCTCTTGTTTGTCCTAATTTTTTGTGTACTATTCTACATTTAGTTTTGAACTACTAAGAGGGTGAAGTAGTCATTTGATTATTGCCCCCACTCATTTTGGGTGCATGAGATTAATAAAGATGAGTGTGGCCCAAAAAGAAAAGATGAAACTGATGTACACATTTGAAATAGAAATCCTATAGGGGGAATAGGGAATGTACATGATGATGACCATGACACATGTAAAATAATGGGAAAGGCTATCCAAAAGTTTTATTTACAAGCAAACATGGAAAATGTAATAGAAATTAGTCAAAACACACATTAAAATGGAAAAATACACAATGTGTAACTAGTTGAAAATATGGGACACCACTCAAGATGTCACAAGACACTCAAGCCTTGAAGTGTATATAATAAAAACACACAATCAAATGTATGACATAGCCTATAAACAATGATAATCAAGACACAAACATAGACAAGATTCAATAAAATAAAATAACCATGGTTGGAAGTAGGTTTGTAAGACAAATGTTACACATGAAGCACTTGTTAGCATGTTAGAAAAATTGATAGTATGCCACAATGTATACAACTAAAAATAGGAATGAAAGTAGTAGATGTTGCAATGATAGAACCTGAATATATAGAGATAGGAAAAGGTAGATGCCCCAGGATCCTTAGTGGGACTGGTAGGGTAAAATGCCAAGCATAATGTATCATGTAAGAACCTATAAGTAATTTGCATTCACCTTAATAGTACCATGCGAACGAACATGTGTGCATGGAAAGATATAGAGCATACTATGAATCAAAGTAACATGGTAAAGATTGTGCAACATAGAATAGTATGAATAAGAAAGGATACATCCAATCAAGATCTAGGATAATGTTTTTGAATTTTTACAAATATGTGAACATAAAATAAAACAACTATGTGAGGGGATCAAGGTTACTTGCATTGTATGTGTGTAAGCTGAGGTCCATATAGGTAAGAGTGCCCTCAAAAATTGTGTTTGAATCTAAAACAAGAGTGCATCATCAGGTAGCGAGGGGGAGGGGATAAGATGCCCCCAAATGTGAATTCCATAGTGATATATCTAGATACAAAGGTGATGAATACACACAAGTGGATGAAGTGATGTTAAATAAGACACATGTGATTGCACTGGGATGTTATATTTTACCTTTTGTGTTGCTTTATACTCTTTAGCTAGATGGTGAGAAATTTGTAATGCTTATGGTGAAATAGTTGCATCTTCTTCATCGATAAGATTAAGATTTGGTGAGTACTCATCAAGGTGCTTATAGTCATCACAATAGGAGGTAGGATCAAAATCATTATCATCATCATATTTTAGTAGTAGGGATGAATCAATGTCACCCATGAGATTAATCTGCATGTTGCTCCCAAAATATTCTTTAAAAGTATACTTAGGATTTAGCTTATATGTGCCCATGCCTATGGAGATCCATAGATCATTTAGTAATTCATTGATACTTGTGTTTGCATAATCTATCTCAATATGCTTTGAAGAGTAGAGATATTTGTAGATTCATTTATCGTGTTGGCCTTAGATTGGGCTTGTGGTGGCTCAATTGATATTGTTGGTGTTGTGGTGTGCAATGACTCAGGTGCAAGTGATGATTCTTTTATTATAGTAGAATTTGAGGAATTTGATATGGAATTATGCTCATGAGTCATAAATGAATTAGATTTAGGAACCCATTGAGATTTGAAAACATGAGATAGATGTGTAATAAAATGGTGTTTAGAAAATGAAATAAATCCCTTACACTCAAGTTGGATTTTCCATTCTAAAGCATAGCAATAATTTTCATGATGTCCATTAATGCCATGATAATTGTAGAATGGTTGGCCTTTAGATTTTGTAATCTGATAATGAGGATAGTAATGATTGGGTAACAAAGTGATTAACCGATGATTGAGGAGATCAAATAGGATATCATGTTGTTAACATGTTCATCAAATGAAAGAGGTGTTTTATGTTAGAGGAATTTACCCTCACTTATGTGAGCACATGTAGCACATATATCATATAGCATAACTTTGGCCTTAGAAGCATCATGATGCATAAAAAGAGAATTGATACGAGGCATTGGAAATATCTTTAAGGTGTAGTATTTCAACCTTGAGAGATGTAATTGTAGCATTCATGGTTTAGAGTTGATCTTGAAAGGCATGGTGTAAAAATTGAATAGATTCTAAGATATCCTTATGGGAAGTGTCATCATTTCTAATAGAAGGAGTTGAAATACAACTCAAAATTGTATTTTTGGGAAGGTGTCATATTAATAGGAGTTGTACTTATTTCAACAATTGTATAAGAGTATACATGATGGATGTTGTTGAAGTAAAAGAAACAAGGATACTTCAGAATTAGTGTTCTACGACATGATGGTATAAAATAAAATGAGACATAAGGCCAAGTGATGTAGAAAAGTGTATATGAGACCGAAAATTAAGAGATCATGGAGATAAAACCCAAAGAGTGATGTTAGACAAAAAGTGATTGTCGTGAAATGAATAAAATAACCATATCTCAATATACAATTTGAATTTTACAAAAAAAAAAAAGAATATTTTTTTGATCTAATGATGTAAAATAAAAACCTCTAAGGTATTTTCTCAAAAGTTTGTATTTTTTGAATTAGGCCGTAGTTACCAAAAAGTATAATTTTGAATTTCTGAAAATTGTGCAAACAATTAGGGGAAAATTATGTTTTTGTTAAATATGTAAATATGAAAAATAACCTTAAAGGATTTTAAAAATAGATATTTTATACTCGAGATATGAAACAATATGTGATTTAAAAATTGGGAGCCCTGAATGTGACCCACGAGGTAGGATGAAGCATGAAACCCTAGTAATTTTTTTATAGATCTTATTTATGGTAGGTGATAGATGAAAATCACATTTGTATCTAAAGATAATATTCAGATATGAACCCTAATGTAAGTAGGGTTTGGGTTTGAGAATAATGTATCCATTAAAGAGCATATAAGGAACGGGTTCACCATATGATTTAAAGAATTATAAATCCTAATCAAAGGAGTGATATCAAATTGATATGACATTAACAAGAAAGATCTAGCATATAAAGTACAAACAAGTGTAAGCAATAATGAGATAAGAATGAATTAGCTTATATCCGAGATCTAGACCGAATCTAGGCTGGGAAACATGCTAAGAAAGTTGGATCTAGACTATGCGGAGCTCTGTTTAAGGAACTAGAGTTTGAAACTTCTTTAGACATAACCACCCAAAGGGGAACATGACTACCTTGGGTGCTAGTGTCCGATTTGAGTGCTAGTGTCCTAGCAAGTTATCTACTTCTAATCTTTCCAAGGTCTAAACTTATCTTCTTATTTTGTTGTTTGTCCTATCTAATTCATTGTAGCGATCTTATGTCATAGTTGTTCTGAAAAAAAAACCCTAATTAATTGTGCAAGGCTCAATAAAACATTAGATGGAATAAATAATGCATATGCTTGAGTTAAACTGACCTTAATGGTCACCCCAATGTGATTGTCACCAAGTGTTGCACTACATTTTAGACTCTATGTAGTTCTAGTGTGTGTGAGATTGAATTATGTCCCTTAAAGCTAGGTTTCCCTTATGTCAATCACACCAAGATAGTGGGCTACAACTAATTTGTCCCCAAGATGAATGTGTGAGATGGAATTCAAAAATAGCCCCTCTTATGCAATGAATAATGCAACCCAAATGTAGCCCTTGAATGTCGTTCCTTACCCAAGTAGTAGATAGTAAGTATTAGCCCCAATTGTCCAACCCCTAATAATGGTAAGTAATTCATATATATATATATATATATATATATATATATATATATATATGATTACCTTGTTTGAATTCATCCAATAACCACCCAAAATTCTAACCCAAAGTGATAAAAGAGACGTTAGAAAAGATATCAAATGATGTGGCATTTCAAACTTAAAAAAGAGAGGGAAAAGGACGAAGTGCATGCGATGGAAAAGTGACAAGCGAGCGTGGGAATCTACAAGTGACTCTTCCTCGCACCCGACCTCCCGAGGTCGTGCCGAGACAGCCGGTGGGGATGGAATATGTGTGAGATACAGACAAACTAGTTAGGCAATCTAATGTCTTCAATGCGCACTAACGGAACTTGCGAATCTAAAGCAAAGAAAGCCCTCCTAACTTGGGCTGGTGTGATAGATCGGTCAGCAAGGATGACTGCTCGAAGGCTCCAATCAATATCGAGCTCTGGCGTGATTCGATCTATGGGTTGTGGAATACGTGGAAAATGACCCGGATAGTTTCATGTATTTCTCCGGACAGGGTCATATGGTGGATGGTAAATGTAGTCAATTCTATGGATGGTTCTCTGGCCTAGTCCAGAACTCTCTAGCTTTGTTAGTTGTTGTGTCTAGCAAGGATAATTGTTTGATGATGATAGGTGGAAGTGGAGTAGACTGGAATACTAGTGTGCGTAGGCCAGTTTCTATGTCTAATTCTCCTGCGGATTCGTTGGGCTATGGGATTTGTGGGTCACAACCGTAGACTCTTAGTCGTTGTGGACTTGTTATGGTCATGTGTGAAATCAAGTCCTAATCCCTAATATCCAGTAATCGTATGCTTTCTCAGCTTCTATATTTAGGATCAATAACTGTGTGATTTTCTCATAATACCCTACAGGTGTTCATGTAACCTGGATTCTTAGGCTGGTATCTATATCTAGAAGAGTGTCTCCTGCATCTGGCTATGGGACCAAAGGATCACAACCAAAGGTTTGTTCTCTTTCGAACCCTTCTACAGTCATATGAATGTTTTCCTAGGGTAATCTGTAGTTCGGTTGATTTGACCAAAACTTGTGTGCTTGGTCGTCTTTTATGTTTAGTCCGCTCAACTAAGAATTGATTTGTTGCAAGCTTACTGTTGTTCGGAAGACTTGAATCCTAAGATTTTGATCTATATCGGTTATTGCCATGATGAGATTGGGCTGGGGCATGATTGGCTCAAATATGTATTCCCTGGGCTCTCTAGGTCCCGTGATTGTCATACAAAAGTAACAAAGTAAATTAACTGTAACAAAATGAAATTTAACTATGTGAAGTGTATCTATAGCATATATGTTTTCTCTATTTTTTGTGTTTTTCTGATGAACTTTATGAATTTAAGAAAACAACTATTTAAAATATCTAGAAAGACAACTAAAATAATAATTTAAAACAAACAAAATAACCGAGTGTAGCCATTTGTCTGTGCAATTTGTAGATCTATTCTAAACAATAAAATAGCTCATCTAATCTATTTGCAAGATTCTCGATCCTACCTCGAAAGTGAGCAGTGAATCATAGTTTCTCAGAAACTATCAATCCCCATGACTTCCCCGGCAATATTGAGAATAGAATTTACTGAAATAAAGCAATTAACTACTCTATTTGATATGATTCTAACTAGAACTTTGAAAGCTAGAACCTGGATTCTGTAGAACAGTGGCAAATCCGATGGTGTGTGTGATCTTGTCCCCTCAGTGTGATCTCCTCATTCCTTCATGTTCACATGGATCCAGAAAAGCGTGTAATGCTAGCATCAACAGTAGATATTGGGACAAAGGTAGCTCAAGACACAGACTGAATACAATGCGAGTAGGAGAGGGATAGCGCAAGAGTACAGAGCTTGGCTTATGCAATTCCTAGCGGGATCTATTGCGAGTCATGCAACATAAAGCATCCAGAACCTGAAACTATCCTGTTTGAGGAGCAAAACCTGCAACTTTAATGGCTTCCTAAGCTATTCTACTCCAATGGATTGGATGAAACAACAATACTGCTTGCACAAGATGGATTTGTGGCTTACCAACAGTAAAACAATGCTAACTAAGCATGCAATGAACTAAACTATGAATCCTAAGCAAAATAAAAGACTGAATTACTGGAAATGAGAAGATGAGAAGTGAATGAGGGGCCATTTGCTTGAGCACAAGCCATCTATTTATAGAATTTGCATTTACCCAAGGTAAAAGCCAAATAGAACTCTTAAACACTATTCCAGGGAACCAGAATCATAAATGCAAGCTTATGGCGGTGAAAGAAAGCTGGTAAAACGTTGAATTTACATGAGTCGTGTTAAAAGAGCTTTCTGGAAAACGTGTAAAGGACCGCCACCCAAGCAGGGCGGTGGTTTCATCACTGAAGAGAAAAAGGCTAAGAAAAGAGGGGAAAAGGAAAAATAAAGCACACGGGGGCTAAGTGGGGCATGCAGGATGTTAACGCACACTTGGAGAGCTTTTCCGGATCCCGAACACCTTGTGAGGAGACCTGTATCATCATTGGGGCACGTGTCATGTTGTTCTGACAGTACAGTACCTTACAATTTTGGGTATGTACATATTGCCCCCTCGGAGAAGTGTTTTAGCCATGAAGAGGCATAAAACGGTGGGTCCGAGTATGGCGGTCCCGAAATGGGAAGTTAGAAGTTATACCTGATACATCCGTGTGTTGAAATGACGCCATCCAAAATTCCTGTTACCTGCAAAATGAAAAGAGAACTCAAGTGCAGATAGACACAATAGTTTGAAAAATAAATGCTAAAATAACAGGGAATGAGAACGTACCATTTGTGCGGGGATAGGAACTTACCTCCATCAGCGCTCCAAACCTGTGAAAAATTCATTTTAAAATGAATCAGAGTGCTATATATATGAAAGTGGGCCCATTTTCCTATTCATTTGCGCGAGTCGATTTGATTGATTTTGAGCTCTGGGACCCACGGTGACGGTTTCTTGCGTGAGTAGAGTCAAAACGTCCGCGACGAGATAGCGATCATGCCTCCACGTGTGGAACATCGACCCGTGAGATCACAGGTTAGTTTTCTTCAGTTTATCCTTTTTACCCCCTTAAATTTGAAATGCTAAATACTTTGTCATGGGGGGGTAATTTTTCAAAATGTTAGTGCTAAAAGGTCCACCTAGGGGGGGTGCCTACTGGGTAGGCTTTGTTTTTAGGTAAAATGGTCATTTTTTTACGTTTTTTAGGATTTTTAAAATTAAAAACCCGCGTGGGTTTTTGGACCACGACAAATGCCAGCCCCGCCTAGGGTGGCGGTTTCTGGCTAACCGCCACCTGTTCGGGGTGGTGGTTACACGACAAGTCGCCCTTAATGCGGCGGTTCTGGCCGCCCCCCTGCTCAGGGCGGTGGTTCTGCACAGAATGCAAAAGGAACATCTTTTTGAGATTGTGTTTGTATTTTTAGCATTTCTACGTGCTTTCATGATTTTTCCAGTATTACTTGGATGCTAACTTGCTTTGTTTTGTGTGTTTTTGGGTGTATGCAGGCGAGGGAGGAGTATATCCGGTGGAGTAGAGAGAGGGAGTGTGATTGGCTCCCAGGGGTTCTAGATGCCCTCTCACAGGATGAGGAGGACACTCTTCAGCGGGCTGGGATACTACGCATTTCACGCGTGCCCCACGTTACACCATCTAGTCACATCCTTTGTGACTTGTTCTCATACTGGGATGCAGATCGGAACACCTTCCGATTGCCAGGGGTCCGCGGTGAGTGGACTATTACACTGGAGGACGTCTATCGCATTCTGGGGGTCCCGATCATCGGGAGATGACTCACCCTAGAGACAGCAGGCTCACGGGCACAGATTGCATAGTGGGCCACATATATGGGAGATGCAGTCATCTCCACGGGGTCGAAGAAGGGGGTGAGAGTTCGATCTATTCCTTCTTTGCCCATCCCCCTACTTCGCCAGGCCATCATGGGGATCCTTGCCTCGAGACTGATCGGGGACAAGGGAGGAGATACATTATTATACTGCTGGTCCCCCATTATTGCACAGATAGAGGGGCACGGTCGGATATATGCCTGGGGAGCAGACATTCTTGGGACCACCTACCATGACTTATACAGGGTGGTCCGTTTACAGGGGCAGTCATTGAGCCACCCGACTCTAGTCATGAGTTGGGTCTATGAGCATTTCATCCCTTATGGCAGGGGTGTGGAGGTGGCAGATCCTGGAGCTGTGAGGGCAGCCAGATGGACAGACATGTCGGTGCTTAGAGCACCTCATCAGCCAGATTGCCTCCCTGACTATTGCCGACATGGAGGCCACACCATACCAGACTATGGCAAGCATATGGGGCGAGGAGGCTCTTACCTTGATCTCCTACTCCACGATAGGGCAGCTTATTGACAAAGTAGGGTGAGTGGAGATGCACCCCTTTGGCCGAGTTCCTCATCAATTTGGCCTACCATACATGGGTATGCTTCCCCAAGTGGCGCCAGTATATAGATCAGTCCGAGAGGCCAGAGGGGGGCCTAGAGGGCTGGGTTGGATAGTGGTTACTCCTGGCGTTCCTATTACAGCCAGGAGGATAGTTCGTGCCAGAGGGAGAGCTGGTGCGCGTTAGGTGCCTTTACTTCAGATTGCCGCGGGTCCTGCCCACAGCAGCAATGACCCCATTGAGGTAGACTCCAAGTCTAAGGAGTTTACGGGGGAGACATAGGAGGAGACCGAGGACAGTGATCCTGAGTGGCATGATACCCAGGATATTATGCAGGTGGAGAGGGCCGAGCAGAGTGCAGAGAGGGTGACTCTGGTTTCAGAGGAGCCACTCTCCCAGGGCCATGGGGAGGATGAGTCTATTGCGGGGTGTTACGTTGCTCTAGCTACAGGAGTAGCCCCTCAGTCGGTAGTGGCATCCGTGGCGGGCGCTGACCCCATAGATCCATCTTGGAGGCCTGGTGATCCGAGTAAGTTACCCTCTCTCCCTTCTAGTGTTTGTTTCTTTGTTAGGATCTCCTTAGTTGCTATCTTGTATCTTTTAATTCCTTGTTTGGTTTCTAATTTGTTTTCTCCTTTGTTTGCAGAGACCGCTAATGAGTGGCGGGACTTGATCCGCAGGGTATGCACTGATACCCTGATGATCCCCATGGAGAGGACCCGCTCGAGCTATCCATGGACGCTGGGGAGCCTTCAGGAGCCGGCAGACATACCGACGTCTTTGCTCCAGTCTGGCATGTGGCCAGGATGGTATCGACCCTTCGCACCGAGCTAGCGGGGTACAGGATGGCTGAGCGTCTGATGAGGAGCCATTCTCGTGGTGAGACTGTGGCTGCCCCTCGGGATCCTGAGCCCTCTGTGCATTCAGAGCGCCGGCGTAGCCGAGTCCTAGGCGTGGGCGTGCACCTTCAGAGGGGTCCCGTAGGGATTGAGAAGCCACTTGGCTCTCGTAGATTTTGTACTATATATTCTTTTGTATATCCCGGGCTCTTTGAGCATTTTGACCATGCTTAGTGCATGATGGCATTGTATATAAACATTGATTATTTATATATATGCATTCGTTCTGGATCAAAATCTTGGCATTCATGGCTTTCTTTCTATTTCCAATTTCCTCATGTATGCTATGATAAATGTTTATATGCTTCTTTTAGAATATATGCAATGGTGAACAAATGATGCAAGTGTTTTACTTTTCCTTTTGTGTTTCATGATGCTTTGATATATGATAATGCAAATATAATGTGATTTTGAATCTTAGTTTACGTAAGCAATTTTGGATATTTCATGTTTGTTTTGGCAAAGTGATGAAAACAAAGCCGGTATGATGAATGATAAACCTGCTTTACCCCAACTCCACGCAACTAGTAAGATGTGAGGGCTTATCACCAAGAGTTGGGAAGGGCGCAAGTTATGAGGTGTAGTGAAATGATAGTGATGAAAGACAGACAAAGCTTTGGTGGAACCAAATTAGGACACCACAAGTCTACTCTACTCGAGTGACTTCATAGTTTTGGATGCAACTTGCTTTGCGGTTTATCCAGACTTAGACCCGTAGATGGCCACATAGTAGACAAAATCTGGGTTTTTAGGATTTTAACTCTCTTGGGACTTTGAACATCTGATTCATTTGTTTTTGACTCAAAGTTTCAAAGTTTGAATTGTTTGTGTATGACTTTTTGCATTTATTTGTCAAGAGGACCCCCTACACTTTGCCCCATGCTACTAGTAAGAAGCGTGGGTTTATCACCGTGGGCAAAGTATAGGTGAGTAAGGGCATTCCCATCCTTTCCCAACCCTACGTCACTAGTAAGAGACGCAAGCTCATCACCAAAGGTTGGTGGGGCAAGGAAATGTGTAAAATTAAAATTTTCTGTTTGATCAATGTTTGACTTGTTTATTTGAGTAAAATGTCAGTATGTGTTCATTTCCAAAGAGATATACATATGGGATAGATGTGACACCATGAAGCTTCTAGAACAGACCATAGGCAAGACACCTACCCTAAGAAGAAATCAAAAGTGAGAATAAACTTGCAGATCTTGGTATGGTTACCGTTAAGACTTTGTCATGTCTAGCTTTATTTGATAAAATGATTCCGAGATAATTTGATGATATCATGAAAATGGAGAAGTATGATTAAAGTGTTTATGCCAACAACATCATGAGTTTGTAATGAATTGCTTTGAGAATAGATTCCTTAATCACCATTTGTGTATGAAACAAGCGGACAATATGATCCTAATCTATATGAAGATGCAATGTAGATAGATATATAAGTAGTGCTAGCTGCTTACGCGTAAAAACGCTTGAGGTGTAGGGAATTGACTGTTTCACCAAATTCCTCACCTTCTAGCGTACATAAGAGGTATGCACCATTCCCATAGTCTTTCATGACTCGGTATGGACCTAACCATTTAGGCCAGAATTTCCTTCCTTCGCCGGTCTTCTTGTCGATCCGGCTGTCTAGTCTTAGAACGAGATCACCTTCATATATGTCGTGCTCATAGACTTTCTTGTTATATTGCCGGCACATCCGGTCAGCATAGACTCTATGCCATTGTTCAACATCTAACCTAGTTTCATCTAGGCTTTCTAGTTGGGAAAGACGTGCTTCTCTGTAAGCGTCTTCATCCAGAATCCCTTGTAATGAAATGCGGAGACTGGGTATTTCAACCTCGAGTGGGAGAACTGCCTCTGCCCCGAATACTAGTGAAAAAGGAGTTGCTCCCGTTGGTGTTTTTATTGAGGTTCGGTGGGCCCATAAGGCCGGATATAACTTCAAGTGCCAATCTCATTTGTTTTCTTTCACCGTTTTAAGGAGAATGGCTTTTAGTGTTTTATTCGTCGCTTCAGCCTGTCCATTGGCTTGAGGGTAATACAAGGAAGCCGTATGATGGCTTATTTTAAATTTATTGCATAGCTCGCGAACCTCTTCATTTTTAAAAGAAGTTCCATTATCGGAGATAATGATTTGCGGGATACCGTACCTGCAAATGATTTGGTTTAAAATGAACTTGGCGATTACAGAACTAGGTACAGTAGTAAGAGGCATAGCCTCTACCCATTTGGTAAAATATTCGGTGGCCGTGATTATAAAATTATGGCCATCTGTGGACGAGGGAGAGAATTTCCCTATTAAATCTAGGCCCCATGTAGAAAAGGGCCATGGAGTAGCGATTGGTTACAGAGCTTGTGCCAACATATGGATCTCATGGGAGAATTCTTGGCACTTATGACACCTGCGTACGAACTCTACTACGTCGTGTTCTAGAGTAGGCCAGAAATAGCCCATTCGATGTATTTTACGAGCGGTGGCATGACCACCGAAGTGGCCTCCACACATTCCACTGTGGGATTCATGGAGAATCTTCTTGGATTCTTCCGTGTCGACACATCTTAGGAGCATTCCATCGAACGCTTTTCGATAGAGTACTTGCTCTATAATGATGTATTTAGCTACGATAATACGTAACCGCCTTCTTTGTTGTAGTGTAGCTCCTTCTGGATACGTATGGTCCATGATATAATTAATGATATTAGCATACCAGGGACACTCAGAGATAGAGGGTCGGGTTTCGATGTAGTATACGCACTCATCTGGAAAATCTAAATCTACTAGATCGCCTCCATCTAATGGGTTATCAGCTAACCAATCTGCGATGATTTGTCCTTTAACCGACTTCTGATTTACAAATGTTAATTCGAATTCCCCCATTAAGGTTATAAAACGTCCAACCTTTTTAGACAAGGACCCTTGTGTGAGGAAAGTTCGTAAATGGTCAGTTTTACCATGACCCTTGTTTCTTGATTTAGCATATAATGTCTTAGGCATTTGGTTGCAAAAACTATGGCGAGGCATTCTCGTTCTGCTTGGGTATAACGTGTTTCATAGTCGAGCAACATTCGGCTAATGAAATAAATCACGCGTTCTCTCTTGTCATCGTCTTCTTGAGCCAGCATGTAGGCTAGCGAGACATTAGTTGCTCGTGAATATAAAATTAACGGGTGATCTAGCTTAGGTGGCATTAGTGTAGGTGGTGATAACAGGAAACGCTTAACTGCATCAAAAGCTTCATTGCAGTCTTCAGTCCAATCAATGCTATAATCTTTCTTGAGTAAATTGTTGATTGGATGTATGGCGAAACTTAAGTCTGGATGAATCTTCGGATTGCACCCAGCTTTCCGAGGAATGACCTGATTCCAGATTCATCCGAAGGTGGAACCATTTCGAGGACAGCCCGAATTTTGGTTGGGTCAACATCTATCCCTCGTAACGATATGATGTAACCTAGGAGCTTCCCTCCTGTTACTCCAAAGACGCACTTTTCTGGATTTAGCGTGACTCCGTACTCTATCAGCCGTGAGAGAATGATGCGGAGTATTTCCGGATGGTCACAACGCTTCTTGGCCTTAGCCAACAAGTCATCTACGTAGGATTCCACGATTTTATGAATTAAATCGTGAAATATATATGTCATAGCTCGCTGGTATGTAGCACCAGCATTCTTGAGACCAAATGGCATGACAACATAGCAATAAGTTCCCCAGGGAGTTATAAACGTGGTTTTAGCTTGATCTTGTTCAGATATTTTAATTTGATTGTATCCCGAGAATCCATCCATGAGAGACAAAATTTCAAACCCAGTCTGTTGCATCAACAATGACATCAATGGATGGCAACGGGAAGTCGTCTTTAGGACACGCTTTGTTGATGTCTCGAAATCTATGCAGATGCGTATCTTTCCATTCTTCTTGAGAATGGGAACGATGTTAGACACCCATTGGGAGTAATCGACTGGCTTGATAAATCCTACTTGGAGGAGTTTTATTACCTCCTCTTTTACCATGAGAGCTACCTTGGGTTTCATGGGTCTCAATTTTTGTTTAACTAGCTTTACATCAGATTTAGTGACGAGGTTGTGCACTGCGATGTGGGGTGCAACCCCTATCATTTCCTTATAATTAAATGCAAACACCTTCTGATGTTCTTTGAGGATCCGAGTGTGTATTTCTACTTCCTCTGGGGTTAACGAGGACCCTAATTTCAATATCCTTGGTTCGTCTTCCATTCCGATGTTAATATCAATTGTTTCTTCGATCAAAGAGGTGTTACCCTCTTCAAACTCAGGTGGCGCTGGAGGTAAATCCAAATCATCCCCATTTTCTACTGTGCATATGCTAGGTTCCATTTGTGAGGGAAGATCCACCATGGGATTTCCGAAGTAGGAAGACGAATGTGGGATTAAGGACAAATCTATCATATGATAGGAGAGATGTAGTGCCGCATAGGCGTTTAAGTAATCCAAAGTGGCCATATCACTATCAACATGGTCTAGGATAGTAGATTCATTTCTGTTTAAAAGAGAATTTGTCATTGTCTTTATCAATGGTTCATCACGAAGGGATACCATGAAATGGGTATCCTCTAACTTATTGCTTGGAGTAAAACGTGATGCGGAAGTTGCTATTGAATCAGCGAGAAGATTTTCCTCTCGCGGGATTGCTTCAATTGATATGAAGTCAAATTCCTTGCTTAAATCTAATACAGCTTTTTTGTAAAGCTGTAAATGCTCGGCTTTGGTTTCATATATCTCTGAGACTTGGTTTGCTACCAATTGTGAGTCTCCTAAGACTCTGATGTTATCAACACCAATTCTTTTAGCTAAGATGAGGCCAAGGAGGAGGGCTTCGTACTCAGCGCCATTGTTTGTGCACTTGAAATTTAGTTTAAAGGCAAAAGGTAAGACTTTTCCTTCAGGGGAAGTGAAGATTACACCTGCCCCCGCTCCGTAACGGCATCTAGCTCCATCAAAATGGAGTGTCCAATATTTGACTAGGAATATGGACGCTGGGATATCTGTTGTGTTTGCATATTCTACTTCCACCATACAGAGATCCTCTGCTGGAAGAGAGCCAATGCCTAGGGGATATCCTATGCCTACTGAATCGAATGGTAAGAATATTGGTAGATCATTTTCTAGCAGTTCAACGATTTTTGCAGTAGTTCTTAATGATACTGCTTCTACAGTGTTAGCCTCATCTTTAGGGGTTGGGGTTACTTTGGCTAGGCTCATAGCTTCAAGATCTATCGTAGGTACCAACTTTTCGTTTGTTTTTGCGTGTAGGTTTATTAAGTTGATTTGTTGGGAGTTCAAACTCCGAGTGTATGCCTGGTCTTTTCTTTAAGTCAACTAGGTGTACATCAAATGGTTTTGGATCACCTTTGGCCATGAATACCTTTCCTAAATGTAAAAACCTTACTTCTTGAAATAGTGTAGAAGGGATTGCCTTCATGCGGTGTATCAAGGTCGGTAGGATCATATTATAGTCGTTTCCCAATCTATAATATAAAACTCGGTCAAGATGGTTTTGGGTCCTAAGGTGACCGGTAATATTATAGTTCCAACCGAGGTGGCTTTAAGACTATCATAGCCCCTTAGAGTTGTGGAGCAATTGGTTTCTCCATACCCTAGCTTTTGGAGGAAAGAGAAGGGGACTATGTTAACTGCCACCCCATCGTCAACCATTACACACTTTACATAGTTGTTATAAACCCATACTTGCAAATGTAAGGCTGGATCACCTCGGCGTGTGATCTCAGCATCTGTCGGCATTTTGTTTATCTCGAATATGAATTCGACATCCCTATCTGCCTGCCCTGGAGGATGAACATCAAAGTCCACATGATTTACCTGTGTTTCAAGTGGTGGAGTGATGTTAATTAGATGACCTAAACCTAATGCTTCTAAAAGAGCAGCCCTGTGGGTAGGAGAGTTCTTTAGTAAGTCTAAGAATGAAATGTGCGAGAAGGTTTTTGTTAGGTCGTTAATCAAATCATAGGCTCCCACAGGTTTTACTATGATTTATTGGATGTCATCTGCCTCGGCAGTGGCTTGACTTAGGCCGAGAGAAATACTCTCGCGTCCTTGTTATAACTTTGATGGGTAGCTCAACGTCTAACTCTACTAAACCGACTACCTTAGGTCATGGTTGACTTCCTAGTTGCGGCGCAACTAATGGATTTAGCGAGGTCGAGGCTTCATGATCATTGTTTCCTGTCATTGCACCCTTGTTCGTCCCAGTTGGATTTAGCCTGTTGTTATCGTGATTTGGGAGTGGATCATTAAAGATCTTCAGGGGTGTGTTTTGAGGGGAAACGCTTCTGAAAAGGTATTTGACGTTGGTGACGTAGGATCTGCTAAGAACATATCCATAAAAAGTTGTTTTTGTTCATCTGGCAAGCGTTGCATGAATTTATTGTAGTCACGGCACGTTCTAGTGTCATGGCCCCGAATTTTGTGGAAACCACAATATGAATTAGGATTGTAATTCCTAGTTTGTTGATTTGATGTGTATTGTGGCCCAAAATTTTGATCAAACCGTTGTCTATTAAAATTTTGTGTTTGTTGTCTTTGGTTTGAATTCTGGTTTTGGTACCTAGTTGAATTTTGGCTTGGACCCTGTATGGGATTTCACCGTTGTTTTTGTTGTTGTTGTTGTTGTTGTTGTTGTGGATGATTAAAATCCACTGCATTGATTGTCGGGGTAAAGTTGTTGTTTCGTTGGTTGTTTATTTGTGATGGAGTATTGACAATATTTACCTTTTTAGGTTGGTCGGTTACTCCATCTGTTGTTACACCCCAATTTTTGTTAAGGATTTTAGGTCCTTGATTGACATTCATGGTAGTGGGATAAGTTGTAGTGTTCTGATTGGGGGTGATTAACCTCCCGTTTGCTCCATATGTTTTGCGACCACTATCAATTGCTGCTTGATCTATTCGAAGAGCACTCTCTAGTACTTCATCGTAAGTTCGTAATGGGAACTTCTGGACTTCTTCCTTCACTTCTCTACTAAGCGAATGAAGGAATAAATCACATAGTTCCATTTGATCCATGTTTGGAGCACTTGCCGAGGAATAAAGGACTATACGCCACCTTTGGATGAAATGGGTGACAGATTCGTTGTGTTCTTGTTTGATGTGTAAGAACTCCCTGATTCCTGTTCTTAATAGTTTGTTCATGTCGAAGGCCTTGATGAACTCTGAAACGAGTTGTTTGAATGAATGGATGGAAGCCTCAGGTATTCTATAATACCAATCGAGAGCGATGCCTTCCAAGGTTTTTGGGAATATTTTAGCAACAACCCCATCCCATGGGAGTAGTTCTCGAATGGCTGTAGCGTAAGCTTTGATATGCGCATTTGGATCTCCCTCTCCTTTGTATTTGGGCAAATCGGGAAGAGGTCTTGGAAGCATGATGCTTCGTATGGTGAAATCCAAGGGTTCTTTCAAATATTCTGAGTAAGTCCCTATCGCATATGTTTCGACCATTGATGGCGCCTGTTGAGGGAGCGGTGGTGGGATGGGTTGTTGATATGGCGTAGCGTATGCGTTGGCAGGGGCATAAGGAAGCCCCTGTGTTTGAGCAAAAATGCCGGGAGAGGAGAACATATCCCCTTGTGGTGATTTGGAGTATATGTTTAAGTATGACGGGGTACTATCCAGGAATGGATTGTTACATACTAGGCAGGAACAACAGTGCTAGAGATGGTGGGTCTAGTTGGCATTTGTTGTGAATACTGAGGAGTCATGCCTAACGTGCCTACTCCTGTGAGGAGATCCACTTGGCTAGGATGGTGTGGAGGATTGGAACTCCCTGCTTGCATGAATTGCAAATTTTGACTTGCTTGGGCAAGTTCTAACCCTCTAACCTTTTCTATTAGAGTTGAAATGACTTCATTTGGTGAAGTCACGATATTCTGCCTTGGTGGCATTTGTTGTATACCATGGTTTTGTATAGGCATGTGATATCCTGCTATGAACTGATCACTATCTTGCCAAGTTTCTCCGAGAGTATTTCCTATATGCAGTGGCATAGAGGTATTTTCTTGAAAAGAGACCTCGGGTTGTGGTTGTAAACCTCCTACAGGTGGATACATACCTCGAGAACGTTGGTCGTTCCTGGCATAACATACCGAATATTCATCGTCTAAACCTTGGTATGAGTCTGATTGTCTACTAATTTGTGGTCTAAGTAGTACCTGAGGAGATGAACCAGATTCTCCGGTGAACGTCATATTGTTCGAGCCTGAAGGCTCTGTTTGTTGCGTTTGAGTGAGTTGTTCCAACTCCTCTGTTTGGAAGGACGAGCTATATCTGATCCTTGGAGTTTGTGTTGACAACTGACTAGTTGAATAGTTGTCGCCCCACACTGAGAGCGAGGGTGATGATTGTCTATTCTGTTGGGCGTAGTATGCCTCAAGACCCAAGAGGGGTCTGCCATATGCATCGAATCCCGACATATTCGGGGGGTATATGAATACCCGCAGAATAATGGGAAGGAGCGAAGGTGAAAGCCAATGAGGCGGAGAAGATGAAAAGTATACTAAACTTGGAAGAACACGTAATACTATGACTCCGAACTAGAAAGTAGGAAGTTCACGTCAGCTTCACTAATTTTGTTTGTTTCACGTTGGGTTCACCAATTTTGTACGACGGAAAAGTGACAAGCGAGTGTGGGAATCTACAAGTGACTCTTCCTCGCACCCGACCTCCCGAGGTCGTGCCGAGACAGCTGGTGGGGATGGAATATGTGTGAGATACAGACAAACTAGTTAGGCAATCTAATGTCTTCAATGCGCACTAACGGAACTTGCGAATCTAAAGCAAAGAAAGCCCTCCTAACTTGGGCTGGTGTGATAGATCGGTCAGCAAGGATGACTGCTCGAAGGCTCCAATCAATATCGAGCTCTGGCATGATTCGATCTATGGGTTGTGGAATACATGGAAAATGACCCGGGATAGTTTCGTGTATTTCTCCGGACAGGGTCATATGGTGGATGGTAAATGTAGTCAATTCTATGGACGGTTCTCTGGCCTAGTCCAGAACTCTCTAGCTTTGTTAGTTGTTGTGTCTAGCAAGGATAATTGTTCGATGATGATAGGTGGAAGTGGAGTAGACTGGAATACTAGTGTGCGTAGGCCAGTGTCTATGTCTAATTCTCCTGTGGATTCGTTGGGCTGCGGGATTTGTGGGTCACAACCATAGACTCTTAGTCGTTGTGGACCTATTATGGTCATGCGTGAAATCAAGTCCTAATCCCTAATATCCAGTAATCGTATGCTTTCTCAGCTTCTATATTTAGGATCAATAACTGTGTGATTTTCTCATAATACCCTACAGGTCGTTCGTGCAACCTAGATTCTTAGGCTGGTATCTATATCTAGAAGAGTGTCTCCTGCATCTGGCTATGGGACCAAAGGATCACAACCAAAGGTTTGTTCTCTTTCGAACCCTTCTACAGTCATATGAATGTTTTCCTAGGGTAATCTGTAGTTCGGTTGATTTGACCAAAACGTGTGTGCTTGGTCGTCTTCTATGTTTAGTCCGCTCAACTGAGAATTGATTTGTTGCAAGCTTACCGTTGTTCGGAAGACTTGAATCCTAAGATTTTGATCTATATCGGTTATTTCCGTGATGAGATTGGGCTGGGGCATGATTGGCTCGAATATGTATTCCCTGGGCTCTCTAGGTCCCGTGATTGTCATACAAAAGTAACAAAGTAAATTAACTGTAACAAAATGAAATTTAACTATGTGAAGTGTATCTATAGCATATATGTTTTCTCTATTTTTTGTGTTTTTCTGATGAACTTTACGAATTTAAGAAAACAACTATTTAAAATATCTAGAAAGACAACTAAAATAATAATTTAAAACAAACAAAATAACCGAGTGTAGCCATTTGTCTGTGCAATTTGTAGATCTATTCTAAACAATAAAATAGCTCATCTAATCTATTTGCAAGATTCTCGATCCTACCTCAGAAGTGAGGAGTGAATCATAGTTTCTCAGAAACTATCAATCCCCATGACTTCCTGCAATATCGAGAATAGAATTTACTGAAATAAAGTAATTAACTACTCTATTTGATATGATTCTAACTAGAACTTTGAAAGCTAGAACCTGGATTCTGTAGAATAGTGGCGAATCCGATGGTGTGTGTGATCTTGTCCCCTCAGTGTGATCTCCTCATTCCTTCGTGTTCACGTGGATCCAAAAAAAGTGTGTAATGCTAGCATCAACAGAAGTAGATATTGGGACAAAGGTAGCTCAAGACACAGACTGAATACAATGCGAGTAGGAGAGGGATAGCGCAAGAGTACAGAGCTTGGCTTATGCAATTCCTAGCGGGATCTATTGTGAGTCATGCAACATAAAGCATCCAAAACCTAAAACTATCCTGTTTGAGGAACAAAACCTGCAACTTTAATGGCTTCCTAAGCTATTCTACTCCAATGGATTGGATGAAACAACAACACTGCTTGCACAAGATGGATTTGTGGCTTACCAACAGTAAAACAATGCTAACTAAGCATGCAATGAACTAAACTATGAATTCTAAGCAAAATAAAAGACTGAATTACTGAAATGAGAAGATGAGAAGTGAATGAGGGGCCATTTGCTTGAGCACAAGCCATCTATTTATAGCATTTGCATTTACCCAAGGTAAAAGCCAAATAGAACTCTTAAACTATAAACAATGGCAAAACACTATTCCAGGGAACCAGAATCATAAATGCAAGCTTATGGCGGTGAAAGAAAGCTGGTAAAATGTTGAATTTACGTGAGTCATGTTAAAAGAGCTTTCTGGAAAATGCGTAAAGGACCGCCGCCTTAAGCAGGGCGGCAGCAGCCACGATTCTGATCCGCCGCCACGCTTGGGCGGCGGCGCTTTCCTTTGAAGAGAAAAAGGCTAAGAAAAGAGGGGAAAAGGAAAAATAAAGCACGTGGGGGCTAAGTGGGGCATGCGGGATGTTAACGCACACTTGGAGAGCTTTTCCGGATCCCGAACACCTTGTGAGGAGACCTGTATCATCATTGGGGCACGTGTCACGTTGTTCTAGAAGTACAGTACCTTACAATTTTGGGTACGTCACGATTGCCCCAAAGGGGACAATAGTGCATGCATGCTCTTTTCCCTAATGGGTAGTAGAGTCCGGGATGCTCGTAAGATAAAATAGGAAATACAAAGCTAGGTCAATAATCACTTCCTCATCCTCAACACCTTATCACCTACCTCCTACACCCCACACATTTTAATTTAATTACTTTAATTAAATTAATGCCATTTATCTCCATACATATTAATTTAATTATTTTAATTAAGTTAATGACCTTTTACCCACACACACATTAATTTAATTATTTACATTAAATTAATTCACTACCCTCACACACCTATTTAATATAATTTCCTTTATTAAATGCACCTCACCTAACCACCCCCATCATTTGACCCATTAACCTAAACCCTAAACCAATGTCCTAAATAAAACCTAACATTAGACCCATCCCCTCACCTCACATTAAAAGCCTCCTAAGGTCGGTTTTCACCCCGAGAAAAGAAGAGACCCTTATCAAATGGCGGAACAACTTCCTAGGCAACTTTTGAACAACCCGAGATATCTCACCCAAACCGATGTCGGTTCACCCTAAACCGATGCTCGGTTCACCCTAAACCGACGCCGTTATATCGAATGGACCAAATGGCCTATTTAGACCCATCTACAACTTTGTAATACGGGTTGGTTGGTTTGTTGTTTGAAAACTTCTGATCTCGAATTCGATCTCTTTAGACGATAATAGCAAAACGAAGATTGATTTTGTGATCAACAAAGGCAACCAAATACACTAGCACAACAGTGAAACTTTCTTCCCAACATCCTCCAACGCAACAACTTCTTCATTATTCTTCAGACTTGATACCTCACAAAAGAGTAAGTATCCTCCTTCCATCTATTTCATTTTCTTATCATCATCTGTAGTCTTTGTGGTAAAGGAACCTAGTCTTTTACCCTCTGTCCATTCCCTCTCTCCAGCTTATAGCCACCTTCCATACCCAATCATCTTAATACTTGGCCCAATTTCCCATTTTGACCTCCTCAGTAGTCTCAGACCTTCACAACATATCTACACCCCCTCTTGTGATCAATCCACCTTCTATCCACTCCACTTTTTCCCCAAAACTCCAAAAACCTGGACTATGTGATTCCACCAACCCCGACTTAACCATCGTTGGTTCTCTAACCATCACCGCTTACAGTAAAACCATCATCGGTTTTATAAAACCATGGTCGGTCTCTGTCACCCAATTTCTACCAATAACAACCTATTTTTGACATATACCTACTTGAACACCTATTTGACCTTCAGATCTATATCTAACCTAGCCTGTTAGCTCAGATTCACCTATAACCAACCTACTTGACCTCTGATCTCCTTCTAGCCTAGCCTGTTAGATTAGATCTAGCCTATTACATTTTGTATGAGATGCCTAAATCATATTAAACTACAATAGGACAATATTTACTTTATTTCAGCATTGAATTGTTTTAAACAGTGGATTGACAACCATCTAGGAAGTATCGCACTTCCAGATCTAGCACATGCTAGGCAGTCCACTGCATATATTGTTTAACTCTCTTTGGTGGTCTTGTTTTGGTTCTTATACAGGTAGTTCCTCCTAGCCAAAAGGAAGGTCTCACAATCACTTTGATTCAGAATTTAGATACGCACGCATATAACCTTCAACCATCCCAAACAGTATTCCTCTTACCACCTTTACCTTATCTGTTTCATCAAGTACTTCTCATAAAAACTAAGAAATCAGTGAAACATTTTGGCATGCACCTGGGGGACCCATTCGGGGTTCCTTGCATCTTTCTTCATTCCTAGGTGAAAATTGTGTGTTTTTTTCCTTCTAATAGCATTCACATTAAAACTTTCTCCTTGGTAACATTCTCTTCTTTCTACTTGCTCCAAAAGACACATTTCTTTTGGTGTATTTAAAAAGAACCTTCTTATTCTTGTTTTCTACATTTTAGTGAAAGAGCATCCCTCTTCCTGTTCATCTATTTTTGTCATCAAATATCATACTTTCGATTTGGGTTTAAAACAAGTGCACTGCATTCTGATTTAACTCATTAGCTCACATTAATTGAGGGCAACCTATACGCTGGAAGTCATGACCAGCTGATGGTTGACAAATGAATCATAGAAAAGCACTTCTATCCTTTTCTTTTCTCTCGAGTCTTACCAAACCACACAAAAATTCAAAATACATACATTCTTAAACAACATCCTACCTAGAAGAAGTTGTAGGTGATCACACGATCACGGTACAGTGGGCACCCAGCTCACTACTCTGTCGAGTCATACTTCAGAGCGAAGCCCACCCCCACCATAACATTCCTAAAACCTCACCCTTTAGAATTCTTTCTTCGTAGGAAGCCTTCCTCACCAAGAAATTCTATTGTTCTGTTCATAACAATCAGTCCATACAAATAGCATAAGTTGAACAAACGTAATAGAATAGGCACTCTAGGAACGTTCTTTCTTAGTGTTCTACTTGATTTGCATTTTGAGGTGAGAGCTTTCGATCATTATTTTTGTCTTTCCTTGCACACTCCCAATCATAGTCGGTGTATTCTGACTTCATCTGAGTGTGCCTGGACCACATCTACATCATTCTCAGACTTCTGGGTTTGATTCAACACCAGATTTTTAAATCACAACCATTTTTCTTATTCTCTGTTTCAATTTCACAGTAACCGGCTACGGTTATCTTTAACCGGCATCGGTTTAACCCAACCGGCATCGGTCTGAAGTCTTCTTGGATACCTATCCAAAAGACACCTATTTCACTTTCTGAGTTGTAAAAGGCTCCTATCACCTTTCATATTGTCATTACTTCAATCACAGTCACCTTACGTCTCATCCTGTGTGAAAATTGTCACTCTGGGACCATCATTTAATAGATTGTTGGTTTTTCACAATAACCGGCACCAGTTAAGCCTAACTAACATCAGGTTTTACCCGAATCGAACCGCGGTCACCTTGTGTTGTTTTACAACTCACCAACCCGACCTAATTCACTCACCGTTGACTATTTTCCTAGTTCTTGTTGTGTTCTCAGTCATTCGCATAATACAGTCTCACCAAATCAGTTCCTACCACATGGTGCTAACCACCCAGTCAAGTCAGAAAGCACCCTCATATTTCACACTAGTCAACTACCACTCCCACCTAGCCCTTCATCACCTAGTCCTTCACCACCTTCCATCTCATCATCCATGGATCCCAATCAACCTATCACCATTCCTACAGGTGACACAGAGTTTGCACGACTCCTGGATCAGAATCCCACTACTTTGAGCCACTACCTCACCCATGCCTCCACTCGAGATGCCTCGGGTCAATTGATCTATGGCATGCCCGTATCCTTATCTCCATCCCTAATGATCACTTCCACCTCGGCTCCACCTCCTACCATGGTGACCTCACCCATTTTATCCCCAGTTGTGTCACAGCTAGGTCCCACGCCAGCTTTGACCACCACATCCACCACCTCTATTGCACCCAGTCTCCACCATACCTTCATCCACCACCCAAAACATAGCATCATCCACACCTGTTGTCTCATATATACCAGTCACAATGCTACCACCCTTGTGTCGTAACCTCTACCCCATTTCAAAATGTTGTCCTTTCTATTCCCCAATCTCTACCTCCCATCTCTACTAGGGTCACTACGAGTGTCCCACCCTCACATACCTACTACCAGCCACCTCCTCTGTTTCATCGGTCATTCAGTCCTGGATATATACCCTCTATGTCTGTCTCTCAATTCCCGCCTCCTTATTCGACACCACCATATTCTGAATGTCGTATTCTTCATATGTCCCACAACAACCTCCTTTCACTCCGGGGGGTACCCAATCTTCACAACCTAACAATGACTTTATCAAGTTAATGATGGACAAGATGCAGACATTAGAAGCATCTATTTCTAGCTCCCACAATTCTCTCACCTATGATGAGATTTGTAATGAGCCTATTCACCCATCCATTCCCATTCACCCATATCCCATACACTGGGAGATGCCTAAGTTTAACCGCTTTAATAGTAAGGAAGACCCACAACAACATTTGTGATCTTTCAAACATGGGTGTTACTTAATTTCCCATGATGATGCTTTGCTTTTGCGAACCTTTCCCATGTCCCTAATGGTCCAACATTGGACTGGTATAGTGGATTACCTAGACATTCCATCTTCTCATTCAACCAAATAGCCCAAGCCTTCTTGGATCATTTTTCGATTAACATCATCAAGAAGGTTACCATGACCGATCTTTATTCCACGCATCAATATGATGATGAATCTATCACAGATTTTGTCACTCATTGGCGTAGCCTAATCAACCAACTCACTTTCCAATTACCACAAACTGAACTCATAGAGCTCTTCACACGAGCTTGTGCTAGACATATCTCACCTACCTTATAGGTGCAAACCTTCCACACATTCGATGAGGCTTTCACCATGGCACGTAAGCTCAAAATTCATGCCATCGAAGAGAAGAAGATACAATTACGAAACAAGAACTCCTCATTTAAATCACACGATACTTCCTCTTCCTCAAAACCTCAGATGAGTTATTCCAAAGCCAAGGGAACTACCAACGCAGTGGTACTTAAGGCTGGCCCTGCCCATCCATCCAATCATGCTAAACCTTCATCCAATCTGTCACCGGTCCAAGCCTTCCAATTCAAACGAGAACAAAAGAAATACACCTCAATTGGGAACCATATTCATCTATTTTAGAAAAGCTTATTAAAGCTAATGCCATCACCCTTCCTCCTATCAAACCACATACTGGTTTTGACCCTCTCCCCCATACCAGGTTGGTACAAGGAAAATGACTACTGTAACTATCACCATGTAAATGGTCACAATGATAACAATTGTATCACCTTTAAAAACATTGTTCAGGGAATGCTCGAGAGCGGTGAGTTAGTCCTGATAACCCTAATGCACCTACCAATCAAGACCTTCATATATTCAAGAAACCATTCCCTAACCATTCCCCATCTAATGATCAAACTGTGATGCCTCACACAACAAAAAGTAATACACGTGAGGTACATGTTATCTTTACCGACTTACCACTTGATTCCCAAATATCTCCTATCCCCTCCATCGAGGAAATCCTAGCCCAAAATCCTCTACCCACACAGAACCTACTTTATCCATTCCTCTACCCATAGAGGAAAGCCCTTCACCTCCCCGTACACCTGCGGAGGAGTCTCTCATTAGCACCGATATCATTTCCCCTTCAGCTTCCCTACCTAGTGAACCACTACCAATTGTACCTCCTCCACCCACAGAGGAGTACCCATCATCTTCTCCACCTATTCAGGATCCAATAGATTTGCCATTACCACTCGGTGACCATTCTCCATCAGCTACCCAAGATCATATGGACCTACTTTCAGGCTCTCTTACCTATAGAGGCCAAGCCAGTGAATTCCCTATTTCTCAGACACATTTTACGGGAATCCCACTCACTCCACATCTACCTCATCTACCACAGTGTCGTTCTCACGTTTGGCCGACCGCCTAGACTATGTTGATAGGTCTTCACTTTGGGGGTCTCTTACTCCCGGTCTCACCCAAATGCAATCATCTTCCACTAACACTTCTACCATTTATCCAAAGATGTTTCAACAACCCAAACCACACATGAACATAACTCTCGATACATCTTCTATTGCATCATCCTCATCTATACCCACCCTCTACTTGCTAGCTGACCGACGTGTTCCAACATCATCTCTTGTATCTAAACCCACTAGTGTTCTAGGGGTCACACCCACATCAAACCTTGCACATCCTCCTATCAGGATACACTTGACCACATCTTCCCATATACCTATTGAACCAATCCCTCAACCTAAACAAAAACCCAACCTTCTAATCCACATGCACCGACCTCACCAACTACACCTTTATCACCTTCACCCCTACCATCCATCTTGGGACCTCACCCCTCTACCTTAACAAAATCTACTCTCTCCAGGGGTAAACCTAAAATTCCCTTGACCCCTTTACCACAACCTGCAGCTCTACCTAGGTGAACCTTGCATCCTTCATCACCATCTATAACTTCTTTTCCTCCTATACCACCATTACCTTCTATACCTCCTTCACTACCTATGACATTTTCTTCCACCTCACCTGTACCTCCCTCTCGACCTCGACCAACACCTACCACTACACCTCAGTTGTCCCCTTGGGTCACTCATCCTCTCCCACCATCTACCTTGCCATCTACATCACGTGCTCCCCCTACACCTCTACCTAAGAAAAAGCACCAAAAATTGAAAAAAAATGTTAATTTCCAAAGAGGTGGTTAAACCTACCCCTCTTTCTTGCTTACACCCTACACCAAAGAAAGTACAACCCAAATCCAAGACTACATCACCTCAACTACCACCACAACTACCCAATCTTCCAACCAAACCTACTTTTACTTCGCATTGTGATCCACTGGTGGGATCATACGCCACCATCTTGGCTAACCTCCTGGAAAGCTCTGCTATCACCCTCCCTCCTCTTAGACCTTACGACCCTCTTAAACCTAAACCAAGGGTTTGATGATACTAAAATTTGTGCTTACCATCGTGTGCCAGACATGATGTTGAGAACTGTAAGGGTCTAAAGGCTTCCCTCATTCAATTATGTCCTTCTGACCCCAATTTTGATGATGATGACCTCCTGATGATGAACCTATTTCACCCTCACCACCTTCTTCACACATCTTCCTCCTACACCTATACCACAACCTCCATCTTCACCGCCACCCTTTTCTTTCCATCTCCAAATTTGAAATTAACATGGTTCACATCGAGAAACTGCCACCACCACCACCACCTAAATGTCATTGCACCCAACTCACCTCAAGGCTTTTCTCCTCCAGTAGGTTTTTTCCCTTCATCATGTCGTTATACCACTTACCCTACACCTTCTCCATTTGCCAACTTCCCTCAAATCAACATGGTACACGTCACTACACATGTGCAAGTAAGGGCAAAGAAAAGGCAACTGACCCACCAACCAATCCTATACCCAACATACCATCTACACCCATACCTAAAATAACTATCTATGGCCCCACATACCCCATTTCTAATGGCATCACACATCACACCATGCTCAAACAACTACACCAATCTCCCCTCAAAATGTCCTTATACGACCTCATCCAAACCTCGAGTCACATCATCAAGCTCTCATGGAGGTCCTTCAATCTATTGAGGTTTTACCTAATGACCCCACACCTGTAGCATCTATTATCACACCTCATCATGTCACTTCTCTCACCAAATTTCCATCTACCTCATCACCTCCACCTGTTCACCAAGTTGTTATCCTTAGTTTCTCGATGACAAATTGTCCCCACCAAACCGATGACCCAGATCCTACACTTTTCATCTCCATCCATATCGATAATATATGCATCCAACGTGTTATGATCGATGGGGGCGCTAGCATTAACATCATCTCCTCTCACGCATTCAAAAAATGCACATACCTAACAACTACATGCATAAACATCCAGTCATGTTGCATTCATTCAATGATGCTATCACCTCTACACTCGCACTATCATCCTCCACATTTGTGTGGGTCCCCGTACTATTCTCGAGTTGTTCTACATGTTGGAAGGGGAGTTTCAATACAATTTTTTCTCAAAACCTTGGATTCGTGCCATGGGTTGTGTTCCTTCTACTTTACACCGATGTGTAAAGTTTGAACATGAAGGATGTTCCTATACCATTCCAGCTGACCCATCACCTTTCAAAACCTACAACATGCTTTACCAGCCCAATGATGTCCTTATACCTATTAAGGCATCTACCTCCCTACCTACATCTTCTTCACACATGACCCCATCCACCAGTGCTTCATTGCAACCTCACCTTCACCCAAATCTTCTATTCCCACCGCTGTTGTCACTTCTACCAGTCACACATCAGCTTCCCAACTAACCGACACCTCCACCGATCTAACTTCTAATGCTTCCTCCATTCCAGCCACCAATATATCAACCACTGATCCCTTGGAAGGTGTTTTTCAATGCCTCACTATGGGGGAGTATCACCTGTACAATGTCAATACATTCCTTACTCCACAAGAGTATGGAAACCTTCACCAACATCCTCACTATGATCACCGCACATAGGTGAGCATCTCCTTTATGGTCCTCCCCACCTCCGTACCCATCTTACCTATGGGGGACTTGATATTTCCACTTACACACCCGAACCACCATCACAAACCCGACCTTTTTCGGCTGACCTTCAATCACTTACCAACCATCGCTTTGCTCACACTTTCCTACACCACTATGTTGTGCCTGGAAGGGTTTCAGCTTTGGCCTTTATGAGCAAGGTCATCACACCATTATTTCATGTACCACACGTAAACACAATGATCGTAGTGGAATCGGTTTTACCAAACTACCTACCAAAAAGCCCCATATTGAACTCATCAAGACATTGACCCCTCTCCACCTTCTTCACCTACCCCACCTTCACCACCTTCACCAACGGAGTCGATGGATCCTGAATCTATCCCTCCTACCTTTTTTTTTTTCCATAAATACCATTTCCTTGGGACCTCTGACCTATCACCATGATGGCGAGGCTCCTTCCTCTCTTCCTTTCTTGTATCCTGACATGATAGGGGATGATACTCCTTCTATTAATGTCGTTCAATGTCAGGATGATGAGTCCATACTCACCTACCTTGGTGTTGAAGACTCTTATATTCACCGGTCATGTTACCTTCTGAGATGCAAACAATGTTGAATGAATCAACTATCAAAGTCAACATCCACACTCAGGATGACCCCCACATTCTCAAGATTGGCCAATCTCTGGATGCTGCTAACAGAAGCCCTCACTTCTTTTCTTAAAAATCATAGCCATGCTTTCACTTGGTCCTATGCTGACATGCCTGCATTGATCCCACTATCGTGGTCCACAATATTGTAACCATTCCCGATGCCAAACCCGTAAAACAAAAAGTTGAGGAAAATGCACCCTCGCATTGCTCTTCTTGTCAAAGAAGAACTTCAACACCTTCTCTCTAGTTTCCTTCATCTTACCCATCGATTACCCCAATGGATTTCTAACATCGTCCCTATCACTAAAGGTGATAGGGGACTTCACATTTGCACCGATTTCCGTGATCTCAACCTTGCCTTGCCCAAAAGATGATTTTCCTCTACTGGTATTGACCAATTGGTTGACCTTACCATTGGCCATGAGATGCTATCACTTATGGATGGTTTCTCGGTTATAACCAAATCTTGCTCGCTCCAGAGGATCAACACAAAACCACATTCATTACCCCTTGGGGGACCTTCTACTATCGAGTCATGCCTTTTGGCCTTAAAAATGCTGGTGCTACATATCAGTGCTATGACTTACATCTTCCATGATATCATGCATCGCATATTGGAAGATTACGTGGATGATCTCTTGGCCAAATCTAAACGTCGCGCCAAGCACCTCACCATCCTCAAACCATCTTTGACCACCTCATTAAGTATTGTGTCACCTTCAACCTAAAAAGTGTGTCTTCATGGTTCTCTCAAGAAAACTCCTGGGATTTATTGTTTCCCTCCATGGTATAGAAGTTGACCCTACTAAAGTCAAGGCCATTCTCGAAATGCCTCCACCCACTAACCTTAAACAACTGTAGCCTGTAAGGTAAATTGTAGTCCATTCACCATTTCATTTCACAATTATCTGATTGGTGTCAACCATTTCATCACCTTCTCAAAAAGGATGTCTCTTTCAAATGGGATGACGACTGCCACAAAGCTTTTGAGGCCTTAAAACAATACCTTCTCCAACCACCCGTACTTATTCCACCTAAAGACGACCAACCCTTCTACCTATACATCTCTGACTACCGATCACTCTTTAGGGGCTATGCTCACTCATCGTGATGAACAACATAGGGAGCAGGTGGTTTATTACATAAGTCGTACCCTTCTAGACTACGAAACCTGATACACTCACCCTAAAAAACTTTTCTTAGCCTTAGTTTTTGTTGCCACCAAACTTCGCCATTACCTACTCAACCACAAAACCTATGTTGTGACCAACACTGACCCCTTACACTTCATGTATGCTAAACCTTACCAAAATCAATGTGCCGCACGTTGGCTCATGCTTCTTGCTGACCTAGACCTCGAATTCATCCACCAAAAATCTATCAAGGGCAGTCATTGCTGACCAGCTCGACTGATGCGCCTCTTTCTGGGAATCAATCTTCAATTTTGATTTCCCTAACGAATCCATTGCTAACCTCTCTTTGGATGATGACCCTTACCAAATGACCTTATTCTTCGACGGTTCCAAATGTCAGTGTGGGGGTGGTGTAGGCATTATCCTCATTCCTCTTGATGGTGAACCCATGCCCTTATCATTCAAACTCGACTTCAATGCACTAACAATATCGCCGAATACAAAGCACTCGTATTGGGTCTCATGACTGCCTATGCCTTAGATGTCAGATCCATTAATATATTTGGTGATTCTCAACTGGTAGTAAACCAATTCAATGGTGTTTATCAGTGTCATAATGAAATACTTCAAGAGTACAAACATTACGTCGGCATCATGTTGACTACCTTTGACCACTATAAAATTCAAACCGTCCCGATCCACCAATAAATTCACGGATACCATGGCGCCTCGCTTCTTAGATACTTGCTTCACTGGCGATTCAGGCATTTTTGTTACCATAAAACACATACCGAGACCTTCTTATGAATCTTGTTGTGTTAACCTTGTCCGAACTGCCTCACTAAACACACAAGACCTTTGGTATAAGCAGCTTGCGGACTACCTTTCCCTTTCTATATTGCCTCCTGACCTCACATGTAATGGACAATGTGCCTTTCTCAAAAGGGCCTCTCGTTATGTCGTAATGGGTGGCCTCCTCTATAAATGTAGCTTTGACGGTATTCTCTTACGATGCCTCACCAGCTCTGAAATCCCCTATACCATTAAAGAATTTCATGATGGCATATGTGGAGGTCACTTCAGTGGCCTTACTGTTACTAAACGCATTCTTCACCTAGGCTATTATTGGCTAACCCTCAATCATGATTGTTGTGAAAACGTTAAGCGTTGTGTAAAATGCCAACAACATGCCAATCTTCATCACACACCTATTCATGTCTTACAGGTCGCTCGTGACCTTTAGCCCTTCTCTCAATGGGGTTTGGATCTTGTCGAAGAGATCAATGCCCACTCTTCCCTAAGACATCAAGAGATCGAATGCCCACTTTCCCTATGGATCATCTTCACTACCAAATACTACACTAAATGGGTTGAAGTCGTACCACTCATTTCCACTAAAGCCGAGAAAGTATGTGAGTTCATCAATTATCACATTATTTGTCGCTTTAGTGTTCCACATCGCCTTATCACTGATAATGGAAAACAATTCAAAAATGTAGTGCCATATATTTTTTTAAAATAAAATGCAAGCACACTATTTTTTTTTTTTTTTTTATATGTAATGCACAACTAAATAACTATTGCAGATTTCTACAAGAGAGTTATTCCAACAAACATTATTTCTTATGTAACACAATGTTTCCAATATACAACTTTTTATTCCAAAATAGAGTTGCAACAATTTCTTTATGAAGAGATCTTTCATATCTATTTTACAAGCTTACTTTTCCAAGGCAAGGGTTCACATTTGTAAAAACATGCTCAACTACATAGCTTATTCAAGACAACCTTTTTTACAAGATCCTTGCACTATTGAAGGAAACTTTCTTAAACAATATGGCTTAAGTTTACAAGAAACATCACATACAAAGTGGATGTTTTACAAAAAAAGAAAGCTTCACATAATCACATTTATAAATATACAATAAGAACCAATAAGAACCAAGAAGAATAGGGAACTCCAACTATCTCCAACTTGAGCTCCAAACTCCAAGAGAACATGGCTTGTTTACCACCCAACCAATAGGCATCATCACATGCCTTTCCATGGTTGGAAGTCATGCTAGCCTCCCCCAAGCCCATGGGAGAGAGGAACTAGCTTCCACAATGTGCACAAGTATAAAGGGGATTTACACACAACAAGAAAACATAGAACCATTTAACCACTTACTACACATGAAAACAACAACATGAGGATAACAATGTCAACCTCACAAGGGGGAAGAGAGGAAGAAGGATGCCCAAATCAAGGTGTCCAACCATAGGAGCACCAATAAATACATATATATATAACTCCTTATACCTCCTAATCATACATCCTCCTTATTCCTCCTTATGCTATAGAAATCCTTCTTGGGAGGATTTTCAAACCCAAGAGGGTTTCCTCACCAAGAATGGGGAAAGGTTCAAGCCATATGAACCTTTCTCCCACCTCAAACCATATGAGGGGATGAGAAGGGACCTTCATGGCTTGACCAACAACCATGAGGTTTGAGAGGGAAATCCCTCTCTCTTCCCCTACATTCTCCAAAAACCATCAATCCAAATGATGGTGGAGAGAAAACAAGAAAACCACAAGAACAAACAACAACTACATTCATCATACACTTCTCAACACATATTTCACACACATTATTTCATTGATCAAGCATACATACAAGATAAGCACAACTAAGAAGAAGAAGGTTAAGAACCCTACCTCTATAATGCTTTCCAAGACTCTAAGTTTTTCCCTTTGTCCAAGCTCCTCCAAGCTCCCAAAATTCTCCAAGTGCTCCAAAAAAAAATGAACCAAGAAGACCCATTCCATCCACATGAGGAAGAATAAAAAGAGGAACCCAAAAGTTTCCTCACCAATGAGAAAGTGACAAGTGTCACCTCCTCTCCTCTCAAGAGTCAAAGATTCCAAAAACCAAATAAGTAAGAGTAAACTCACCTTTTACTCCTTTTCACCCAAAATACCAAAAACTAAAATAAAACAAAGTGGAGCAACTTTTAACACTTTCACACAACCCAACCATCTTACATGGATGGTGACTAAAGAGGGCTAAATGGGAGGGAAACTCCCTCCAAACCTTGGAAATAGGCCCCCCTACCTATTAGGTAGGGTCCAAGGGCCCATTTTCATGCTAAGGGAACCCCCAAACTCAAAAGGGGTCCCTAAAATTACCCAAAATAACCCAATTTCGGGTTTGGCATGCTTGGGCACAAGGGTAGAGGGTGTGGGGTCCACCCAAGGTTCACATGTGGTCCCCAATCCCTTCTACCAATACACACACACTTTCCAAAACCAACACTTAACTTAAAATAAGATCATTAACCCCTAAGCTAGGTTACTTAATAAAACACACCCTAAACATAATTAATTTTACAAGACACAATTACATTACAAATTGAGGGTTCACCCATGGTGCCCAATTAAATACATCTAATCTAAGGCCTCAAACATTTAGCATGGTTAGGACTCAGCCCATGGGCCGCTTGTGCACAATTGCGTAGCTGCCCTGAAACCCATGCTCTCCTATACCACACACTGCACACTCATTGCACACATTAACCGCATCTGTCCAATATAATAAACATCATCTATACATCACAATCTCAAGTCTAACTTATAATGTCCTAACATTATTAAACAATTGATAGTGCAATGCATACAATTATCCACATAGTTTGCCATGAATCATCCACAAATAAAATTGCAACGACATATACTTAGGTTAGTATGAAAATTACCTTCATTAAATCCAAAACACTATATCATTAATCAAATCAACCACAAGAGACTAACATCTAATCAATAAATATTCCATATAACCCTGCTAGTGTCATCAATCATCATAAGAAATATACCAGTATACGAATCTAGTCCAATTGGCGCTACGCGCCCAAAATGCCATAATGTCCATGAAGATAAAATATCATACTAAAATGTCCAAAGTCCATCAGAGTCTCAATCAAAACATGTCTAGGAATAAAGGAACCAACAGATAACTGGAGCTATAAAAATGTGGGCACTACAAAAACAAAACTCTACAGAAGCTTTGATGACACTTTTGGTATCCAGCTTAGCTTCTCCTCACCATATTACCCACAAACCAATGGCCAAGCTAAATCCACCAACAAAACCCTAAACAAAATTCTCATGAAAGTGGTTAACGATACTGGGAAGGATTGGCATACGCACATTCCTTTCACTCTTTGGGCATACCGTACTAGTATTCGCACCTCCACCACTGCCACTCCCTTTTCTCTGGTCTATGGTACCGAGGTTGTTTTGCCTCTCGAAGTCCAGATCCCATCTCTTTGTATCTCCCTTCAAGATATGCTCACTGATGATGACTTTCACCAAGACCGTTTAGCACAACTTGAGTTATTAGATGAACGTCGTCTTCATGCCCTCGACCATCTCCAAGTCTACCAAAAATGCATCAAGCGTGCCTATGAAAAACATGTCCATGAACGCACCTTCAAGGTCGTGATCTTGTCCTCAAGGAAAATCAACATGTAACCAAAGCATAAAAAAAGCAAACAGGGGCAAATTTTCTCCTAATTGGCTTGGACCATACATTGTGACCCATGACTATGGATCAGGTGCTTATCGCTTGTCTTCACTTGATGGTAAGCCCGAACTTGAGCCCCTCAATGCCTTACATCTTCAACCATTCTATTGTTGATTTCTAGTCCTACATCACTATTTATCTAGTTCATGCTCATCCCTTGAGCATCATTTACCTTTTTTTTTTCCACACCTCATCTTTAATGACTAAACAAGAATCATGTGATTACCTGTCACCCTTTTGCCTTATCTTAAATATGTGCACCACGGCTCTGCACATGGCATGATTCTCATGGATACTTTTCATCTTCTTTTAGATGAGATCCCATGGTCGTTCATCCTTGCCTTCTCAACAAGAACCAAATGCTTCATTATAGTCTAGTCCATGACTTAAAAGCTAAATTTTTTCCAAAATAAGGGATTAACTCCTTGAGTCAAACTTCCAATATAAAAGATGAATCCCTCAAAAGGACATCTTCCGCCTTCAATTATCACTATAAGTAGACTGCTCCCTCAAAGGACAGCTATAAAAAGCTCGCAACTCTCTACATAGTCTTTCCAAAAAGAGGACTATTTTCTCAAAAATCAAAAATCAAAAGCTTCCCACATCGATCAGCTTCGCGAAGACCTCAAGGAGACATATACTCATCCCGTATAGACTTCCCGCATCGATCAGTCTATCTAAAAAGTCAAAAGAAAAAGAAAAAGAAAAGTAACCTTTTTCGTCATGGACTTGCCTATTGTGATCTTGGCTCTATTGCCCAAGGCATTTTACTTCCCATTTTATGACCCAATTACCTTCACCTCCTTACCCGTTGTCTTTTCACCTCATACTGCCTCAAGGGACCTGCTGAACCTACGAAATTTGGTGATTATGTGACTATTCTTCACCTTTAGAGTAATCAATCATGTAATGTCTTTAGGGTCTTATGTTCACTAGCCTATTTATAGATGTGTTTCATACGTTTTGATCCTTGCCAATCGGGTGGCTTTCTTGCCCCCTCCTATCTTTTCTCTTCTTCATTACCTTTTGATCTTCCTATATAGGACTAGACCCTCGACACCTATCTTTTGGGATTTTCTTCTCACACCTCAATCAGCCTAAAATCACCTTTACCTATCTACCTATTCTCAACCCAAACATTACCTAATTATACCTATGACCTGGAATCAACACTACCTATCAACCTAAAATCACCTTTACCTATCTACCTATTCTCCACCTAACCTAATCGACCTTGACCTAATCATACCTATGACCTCGAATCCAACCTAACTACCTATTCTTCTATCTTCTCATATTCTTTCCTAGCTTACGGAGAACTACATCGGCTGAGGTCCCTTTTCACCGAGACTATGTAGGTAGCATTACCGGGCATGGGGCCACGGAAGGTTAGCTCGGCCACCTTTTACCCCAACCATTTCCCCCCCTTTTTTCTTTTCGATTGCCCATTCGTATCAAAACCTCGACATCTACACCATATACCACTTATATTATTTCACATTTTCATACATAACCAGCATTTTCCACATTTTACACCATCTCATGCATTTATATTGCCATTTGTTACCAAAATACCGAAATTAACACCATGCCTAAACCAACCTAACTCCATCATGCCTAAACCAACCTGACTCCACCATGCCTAAACCAACTTGACTCCACCATGCCTAAACCAACCTGACTCAATCCATGCCTAAACCAACCTGACTCCACCATGCCTAAACCAACCTGATTCAATCCATGCCTACTTGACCTAACTCACTCCATGCCTAAACCAACCTGACTCAATCCATGCCTAAACCAACCTGACTCCACCATGCCTAAACCGACCTGACTCGATCCATGCCTATACCGACTGACTCGATCCATGCCTAAACCAACCTAACTCTGTCATGCCTAACTCACCTAATACATCCATATCATCATAAAGTAAAATAAAATACACATCACAACACATAATCAAATGAACCTCATATATCTCCTCATATACATCTCAGTGTATCAATAATGTACACTCATCTCAAAAATACATGTGTCTCTCATACATCGTCGGCTCACGTGCCGCTATCCAATACAAAACTATCTTTGGCTCGCAGGCTGGTATCATGTACAAAAAATAATAATAAATACAAAATCTCTTCAGCACCTGTGCAGGCCGGTCTCATATATAATACATACAAAAATGACTCGACACGCAGGTTGGTCCATAGTGGGTCAATCATCTCCCCATCTAATATCGAGGAATGCTCCCTATGTTCGTCTTTAGCCTTCTTTAACCTCACCTCGTCAATTGTTGAAGCCTCATTATTTTACCCCTACCTCGGCCTTACCCGTGTCACGACCTCACTCTTATATACCTGGCCCATCACTAGTGACCTTTGACCTCATGTGTTTGTTATACCTTGCGACACTATTACCTGTGTTATTTGACCTAATGACCTTACCTAGCCTATTACCATGACCGTTTATCCTGACCCTACCTTTGGTGTACCGAAACATACCTAAACGTTCCTACACCTAACCTATGTTGTGCTTCCTGACCTTATCTTATACCTTGGATACCAAAATCACTTTAACCTTGTTTGGATAAACCTATCGACCTTAGACGATGTAGAGTTTGCAAGCTCTTCAACCTGGTACGGTGTCGTAGTTTATACACAATGCGTGCGTTCATTCAACCAGGACCTTGGCCCGTTTACCCGTTTACCTATATGCCCGATTTGCCCTTTACTCCTTTCCCCATTTTTCACTATTCTTCTTCACATCCACTTTTATCAAACCACTCACCGATGTGCTTTGCCACCTCATCAGTTCTTGGTTTGAGGGGGATCACCCTCATTCCCACTTGGGGCAACCACACTCTATTCTTGTTCACGTCGCTTACCAATACAAGCTACACAACAAGAAGGGGCAAAATGTAGACACTTAAATCATGTTGTAATCACCTTGGTCCCCTACCACAACCCTATAATCACTTCCTCATCCTCAACACCTTAGCACCTACCTCCTGCACCCCACACATTTTAATTTAATTACTTTAATTAAATTAATGCCATTTATCTCCATATATATTAATTTAATTATTTTAATTAAGTTAATGACCTTTTAACACATTAATTTAATTATTCACATTGAATTAATTCACTACCCTCACACACCTATTTAATAAAATTGCCTTTATTAAATGCACTCACCTAACCACCCCCATCATTTGACCCATTAACCTAAACCCTAAACCAATGTCCTAAATAAAACCTAACATTAGACCCATCCCCTCACCTCACATTAAAAGCCTCCTAAGGTCGGTTTTCACCCCGAGAAAAAGAAGAGACACGATCGAAAATGGCGGAACAACTTCCCAGGAAACTTTTGAACAACCTGAGATATCTCACCCAAACCGATGTCGGTTCACCCTAAACCAATGTCGGTTCACCTAAACCGACGCCAGTTATATCGGAATGGACCAAATGGCCTATTTAGACCCATCTACAGATTTGTAATATGGGTTGGTTTTGTTAGAAAACTTCTGATCTCGAATTCGATCTCTTTAGACGTAATAGCAGAATGAAGATTGATTTGTGATCACCAAAGGAAACCAAATATACTGGCACAACAGTGAGACTTTCTTCCCAACATCCTCCAACATAGCAACTTATTCATTATTCTTCAAACATGTACCTCACAGAAGAGTAAGTATCCTCCTTCCATTTGTTTCATTTTCTTATCATTAGCTGTAGTCTTTGGGGTAAAGGAACCTAGTCTTTTACTCTTTGCCCACCCCTCTCTAGTTACTGAACCACCTTCCATACCCAATCATCTTAATACTTGGCCTAGTTTCCCATTTTGATCTACTCAGTAGTCTCAGACCTTCGCAACATATCTACACCCCCTCTGTGATCAATCCCCGCCTTTTATCCACTCCACTTTTCCCCAAAAATTCCAAAAAACTAGACTGTGTGATTCTACCAACCTCGACTTAAGCTACCGTCGTCGGTTCTCTCTAAATGTCGTTGTTACAGAAAAAATCGTCATCGGTTCCATAAAACCATGGTCGGTCTCTGTGTTGCCTGATTTTTGCTAGAATAACAAATTGTTTCTGACATATACCTACTTGAACACCTATTTGACCTTCAGATCTGTATCTAACCTAGCTTGTTAGCTCAGATTCACCTATAACCAACCTACTTGACCTTTAGATCTCCTTCTAGCCTAGCATGTTAGATTAGATCTAGCCTATTGCATTTTATATGAGATGCCTAAATCATATTAAACTACAGTAGGACAATATTTACTTTATTTTAGCATTGAATTGTTTTGAACAGTGGATTGACAACCATCTAGGAAGTATCACACTTCCAGGATCTAGCACATGTTAGGCAGTCCACTGCATATATCGTTTAACTCTCTTTGGTGGTCTTGTTTTGGTTCTTATACAGGTAGTTCCTCCTAGCCAAAAGGAAGGTCTCACAATCACTTTGATTCAAAATTTAGATATGTGCGCATATAACCTTCAACCATCCCAAATCAGGTATTCCTCTTACCACCCTTTACCTTATCTGTTTCATCAAGTACTTCTCAGAAAAACTAAGAAATCAGGTGAAACATTAGCATTATCCACATTGTCATATTATAAAGGCATAAAAAGATCATTTTTGCACTCAATGAAGAGAGTAGGGACAAAAATAGTAACATTGTTATGAATAGAAGCATCATTAAAAATAGTACATCATTATCACTTGGAAACACATATTTCATAAACATCAAAAAAACATCAATAGTATTTACATTAGATGTATATAGCCAACTTGTGGCTATCATAACTTCTTATCATGATGTATCTCTTTCATATATGTTATATTATCATTAGTGGGTCGGCCTTGGTGATGGCCATAACATAGGAATAATATATATAGGGTTAGTAGGTAGTAGTTGATCATCATATTGAGCATTTGAGTCTTATTGTATGGTTTGGAGGTTGCCCCCTCAAAGTGGCTAAGATATTCTACTTGCATATTGAGATCATTTATCTACAATATTGTGTTCTTTGGTGTTATATTTCTTTGCTCATAATCAGATTTATACAAGTAATTTCATTACAAGTGGTATCAGAGCTTGATCTCGGCCAATGTTGTGTCAAACCCTAATTGTGAAGGTTTGGCTATATCTCAAATTGGTAGTGAAAATTTTTCTTGCAATTTTTTTGTGTGTGGTGAAATCAGTCAAGTAAGCTCTCCTCTCCAAATTTCAAGCATTTTTGACTTGTTTTGCAAAAGTTATAGCGGTTTTATGTTTTTCATAATTTGGCTCCATAGGGTGCAATTTTTGGAATTTTTCCAAGTTTCTTATATTTTTAAAAACCTTTCAAAAATTAGCTAGGGTTTATTTTTATGATTTCCTCTATTCGGCCAAAAATTTGTGAAACCCCAAACCCTAATTTTTTCCCTATTTCATCTACCCAAGTCCCAAACCCTACATCATGACTGGTAGATCTACCCGAGGCCAAGGGAAAGGTCAAGAACTCCAGGAATGACCCCAAATAAGGAAGATATGGATTTAGAGTCTTCTGGTTTGGGAGTATCTGAGGTGGTCATCCAACTTCAGAAAGGGTAAATAATATGGTGAGTAAGGATGACCTTAATAATGAGCTTCTTCATCTAAAAGGTAGCCTTAGGGTGAACTTTAGATGGATTTTCATGCAATGAAGCAGGAGTTATTAGCTTTTATTTCAAACCACTCCCAATTCCAGTCATATGGGTTCCTCTAGTAATACTCACACATAGTCCAAATCACTCCAATCAAGGAGGCTCCTTTACTCATTCAGTGGATCTCCTCACCAATGGAGGGGGCATTATTCCAAAAGTGGAAATGCATAAATTTGATGGAAAGGATCCACTCAATTGGATTACCCAAATGGAGAATTTCTTTGATCTCCATCAGATCCCATTGGGAAAAAAGGTAACCATGGCATCCTTATACCTAGAACCTAACCAATTTGTTTGGTATCATTGGTTATGTGCTCAAAGGAAGAAGAATGGTCTAAATGTCACATGGATAATTTTCATTGAAGAGCTTCAATTACACTATAGTTCTAGTGTTTCAGAGAATTACTTCAGCCAATTAGCAAAGTTACGACAAACAAGTTCAGTTAAGGAGTATGTCCATCAATTCCAAAATCTTTCCTTGTGTGTGGAGGATATTACAGAAGAGTATTTGAATGACCTATTTCTTGGGGGTCTTAAGGACCACATTGAGCATGAGGTGCACATGTTTAACCCACTCAAGGTTTTGATTCTATTATCATGGCACGTAGGGCAGAGGAAAAATTTCTTTCCAGCAGAAGGCAATCCTTCTCTAACATAAAATATCATAGCACCTTGCCTCCATCGTACCCTCGGCCAATTCGGTTGACACCTCAACAAATTGAAGAAAAAAGAGCCAAAGGGTTATGTTTTAACTGTGATAGAAAATATGGACCAAATCATAAATGTTCTAAAAAAATTGTTCTACATTGAAGGGACCGGTGATGAGGAAGAATATGAGGAAACATCAAGCGAGGAAGTGGAAAAATTAGAGGAAGAATCTGAAGATCCCCAACCCACTATTTCATGCCATGCTCTATCAGGTATTAGTACTCCACAAACCCTTCAGGTTGTGGGTTATCTTAAGAAGCAAAAGGTGACAATATTGATTGATTTGGGAGCACACATAATTTCATCAATCATAAGCTAGTAACAAAAGACTAAATTGTTTCATCTACCCAACACACAATTTCAAGTAATGATTGTAGATGGTGGCACAGTCCAATGTTCAGGTAAATGCCATAAAATCAAACTTATGATGGGTGACTACACATTGGAATCTACAATGTTTTTTATTCCCATGGGTGAGCTGATATTGTCTTAGGTGTTCAGTGGCTCACAACTTTGGGCACCATAGAGATAAATTTCTAGGAATTGTTCATGCACTTTCATTATGAGGGTAAATAGTTTGAACTTTGAGGACTACAGGCTAAATATCCTCAGTGGTGAGTTCTCACCAAATGCAGAAGATTCTTAAAAAGGGGGTCTGAAGGTTTTGTAGCATGATTTTCTCCATGGAAGTTCAACCACCAATGAAGGTAGTGCATCCTGATCTTCAAAAGGTTATTGATCAACATGTAGTTGTCTTCAAGGATCCTAGAGGATTTCCTCCTGAAAGAGAGCATGATCATGCCATTCAGTTGATTCCAGAAGCCAACCCCCAACCCCCAACATCAGGCCTTATAGATACCCATATGTGCAAAAGAGTGAGATCGAGAAGATGGTGGAGGAAATGTTGGAAATGGGTATTATTCATCATAGTCAGTGCTTATTCTGCTCCAGTGGTGATGGTGCACCACAAGGATGGAAGATGGCACATGTGTCCAGACTACAGAGAACTCAACAAGTACACTATCAAAGATAAGTTTCCTATTCCTATCATTGATGATTTATTAGATGAGTTGCATGGTGCAATTTATTTTACAAAACTAGATCTTGTGTTTCTAGGTATCACCAAATTAGAGTAAAGAAAGAAGATATTCATAAGACAACCTTCAGAACTCATCAAGGGCATTATGAATTCCTAGTGATGCCTTTTGGTCTTACCAATGCACCCTCCACATTTCAGAGTTTGATGAATTCAATATTTAGACCATTCCTAAGGAAGTTTGTCTTAGTATTTTTTGATGATATCCTCATCTACAAAAATCATGGGAGAAACATTTACAACATGTCAATACAGTCTTAGAAGTCTTAGAGAAACATCAACTATATGCCAAGCCTTCAAAGTGTTCTTTTGGGGTACATGAAGTGGAATACTTGGGCCATATTGTTTCTCATGAAGGTGTTAAGGTGGACCCTCACAAGATCCAGGCCATGGTGGAATGGGAAGTCCCAAGAACCCTCAAGCAATTACGAGGTTTCTTAGGTCTCACAGGGTATTATCACATATTTGTAAAAAACTATGGTAGTATAACAACACCACTTACAAAATTATTGAAGAAAGACTCCTTTCAGTGGAATGAGGAAGCTTCTAGGGCATTTGAAAAATTGAAGGTGGCAATGTGCACCACTCCAGTATTGGAAACTCCAGATTTCTCCAAGACTTTCATAGTTGAATGTGATGCTTCAGAAATGGGATCGAGCAGTACTTATGCAAGAAGGACATCCCATAGCATTTGAGAGCCAACAACTAAAAGGAAATAATTTTTTGAAGCCCACCTATGAGAAGGAAATGATGGCAATATTACATGCAGTCAAACAATGGAGACCATACTTGATGGGTAGACACTTTAAGGTAAAAATGATCATGATAGTTTGAAATACTTCTTGGAGCAACAACTATCTTCAAAGAACAACAAAAAAATGGGTCACTAAGATGTTGGGGTATGACTTTGAGATTGTTTATAAGAAAGGGAAGGAAAATGTGGTCATTGATGCTCTATCTAGGAGGGATGAGTCCACAAAAGCATTGTTATGTGTCATCTCTATACTAAAGGTAGATTGGGTAGATCAAGCAAGGGAAGAATGGAAGAAAGATGCAACAACACATACTCTCATTCAGAATCTCCAGGAGATCCATCCATATCAAAAATTTATATGGAAGGGGGATACATTGTGGTACAAAGATAGGTTATATCTATGTAAGAACTCTACACTTAAACACCATGTTCTTTTAGAGCTCCATTCTTCTCCACTAGGTGGCCATTCTGGGTTCTTGAAAACTTATCATAGAGTTAAGCAGATTTATTTTGGGAGGGGTTGAAAGGAGATGTTCAAAAAATTTGTGGCAGAATGTTTGGTGTGTCAACAAAATAAGGGTGAGACCATTAAGACACCAGGTCTCCTCCAACCTTTGTCTATTCCTAGTGAGAGATGGGAAGAGGTATCGATGGATTTCATCACAGATTACCTAAATCAGAAGGGAAAAGCATCATCATGGTCATGGTGGATAGACTTACCAAGTATGCTCATTTTTGTGCCTGGCTCATCCTTTCACAACTAGTATAGTTGTCATCTCATTTATGGACACAGTTCAAAATCTCCATGGCACACCCAAAATTATAGTAAGTGATCATGATCCAATATTTACAAGCAATTTTGGACTGATTTGTTCTCTTGTTTGGGTACCCAACTGGCCCAAGTTCCTCTTATCATCCTCAATCAGATGGGAAAACTGAGGTGGTAAATAAATGTTTAGAGGGATATCTTTGATGTTTTACTTTAGATAAACAAGAACGTTGGGTGCAATGGTTTCCACTTGTAGAATGGTGGTACAATACTTCATTTCATACCTCCTCCAAAATGTCTCCATTTCTAGCACTTTATGGGTACCATCCTCCATCACTCATATCTAGCTTGAAGGTCAAACCAAAGGTGAGAGCAATCAAAGATCACATTCAACACCAACATGAGGTACTCTCTAGTCTTAGAGAGAATTTGGCAAGGGCACAAAACCATGAAGCAACAAGTTGATCAACATCATAGTGAGTGACACTTTGAAGAGGGTGACTTTGTTTTTGTACGGTTGCAGCCATATAAGCAGTTATCATTAAAACAACAAAAGAAGGATAATAAGCTTGCTCCTAAATACTATGGTCCTTACCAAGTGTTGCAAAAAATTGGTAGTGTGGCATATAAGTTGGAGCTCCCTCCAGGAAGTAAAATACATCCAATCTTCCATGTTTCTTGCTTGAAGAAAGTTATTGGGCAACACATTTCCACCCAATCAATGCTTCCAAATGGATGAGGAAGGAAGGATCATATTGGAACTTGAAGGTATTCTTCAGACACACACCAAAAATACTAGGACCAGTCATTACCAAGTACTGATCAAGTGGAAGAATATGAATATTGAGGATGCATCATGGGAGGATGAAGCATTTGTGCAACAACATCCAGGGCTTCCCAACATTGGGGACAATGTTTCTTTGAAGGGGAGGGGCATGTTACACCCTTAATCATATATCTTACATTGGATGTATATAGCCACTTGTGGCTATCATAACTTCTTATCATGATGTATCTCTTTCATATATGTTATATTATCATTAGTGGGTCGGCCTTGGTGATGGCCATAACATAGGAATAATATATATAGGGGTTAGTAGGTAGTAGTTGATCATCTTATTGAGCATTTGAGTCAGACTTATACAAGTAATTTCATTACGAAGCCATTGATATGCCCAAAAAAAAGAACATAAAAATTACCATACATTGAAAGAATAGAAGAAACCATAGAGGTAGTTATGGTTTGAGTAATAAATATTCGATTTAAAGGTCGAGTTTCACCAAAATGTTTACACCTTTTTTTTTAGTGGGTTTTATGTTACGGATATACAACACTAAAAATGAATGTAAGATTTGGAAACTAGGATCTATTTTGATTAATTAACTTCCAACATTGATAGTACACCATCAAAATAATGTATTGGTTCTTTTAATTAGTGATTACTGATATCCTATGAGCTTGAAAATGAAAGGAGGAATGTGTACTTATCTATATAGGACAATATATGAGAGATCTTTGTACAATTGGAGAATCTAGGAGTGCAAAAGTTGAGATGCTTTGTTTATGATAATAAGTAGAAAACCTCCTAGTGTAGGACCCTAAATCTTAGTCGGGATGTAGGATCAAGTCCCGACACTATGTTATAGTCTTGAACTCTCCGGATTGGAGTTTGCGACTTTTTGGGTCCTTCGATGTCCTAGAAATGTGTCTCATTGTCAAATCCTAGTTCACACAATCTTAAAACCATATGTAATAAACAATCATGCCAAAACCCTAACCATGGGTGAAAGACCCTGTAAGAAGGTTAGTGTTTGGGTTAAAGTGTAACTTTTCTCCGACTACATTGACACCACTTCGAAGAGACCTCAAATGACATGTAGCTCTTGACCTAACATGTAACATCTATATTAATGTAGCTAGTTGGAAACTTGAATCACTTTGAACATGTTTGATAGGATTATGCTCTTGTTAAGACTTTGAAGTAGGGAACTTGGTGTGTTTGGAAATGAGGGAAGCTAGACTCCTTAACCTAGTTGAGTGCTTGAATTGTAGTGGTAACGACCTAATGGATGTGCATCAACTTTTAGGAGATTTAGGGAGCCTTGATTGCCTTTTGTGAGTGTTTCATTAAGGTGCTAGGTGAGTAAATAAGGTGATCTTAACTTGCTTATATATGGATTTGAAGGTAAATTATCATGACAAGGCCAACCTAGGAAGATGAAAATACCCCAAAAATGATATTTCTTGAAAACAAAGTTGGAGGATGTCTTAGGTGTAGAACCGTATAGGTCGGGTTAGGACTGGATTATATAACTCGACTAATTTGTACAGGTTTTCGATAAGAATATAAGGAATAAAATTTGGAAGTTACACAATAATAAGCATAGTTTAAGCACTAGTATTATGTATTTATATTATAATTTGTGGACACATTAGTGTGTGAGAAAAATCAAATTAGGAAAGAGATGGCACGATGTACTATGTAGGGGTAGAATGTGAGTGTTCATCTTAGCCAAGAAACATGATCACAATTAGCATTGTCAAAGAGTAAATTACCAAATTTGAGTGTCTACACGTAGGATATTTAAGATATTAATATTTCATCCTCTCCACTTTCCTTTGATGCCCTCTTATATATATGGAATGTGCCCAAATTCACATATATGAGCCTACTCACCCTCAACTTGGTATTGGTTACTAATCCTTTCCTAATTCAAGGCTTTATATTTATTTTGTAAAGCCCCAATCTACACCAATACAATTATTGGTCCCTACTAAAAGGAAATTCACACATTTACCTTCTTTAGCACATTTAATCTTACAAAAGATTCCCCGAGTGTAACCTTATATCTCTCCCTCCACCTATTGAGGTTGATACGAGAAAGCCTCAAGCTAAATATTTTGGTTTTAATGCTCATTGTGATTTTCATAGATGTATTGGGTGTGCAACTAATCAATGCTTTAAGATTCACCATATTATACAAGATCTAATTGATACCGATATTATAACATCTGAAATCATCCCAAAGTAATTTGATCCTCTTCCTACCAATGCACAACCATCTTCCATTACTTCTAATACAAACCCATTTCAAAGCATTGATAAAGCTCTTCTCTTATATAATTACCTCCTAAGCATGTAAGGCATCAATGTTTGCCTTTGTAATGCTTAGTGAAAATCACATTGGGGTGACTTTCGAGGTCATCGACTCGAAGCATATGTATTATTTATTCCATCTAATGTTTTCTTGAGCCTTGTGCAAGTAGTTAGGGTTTTTTGCAGGAACATGTGTGACACAAAAGCCCTACAACAAAGTGGATGTGAAAAATAGTGAAAGGAAGAAGCTAAGTTTAGAACATAAAAGATCAAAAGTAGAGCACTTCCTAGGACACTAGCACCTAGATTAGACACTAGTGTTTTGTGCGGTATTTTCCCCCTTGGGTGGTTTTGTCTAAAGAAGTTCCAGGACTCTAGTTCCTCGGAAAAATCTTGCATAGTCTATATCCAAATCGTCTCAACTTGTTTTCCAACCCAAATTCAATCCAGATCTCAAGATATAAGCTAATTCATTCTTAGCTCACTATTGCTTACACTTGTTTGTACTTTGTATGTTAGATCTTGCTTGTTACTATTATATATTTTTGATCTTTATCATCGATTAAAATTTTGAATTCTTTAAATCAATCTACTACTTCTTATACTATGTATTCTACTCAATTACTTGATAACCTACTTTCCCCAAAAATTCTTCTTATCCCTTTCATCATGGTTTTGTCCCTCCTAACCTTCCTATTTTTTATGGCAAGAGTGACCCATGAAACACTTTAAATCATTTCATGTGGCTTGTTTTGACTATGTCTCTCATGACATCTTACTTAAAAAAATTCCCTTAAACTTTAAAGTACTTTTCCCCGCATTAGTTTGTTGTGAAAAATTGTTGATAGGAAAAGCGGTGGTTTTCCACGAACACTCTGGAACTAGGTCCCTCTGCTTGAATACGGCAGCTCCATTATGGTGTGTAAACAAAAATAAAAAAATTTTATTGGCCTAGAGCTCGGGGATCCAATAGGAACACTCCACTTTGCACCTTTAGCAAATGCTTGAAATTTGTGCAAGGGAGGAATTTTTTAGGAAGGTGGGGAAGTAGGAGTGGGAAATTAGGAAAGGGGATTAACACTGCAAGTGGGAAAACTCATATTCTTGCAGGGGTTGACCAGAAATATTAACATGCAAAATTAGAATAAATCACAACCTTGTTGGTTATATCTAGACAAGATGAAATCATGAACAACAAAATCTCATATATTTCACTCATCTAGAAAAGCAGAGACTCCTTTCTTTATTGACATGTTGGCAAAGTTGTATAATGAGAGGAAATGGAAAAACATATGAGAAGGATAATAGAGGAAAATAACTATCTTTTTTTCTTATCTCAATTAGTTATCTACTCTTGAACATACAAAATTGACAACCCTTTGGAATGAGGAAGTCATTACAATTTATAGATTAAAAGAGGAATCTTCACCTACCCCCTACATGACTTTTGTTTGTCCTCTACAACATGTGACTCTTTGAATCCCTAGGGATGAAATTGCATCCCTTTTTATTAATTGAGGGTGACTTATTACAATATTAACTATAGTCATATTTAATTGAATAGGACAAAATTCATGATTTCTTACAACGAATAATTAGAAAGGGGGTAGAGAAGAGGAGAAAGAATGAAGAGGGAAGAGAAGGAATGCTCCAAATCATGGATGAGGATACCTTTGCTTTTGATGGAAATCTAATCTGAGGATGTTGAAGATGACAATCTGACCTTTGATGACCCTCTACACTAGTACACTGATGGAGAGCTATGCTAAAGACCAATTTGAACACCTTTACCTCTTTTAAAAAATCTTGAAATGATGAACCTTTCCTCATTGCCCAGGATACACCGAGAAGGTAAGTGATGAGCAACGATGAGTATACCATTGACAACAATGAATAATGCCTTATTTCACTTGAAACAACCATTCCAAACCATAAAACACCACCATTTAATTCCTAACCAATTATTCATAAGAATGAGAACCTGAAACAATTGCTTATACGATGCAAACATGATGATCATGTCACCCCAAGGACATTGATGACCAAAATTAGGAACCAACCCATATGAGTCACAATTCATCTTTCACTCCTCTGCAAGCATGAATTTTTCATTACCATTCCCATGAGGAAATATATAGAGAGATGGTCACCACTTAGTGACAAGTGGAGATTTTTAGGAACTTCCATCATTGGCATTTCCTGTTTGAGACACCATGTGCTCACCGCACCTTTGAAGGTAGGGATTTGCTTACAAATTGAATATTTGACCTCCATGAAAGATTGAATAAGTAAGGCATGGAGAGGAGAAGAATATGTGATCATCTTGATCTAATTTGATCATTTACTATTTTTAGCATGTTTCACATGGGTGCCCATTCTTACCAATTTTGCCAATTTTTGCCAAATTTGCCACTTTTGAATGTTTTGCACTTAAAGGAGTGTCTTGAGATATTGGAAACAAAATTTTCCTCAGAATTACTATTTTTAGTAAGCTATGTGGTAGGGAATTACTAAAAATATAAAGTGGTCTTCCCGATGTCGATTTGAGATGAAACCACTTACATAAGTTTACATAATTCCTTTCAAAGCTCTGCTCCAATTTTCGAGAGACTTCATCCACTGGAACCACAGGAAGTGAAGAGGTGCCTTGCTACCCTTTCATTGTTATGTCATGACAGTAAATAATTGAGTCATATTTCAAAAAGTGAACTTTCTCACCTAGGATTGAAATGAAAATAGTTTCAACAGAATAGGTTTTTCATTTGAACTTTGTGTTCGAAATTTTCACTCGATCCGTCTGCAGGAATGATGGGGAAATGAAAAAACGTAAACCAGGGACATAAAATGAGGGTTTTGTGCCATTAAAAATCTAGGGAATTCATGTGTTTTCTTACACTTGCTCCTTGAAGGCACCTAGAAAAGAGGAAGATTGCAAAAAAAATCACTCGAGATCCATTTACCGGATTGAAAGATATGAACTTTTCTTCGATCCAGGGCATGAAGTCATTCTAGAAAAAAATTGGCATTGTGTCTAGATAAAATGTAGGATTATTGATTATTTATCATCTATGATCATGGAGGAATGGAGAACAATGATGGATATACCGGTAGAAATGGTGTTCTAGAAAAAAATTGGCAACATCTCTAGGGTTTTGTAGGCATGTGGGGGAAAGAACAATGAGAGCTTGAAAAATATAACTCTGGTTTTTTAATGATTCATGGGGGAGGGGTGAATTTTTTTTCCCATTGTCCCCTTGGAAAAGGGATGAAAGGGATATAAAAATTCACCTTAGCCTTATGAGGACAAGGGGCAGATAGTGGTTGCACAAGGCGGGGGCTACAAAATTGGTGAAAAGAGCTTATTGAGGCTTCCCAGGGTCATGTGATGGGTCCAAAATCTCAACTGGGGGTGGGCACATTTTTTGTCCCCTTTTTCCCCTTGAGATAGGACAAAAGGGACAAAAATTTTCACCTCGGTGTCATGCTAACATGTGTCACTATAAAAATTTTCTAACTACGAGAGTGTACCTTGAGAGAGAGCTTGAAGATGAAGTTTTCGGAGCTCCAGGAGGTCTTTTTGGCACTTATTTATATGATTTTGACTCCAAAAATACTTTTGAGAAGAATGGGATTGGTGCCATGATCTAATTATTCTTGGTCTTGTGAAAAATCTGAAAGAACCATAATTTAGAGAATTGAAATAGATTTCTAATGGTATCTTGTTTGACCTCAAACTCATTCCTAAGCTCCCGAAATCATCTCCCGAAGCTCAGGTGCTTTTTTGAAGTGCAAGCTCCTTCACCTCTAAAAGCCTTCTTTCGATGAAATTGTTCCTAAACCTCTAAATATTTCATAAACTTCCTAAATCACTTGAAATATGATCCTAGCTCCTTAATACCACTTCCTGGTGAATTTAGGCCCTCAATTTTGCTCTGAAGGATGAACACCTACCTTAGAAAGGATAAAAATATCCATTTCTAAGTCTACTTTGAAAAGATATGTCTCGAGAGGCACTATCTTGGAAGAATCTCATGAACTTGTTTTCATCTTTCCAACACATGGGAAAGGTTATTACAACAGACATGATCACTAAAAGGATTGGAATAGGCCTGACACAAGGGATGAACTAATATGGAGGAGTGCTCAAGAGGGTCTACCAAGTAAAAATTTTGACACTAGGGTAAAGTTGTCATGTTTTCAAGTTGAATTTTTCCCTTGCAAAAACACATGACAACATGGTTATATGATCTACCCACACATTATACGTGATTTTTGACCATTTTGGAAAATCATTTTCTTACACAATCCTCTATCAAAATTGGTGACAAATTTTCTTATGCCCAAATGTCTAAAGTATGTCAAGGGTCTAATGAGCACATCAGTGATTATGTTCTACATTATAATACTATGTGTATTAAAATGAACAATATTCTAGATGATAACAAACTTCAATATCTCTTCACACAAATCTTACTTACTCCCTTGCAAGAATTTGTTATCTTTGATAAATTCCCCTCATTTGATCATTTACGTCATACTCTCAAATAATGTGAGGCCAAGTTACTACATATGAATAAGCTTAAGTATGTTGTTAGCTCTTCTCCTACAACTACTATCAAGTTCCCAAGTAAATATAAATTCAAAGGCAAGGTTGTTAATAATAAAGCTATTATTAAGGACACTATTAATATCATCTCCCAAATTATTAAGCTATAATTACAACTTGCATAAAGGTAATTTACTTTCCTACCCCATGCTCCTTACATCATGTTAAAGCAATTATTCGAGTGCAATCTTATGTATCTCACTCCACCACTTGAGGTTGATGCGAGAAAGCCTCATAGTAAGAGTTTTGATGTTAATGCTTATTGTGATTATCATAGATGCATCACTTACATCACTAATCATCGTATCAAGCTTTAAAATGTTATCTAAAATCGTATAGATGCAAATGTAATTTAATGGGATGAGTCCACTAAATCCTATAAGCCTACCAATGAAACTTCCACGTTGAAAATCTTTAATAAATTATTGCCTAATCACAATATTGATAGATATACTTATAAAGTGTATGATGTTTATCATGTGGTACCACATCTTCCTTCTTATGATCACCCATTAGATGCAATGATTAGATTTTTTCCCAACACCACCTCCTACACCATTTATTACTTTTGATGAGTCTGATATGGATGATACTCTTATCTCTGATACTTTTCATATTTGTGCATCTTTCAATCAAGTACCTATACATAATGTTTTGGTTGATCCACATAATAAGGATAATCTATGTACTCTCAAGCTACTTCGTTTATTCTAAAAGGAATGTCACACATGACTCTAATTTTGTGTATGGACATATTATTTTAGTTGGCTCTATTACTACATAGGTCCTGTTGTCACTACCCAAAAAAATGTGTGACATTTTTTGAAATTTTAATTTTTTTTTGGTAAAGTGGATTATGTGACAATTTTTTTGCCTTTGTGAAGTCTTGTGGAAGAGAAATGATCCCAACAGTTAGTCATTTTTAGTACTTTGAGTATTTGGGTCTTTTCCTTTGCATTGCGGCAATATCGGGTTTTTGGAGAACTCATGTTCCTAGTTCCTTTGGGCCACAAGTTCTCCACATCCCCACCTTTGCTACACTTCATTAAGTATTTTTTTGTGGTCTTTGGTGTTCGTCGGTGAACTATTCTGTTTGAGTCTTGGTTCCTCGCATCCTTATGTTTCGACAATTTCCTTACTTCCACAAACTATGCACTCATCCTTTGTATTGTAGACTTTACAAATTTTCAAAGAACTCGTGGCCCTTGTGCTTCTCATACTTCATTTCTCTACATCCCCATGTTCTCTGCACTCGTTGCTAATATGCAAAGTTTTCATCCAAATTTGCTAAGTGTTTCTTTGTATTGTGAAAATTATAGGTTTTGGAGAACTTACATTCACATGTCCCATGGGCCCTGTGTTCTCCACTAGCCCGAATCTCCCACACTTGCTTGGGTTTCTTTGTATTGCAAGATTTTTCGACTTTTCAAATAACTTGTGCCCCATGTGCATCCCAGATTTCTATTCCCCCACAAGTTTGCATTTTCCACACACTAAGCCTTTCCTATGTATTACAGAGATTTCGAGTTCTGCGTCCCTTGTGTCCCTTATTCCCTCAAGCCTCCTATTCCATGCATCTCTTTCATAACCACAACACAAAGGGTAAAGTGGGTAAAGTGTTCCATGAGTTACTAAGTTCTCTCGACACATACTAGGGACCCCTATTTATTGCATCTAACTAACTCTACTTTGAACGGAAAATATAAAGGGTAAAAGGGGTCTCCATTTTTACTATCACAATCGAGAGTTTTTACTAAGCACTATACTTTCTCATTCACGTGCCATAGAAGCCGTTTTTAGTCAGATACTAAGCATTCTCAAACCATTTCAAAAATTCAAATTGCAGTGACCTAAGAGGAACATCATTCATCCTGCACTGAGGTGATTGATTTTGAAGTCTCCTACAAGGGTTTTAATATCAAATTTGTTTTTTTTCCCTACCATATCATTCTTCTTGCAAGTGTGTTGAGTACCCATTCCTATGAGAGTTTGTTTCCTAACCTTACCATCATGAATTACCATTGTGGGGGTTATGAACACATTTCATCTCTTGAAACATCAGTACCCAAAATTGGGGATAGTGATGTTTGACATATTGATTTCAATGACTTTTGGTATCATATTTCTGATGCAACCCCCACTCCCATGGCTTAATGCATTAAAGATGGTGGGATTTCTCATGTCGGTGGTTTCCCTATTTCAATACAATGTGTAGATACCATTTTATCTTGTGTTTCTTGTTTTGACCCAAATTCAAAATAAATCAAAGATCCTTAGGGCCAAGTGATTGTTAAACTAGATGTCAATTACATAAATGTTTCCTTTAGAATCCCTCTTGTTGAAAATTCTAATAGTCTCACTAGGGCACAGGCTCAATGCCTTTTTTAACAAGATAAGGATAAGTATAAAACAATGATAGCTAAGCCTTTGTTCAAGGTTCCAAACAAAGGAGCATCTAGGTTGCCTAAGGTTATGTACAAATCTAATTTTAGAGAAGAGTTGTCGATATAATCACTCTATTGTCAAGAATCATGGGCCTTCCCTCAACCAATTATTTTCGAGTTTTGGATGTGTCCTTACATAAACATTATTTGTGAAGGGAAGAAAAGTTTGAATTGGAGAGAGATAATTTATGAAAACCGAGTGAGTAATTAGTCAATGTGCATCGGAGAAAATATTTCTACATGGCCTCATATTTGATGTACATCATTGCAACATACAGAGGTGCAGTTAGGTCTTACTCTAGTGGATGACAAGAATAATGAACCAAAGTGTGTGATTACTACCTGTTGACTCTTGAAAACAACGAGCATCATTTCAGAAGGGTCAATGATGCCTTCACAATGTATATTTTCACACTTCTAGAAGGAAATAAAACTGAGAGGATATTTGTTGAGGCTAAACAACTGATTGTAACTTATGGTAGTTGGTTCATTCGAGTTCGTAAGGTTTTCATATATTAGTTTGACTGGTTTTGAAGGTTCACTTAACGAGTTCCCATGTATTCCAATGACAAAATGGATTTAGTGTAGGTTTATAGGCAACTTAATATGTTACATAGAACATGCAGGGACAAGAATATATCAGGCATTCAATTCCCAATCTCTTTAGGGAATTACACTTGCAAGACAACTCTGGATGCCCAAAATGTAGAAAGGACCATTTATGCATTTAATTTTTATACTTTTGAAGAGGGTCGGTTTTGATATTAAAGGTTTTATCTCCAATAATATTAGAATGAGTAACTATCACTTTCCTACCCTAGAAGATTATTGGGAAGATTTTTCAGATGAGTATGAGGTGAGAAGAAGATACTTTGGTTGGATTTCTTTGCAGCAGATTAAAGATTTCAGGATTTACAAAGTGTTAGAAGACTTTCCAAATGATGATGAAGACTTGTATTCTATTGAATATTGTAGACACCCTAATTTCACATCTGTCCTAAATCAATTAATTCCCCTTCCTCATTTCCCACAAAAATACACTTCAAATTAATCAAATATAATTTGATTAATTATCCATTTCAAAATCCAAAAAATAACCCAATCCTCACCACATGTCATTATTCTCCATGTTTTTCTACTATTTAATTAAAAATTCAAATCCTCACCCACCCTTTGTGGTCCCCACTCACCTAAAATCCTCCACTTATGAATTAAAAATATAATTCAAATCCTCACCCATTCTTCGTGGCCCCCACTCATCTAATCTTGCCCACATTTTCAAACACTCACCTAATCTTGCCCACATTTTCAAACCATGATTACTTAAATTACTCTAAGTTAATCACTCCCCCAGGCTATACATACAACCTTACCCCTCCCCTCTAAGGACACAGAGAATAAGTTTAAATGTCATATCTAAGTTCTTGCATCCTTTAAGCAAAGAACATCCTTTTACCTCGTCCTAATGCCTAAATAGCCTCATAATCCTTTTTCCCATCTAGTGCAAAGTAAGAGGATCATTGTTACAGGAAGGTCTTGCTCTGTCTTGAAGAAAAACACCTACATATCACACAATCAGGGCTCAATCCAAGTTTCCTAGCCCATTCTGAGGTTTCTTCTGAGCGAAGGAGGAGGTATGATTATTGGTATTTTACTTCCTTATTAGTAGTGCATTTTTCCTAGCTTACATTCTCGCACGCCCGATTACTTTCGATCTGTTACCATTAATTTCCCAATTAGTGGTTTTATATGTTCTTTGTTTATTATTGTTCGTTGTTATTTCCTTTTCTTCCTTATGGCCTTCTTTGGTTAACTTTCACGCTTTGGGTAGTGTTTTTATTGTGTGGTGTTTTGTGGTGTATCTGCAGGTTATAACAACAATGAAACTATAACGCTCATCTTGTCTTTGATCTCCTCGGTGCTTGGTGTTTAGTTCCCAATTCTAATTTTTCTATTCACTCGTAATCTATAGAAACACGTGAACTAGTCATTAGTTTATCATCTTACTGTCATGGGACAACCAATCCGGAAAATGCATTTATTTATTTACTTTTGCTAAAATAATTGCTTTGTAGGAAGTTAATCATTTTTTTTTCTTTTATTTTAGTCAATCATTTTGTGATCTAACTCTTTATTTCTCGTTTATTGTTCTTTTTAACATTGTTGTCGAAATTTTAGCTTCTCGGGTGAATTACGAAGTCGAAAATAAAAAAACTAGCTCCAGGGGACGTTTTTCTCACGTTTAAAATTTTCATTCAGAGCGCTAGAATTTCCCATCTTCCTAAGCCATAACTTTTGTTCCCAAACTTAGAATGACTTCCTTTTTTTTTAACGGAAAGGTATCAAAAAGATATATGCAATGGAAAAATAATTTTTTGATTTAGAATTACAAAAAAATGGTTTCATTTCTTCTAACACCTGTCTTTTTAACAAAAAACAACAAAATTATAGTTTTTATTTTTATTTTTATTATTTAACGTAACAACCTCACACGTATGCTCTTTCCTCGCACCTCAAAAGTGATCTTGGAAATCGAAACGTGAGGCCACACCGGGCTGCAAAATATTTTTATTTTTATTTTTATTTTTTGCCTTATATTTCAATTTTCCACAAGCAACACTTCTAGGTAATGTTTTCACACTCTTCTTTCGTCGTTTTTCTTTTTTGTGAAAATAATCATTATCACTATTTCACAATTATGATTAATTGTAATAATTATTAACATTTAAAAAAATAAAAAAATCTATTCCAATTGTATCCGCGTATGTTCTTTTCTTGTGCCTTCGAGCGATCTAGAAAATCAGAAATGGTCACAATTTTTTAGTTTCTTGTTCTAACATTACAGGATCCTCTAGCTTTGTTTTCCAACCGTCATTTCAATCATTATTTTCCTTTTTCATATTATTAATATTTGTTTGGTTGTTAGTTGTGCATGCTCTTTTCTGCGCATTCGAGCGATCTGGAAAATCAAAACAATACGATCACTTTTCTAACATTTCGTTTGCGGGATAACTACTAATTTATTTTTCTCGTAGAACCGCGTCATTTGGAATATTGTCAAAAAAACATAAAAACAACAAAAATACCACCATTCAAAGAAAATTGCTGAAACCAAAAAAAAAAGTACGCTCAGGTACGTAATTATTTTTTGTTAGTGATTTATTTCAAGTTGGAAAGAACCCTGCATTTAATCACTTTATCATTTTTGTTTTTACACGTAGACGAGGTGGATTTCATCACCACCAAAGCTACACCGGTGACATGGACTTGACTACCACACACCAACAACATTTGCATCTACATTACACTTTGAGACCTAGTCTCATCACAACATTCGTATTTACCTCGCCCCTGCTCTTCACTTATAGGTAATGTTGTCGTGTAGCGCATGCGAGTCACACCTAAATAGTTGTAACAACGAAGCACTGGGCATCGTCCTTGTAAATCTTTGGGGAGTTATAAGGACACCATACACATTCATTCCCCCATCACCTTCCACATTTTCACAAAACCTGTTTTAGACGTGGTGATTCACTCCGAAACAGGCAAGTAAGAATTGGTGAGCCTCCTCCAGTGCTCTAAGAGTTCCCATACCAATTCTATCCCCATACATAATTAGGTATATCAGGACTAGGGTATATAAGAGGACGCATCTTCTTGGAGTAACTAGAGCCTACATCCACCATTTCACAATACTTGTATGATTGCATGAAACAATGATCATTCCTGAAGAATTTACCTCGTAAGCTAAAACAATTGAATCCACATGATTACTTTTTGTTTGAAAACAAAATAGTTTAGCATTGTTTTATCATAAAACTTGGTTGATATCAATGTGTTCATTGTAAAATTTCAGACCCTAGTTGTCTTCCACAAAAATCAGTTCTCAACCAATTCAATACCAAGTGAAAACATCCAAACAATCCAACAACAAGCAAACCAAAACATCACACCAATTTCATTAGCTTGCTTCATCCAATAATATATCTTTCATAGCTTGTATTCGGCTATATCTAAGCGATATTAAGTAACTAGCATTCACTCCCCATATCGTCAATTGTCAAACATCCTTCATAGCTTGTTTCCAGCTATATCAAACTAATATTGGGTGAATTGTTTAAGTTCACTCATTATTATGTCCATCATCGCGTTTATCCAAATCACAGCCAACACAAATCCATTCATAACTCATTTTGAGTTATATCACAACAAATCACAATTAACTTGTTCAAAGTTACTCTCCCCTCAATAGTAGCAGAGCTTGTTCAAGCCAAATCTACACAACGTGCAACAAATCCTCTAATAACTCGTCTCGAGTTACATCATCATCATATTGAGATAACTTGTTTGAGTTACTCTCCTTATCAGTCATCATGAGCTTATTCGAGCTAAATCCAAAGTAATCAAGTTCTCATTTCCTCACACCTATTCAAAATTCCTACCCACTTTTCAACTTAATCAGACACATTTCATCATGGTATTCACTCGCAGTCACAATCATGAAAATGACAATGAAGAAGTCACACAACCAGAACTCACCAATGAAGAACAAGAACAAGTCAATAGGGTGATAGAACAAAACAAAAATGAATATTTGTTACGCATCCTAGCCATGGGGGCAAAACTACCCCCTGACTTCGGGACGGAAAATTTAAACAAACTCATCGACAACGGTGAATCAAGTTATCACAACGAAATACCAAACAATCCAAATGGTTCTTCAGCCGAAGAGTTATTCACTAAAATCCAAGACTTAACAAAGAAACTTGAGGAAGCAACGACTAGAGCTGAAAGATTAAAAGACCCCAATCTAGATTCCAATACTCACGACATCTTTGATAAACCGTCCTCGCTTCTCCATTCGCACAAGAATTGAAACTTATGAAAGACACCATTCAGGGACTACAAAAACAATTGAAATAATTCAACTTTGAAGAATTGTGTCCTTATCCATTTGATACAGAGATATCATGATTACCATTTCTGTCAGCCTTCAAAATCCCTAAGTTTGATAAATACAAAAGCAAAGGTGACCCCCGTGAACATGTCAAGGAATTTTACATGCAATGTCAGGAAGTTACCTATCAAGACACGTACCTTTTACAATTATTCCCCAAAGTTTAGGAGGACATGCTTTAGACTGGTTTTCCCATTTGCCCAAAAGTTCGGTCACGAAATTTGCGTGACTTATCGGAGAAATTTGTCAAACATTTTTCCTATAACCTAGACTTAGAAATAACCATGCTTGATCTCTGCAACACTAGGAAAAGGCCAAACAAAAATTTTGCCTCCTTTTTACAACGATGGCGTGGAATTGCAAGTCGATTTCCCTGCTCAGTACCCGAGAGACAACTAGTTAGCATTTTTATCCCTAATCTCAATGCTAAATTATCATTCCACATGCAAATGCATTGTCTGAATAGTTTCGAAGAAGTCATCGAAAAGCCCACATTTCTAAGGGCTTACTTAAAGCACCCTTTAGGGACCAACCTTATCGAGACACTCCTTGAAACCAGGACAAATCTAAATTCTTTAACAGAATTGAAATATGGTGAAACAATGGCATTATTACTTCCCGCCATGTCTGAAATGTCCAAAACCATCCCATCAACACAATAAAATCTAAACAACCAATCATTATCCCTTGAAAGGAAGTTCCTTCTAGGGATCGACGAAGAGAGTTCACTCCTCTTAGAGAAATTCTATCTAGTGTCTTTCTTCATTTGGCAAATACTAATATGATTACATATCCCATTGTCAAACCCTTCGAAGAAGGACAACCCAAACCAAATTGGTATAAAGACAACGAATATTGTGATTACCATCACATAAAAGGGCACTCCACAGATCGATGCATGTAACTCCGCCATTACGTCTAAGACTTGATTGAACATGGAGACATAGAAGTTGAAAATACTTCTGAGACAAAAACACCTAATGAAAAACTTCACATGTTCAAAAATCTCTTCCCTAACCATGATAACAATTCAAAAGATAAGGGTCAATCATCAAGTAATGTCGAGTATGACTCAGTCATCTTGACCATAGATTATGACCAAGACTTAGTGGCAACTATAAAGATCAGAACTGACTGTGTGATCACCACTAGACAGAAAAAAATGTGGGTCCCTACAACAAAAAAACTGCCACTTCATCCCCGGCATCACCTCCTAATCCACCATCTAATTCCGCCGCCAATTCCTCTCCACAACCTACACCATCATTTAATATTGTCAAACAATTAGAGAAGAGTGCCGCACAAATTTCAATCATGGAACTACTTAATTCTTCTCTTGCACTACAACGCATCCTTATGCAAACATTGAATAACGCTCGTGTCCCTGAGGACATCAATTCACAACAATTCCAGGCTTTAATTGCACATCTTACAGCCCCCAATCCTATTTTATCTATTTTGGTCCCATTGACTGCTTAATCCCAACATTGCTAATAATCATTTTTATACGTTGAGGGTTATGTAACTCATTGTAAAATCAAGTGCGTCTTAATCAACAATGGATCAACATTAAATATTTGCTCCATGAAACTTTTACGTTGTCTAAGTTACACTGAAAATGATTTACAAAACAATATCATAACTATTTGTAGGTATGATAATAGTGAAAAGAAAGTCTGAAGGCACACTCATGTCGCATCTCCAAGTTGGACCCATCACCTTAGACATGGTCTCTGTCATGTGGTAGATGTAGAAGTTGCATATAATATTCTCATCGGTCGACCATGGATTCATGCCATGAAAGTCATCCCATCAACATTCCACCAATGTATTAAGTTTCCTCATTTAGACAAGGAATTTACATTATGTGCAAATCCCCAACCTTTTGAGTATTGTAGATTCCTCAAAGGACGATATCGACATGATCACTATTGTCCATCAACAGATAAATATGCTCCACCTCGCATAATCCCTAACGAAACACGCATTGATCCTGATACACTCCCTAACAATGATTTGAAACCATCATCTCATAACCAAAACATATTTTCCAATCCATTATCTTCCGCTAGTCAACCATCTTCCACCAGTCCTCCTCCCACTAATCAATCATCTTCTTCCACTAATCAAGCTTCTTCTTCTAGCAATAATTATTTTTCCACCACACCATCTTCTTCCTCACCTAGCCAATCTTCTTCATCCAACCACACCTCTTCTATTAAGATACCTCCTCCTGTGAATAACCAACCTTCATCCTTCAATCCACCCCTTTCTTCTTATAACCCATTCTCTTCACTTTTAAGACTCGCCAAACTAACTTCCCCACCACATGAGGTACCTATTGGTCCCCCATCTCACACATTTAAAATCATTGACACGGGATGCAAGGTGAATATCAATTTCAAAAGATGGCAGACTCCTTTTATATCACCAAATTCCTCATAGCTATGAAAAACCTAACGCTCCACATCGAGAATCCATCTCACTTACCAAATGGCACAAAACCACTTCGATTCTCTTTTCCGATGAAGATATTCTACACATAGACATCGTGTCACTTGGACTCTATTTTTTATGGATCTTATAATCTCTATGGCTCAGGGGCTGGTATTTTTCTTATCACACTCAACGGACATGTTATCCCTAAATCATTTCGCTTAGCATTCCCATGTACCAACAATATCACAGAATATGAAGCTCTCATCACATGATTAAAACTGGCTATATCTTGGAATCTTACGAATTAGTTGTATTTGGTGATTCTTTACTTATCATCAAGTGAGTTACCGATGAATACCGGGCAAGGATGAAAAAATTACACCATATAAACACATGGTGGATAGTATTCAAAGCTATTTTCGATTAATTAGCTTTGATCAAATTCCTAGAATTCGTAATATATCTCATGCTCGACGCTATGGTAACCATCGAACTCCTATTAGAAATCGCATCTAGTCAACCCTGTGCACATTTTCTCGTCGAACATCTCTTAATTCCTGCCTATAATCTTCCCGAAAACACTATGGTATGTGAGATTGTGGTCCAATAACCCTTGGTACCACGATCTTTATACCGTCATTCGTGATAAAACATTTCCTACCGACATGAAACCAATGCATAAACATGCTTTAGCACAACGTGCTTCTCGTTACACCATTTTAACATAAACTCTTTATAAACGAGGATATGATGGCACCCTGCTCTAATGTCTTAATCGGAAGAATCCTCAAGTGTCTTAGCTGAATTCAATTTTGGTATCTCAGGAGCACACATGAATGGTATCACCTTAGCTAAGAAAATCCTGCGAGTTGGATATTATTGGCCCACCATGGAAAGTGACGCATGTAATTTTGTCAAACGTTGTCAAACATGTCAAAAGCATGGAAATATTATCCATGCACCTTCCTAGAATTACAATCGATAACCACACCATGGCCCTTCTCTCAATGGGGACTTGACCTCATTGGTAAAATCAGACCAACATCATCCGATGGACATAAGTTCATCATTACCACTACCGATTACTTCACTAAATGGGTAGAAGCTATGCCTCTCACTTATGTTACCGGTAGCCAAATATCGAAATTCATTTTTAATAATCTCATTTGTCAATTTGGTATTTCATCTGCTCTGTTGCAGATAATGGCAAATCATTTAAAAACCATGATGTAAAAGACCTAGCCAAACATTTTCACATCAAACTTAAATGATCCACTTCATACTACCCTCAGGGTAACGGTCAAGTGGAAGCAACCAATAAGACCTTAAAATCTATCATGGAAAAGATTGTCAACACCCATGGATGTAATTGGCATACTCAAATTTACCCCGCTCTTTGGGCTTACCGTACATCTTACCACACGCCTACCGGAGCCACCCAATTTTCCCTTGTTTATGGTTGTAAAGCCATTTTACCTATTGAGATAGAACTCCCATCCTTGAGGATCTCCCTTAAAGATGTAATTAATGAGGATGAATACCAACAATCACGGCTTCAAGAGCTTGAGCTTCTCAATGAAAAATGACTTAATGCTCTCAATCATCTTCAAGTCTATCAAAACCGACTACATCGCAGTTCTCATAAAAAGGTAAGACTTAGAGAATTCAAAATTGGTGACCTTGTTTTAAAAGAAAATCAAAAGAATACCACTAAAGAATGAGAAAACAAGGAAATTTGAGCCTAATTGGTTTGGACCCTATGTAATTAAAGCTAAATTTGGCTCTTGAGCCTATAAATTGCCACTTCAAGATGGTCAAGATCTAGATGAACCAATGAATGCAGCTTCATTTAAAGAAATTTTATCCTTGAGATGTTCACTATTCTAGGCAACAACGTGTACATTGTTCCTTTTGTCTTGCTTATCTATGAATAATTTAAATTTATTCACATCTTCATATTTATCATCATGAGACAAAGTCTTAATATAGATCCTGTTAAGTTTGTGAGTACCATATTTCTTATAATATCTCCTATTTTCACTGCTTTCACCTATGGTCATACCTAGAAGCTTATTGATGGTAATATAATCCCTTCAAAGATATTTTCCTTTCATAACAAAGCTCTAAACTTCTTTACCTGGGCTTCATTTGGTCGTCCATCTTATTCTTTGGTGTTGAACCCTCACGTCCTACTAGTCGTGTGGGGCTAGATTGGGGAAGACGTTCCTTCCCAAATACAAAGTGCTTTGTAAAATCCATCAATTCAATACCTTATGAATAATCCATCATCACATCTTTTGTCCTTCATAGTCTTTGGTGTTGAGCCCACACTTCTTCCCGGTAACTTGTGAGATTGGGAATGGAGGAAGGTGCCCTTACTCATCTACGTCTTGTCTTCGGTGATAAAATCTTGCCTCTTACAAGTGGCATGGGGTAAAGCATAGAGGATCATTCTCATAAAAGCATAAAAACATCACAAAATATTTAAAAATAAATAAAACAAAACAAGACAAAAAGACAAAAAGGGAATTCACTCACCTATATTTTGTCTTCGATGATGAGCCCTCGCTTCTCACTAGTAGCATGGGACAAGGCATAGGGAGTCATTTCAAAATAAAAATCTTACAAGACTTGCAAATTATAGAATCCCCAAACAAGTAATTTAAATGCCTAAGTGAAGAGAGAACTATCCATTAACCTCATATCTTACCAATTAGCAGGCCACATAATTATCTAAGTCTAGCACATGACTCATAAAGTGAAAGCCATTTTTGAAACTGGTTCAATCTCATTATTAAGAATGGAGTCACAATTTCCCAAAGGGATTGTTGTTAGCATTTGTCTCTATATTCATTATCTACCTCCTACGTCCTTCTTGATTCTCGGTGATGAGCCCATGCATCTTACTAGTTGTGTGGAGTCAAGGATGGAGCTAGACTTATTTTCATCATATCATCACCACCATATCCTGCGCCAATGGAAAGATAATTTGTGTTATTCTCGAGTATAAGTTACCACACGGAACACAATACATACGAGATAATATCTTGGTTTATCGTCTCTCAAAAATAAGTCTGCACTCTGGTCCATAAATTGCCAATCACAATGTAAAAATCCACAAATAGTTTGAAAATCGTCAAAAATCCAAAAATAGTATAAAAATCAAAAATCCAAAAACATTTGAAAATCGTCAAAAACCCAAAAACATTAGAAACAATCGTCCAAAATCCAACAAAAAAATTAAAACTCGCCAAAAATCTAAAAATATTAAAAACGCCACAAAAATCTAAAAACATTAGAAAGAATCGTCAAAAATCTAAAAACATTTGAAAATCATCAAAAATCCAAAAACATTAGCAAGAATCGTCAAAAATCCAAAACATTTGAAAATCGTCAAAAAAATCAAAAACATTTGAAAATCGTCAAAAATCTAAAAATATTAGAAAATCTATATATATAATAAACAAAAATAAAAATATTGTAAATCCCACAAAATCGCAAAAACTCTAAAATAACCAACACAATTCAACCTTTGAACTATTATCCCCAACGAATGATCCAATCACCTTATGACTACCAAATTCAAACCACTTCTCCTCGCGTGAATCCTCGCTTGGGGCAAATCCGGCTCTCATTGTTTCCTTGTTTGAGGACAATGACCCAATACTTTACTATGTCCTCGTACCCCTACTTGGGGCACATCCAATCAATCCTCATTGTGGAACACGTTAGGGACATGTTTATTGGTTCTTGTGTTGCATTATTAGTTATAAATTATTAATTACTTTCTTGTATCTTGATATATTACAGGGGGCATCTTGATTTTATGTATCCTGGTGTTCTCTCTAATATTCTTATGTTATCTAATTACATGTCATACTGGGGCATCATACTTTCTTAATGGCCTTTGTCTATGCTCTCTTCCATTTGCATATCGTACTGGGGCATCAAACCTTTTTGATGGCCCATGTCTATGCTATCATGCATATTACAGTCTAGTCATCCTGATCTTTTATATCACGATGCATCCTGTTATGTGCTATATTAAAATTAAGATGTTTTTCATCACGTGAGTATCTTCCTGCATGATCAACATATTACTTTGTACCCCATCCATTCACCCATACTAATACATTCCCCAGTTTGGGAATCCTACTTGATCACTGTTGCAGTTTGCGAATCCTACTTGACGATCTTTCTCAAGTAGCATTCACTATCCAACAGCTCCTCCCCCACCATGATCACCATGTATTTGATCCATTCATCCTCGCTCCTCATTTTTACTCCTCCACCACTTATCCCCATATTACCCTTCTCACCATTCTTGTCCCCTCTCACCCATTTGTATTCTTTCCTTTCCCCCTTCTGCTTCCCGCTTGACAATCTTACTTAATAACCCCTTCTATATGGGATCCTCGGTGGAGGTTTACTCTCTCCCTAAGATCTTCCTATTGTAGAAGCTTCTTCACCACCTCCCCTCTCATCAAACAACAATCACCACCAAACACATCTTCCCATTCCACCTCTTCTGCTTCTCATTCTCACATCATTACTCTCACCACACGGGCATCCCAATTAAGGATTCCCCTCACACTCTTCGCCCTCCACTACATATATTCCTTCATCCATTCATGTTACCCTCCTTTGTTTCCTTTCTTGTTATCACCTCATCTCATATCATATACCACTCAAGCATACCTCACTCACTCTTTTCTCATCCTTCCCCAAATCCATCTTATGCCTAGTCATCCTCCTTACATGCTCTCGTAGTATGAAAAATTCACTTGAGGGTTCCCCTTCAGTCCATTTTGTCATGCCCTATTCCCACCAACTCTATCATCATCCTTCTTCTTCATCATCTTGGCGATCTTACTTAACCATTCCGGCCACATGGCAATCTTACTTAAGACTTCCACTTAAGGTTGATCTCGCCCTATGGCCTTCCCCATCCCATCTTATTTCTCCCACCTCTCGTCGCGATCATCATCTTCAACCTACCATTCCACCCATGTCCTTAATATCATTTTGTCTTTCTCCTTCCATATCATCCCCCGCTTGGTAGGTGATCTTACGAAACCTATCCTAAGAAGATGGTGATCTTACTTAAGAGATTCTCTTAAGCATGACATGTCATCTTACATTCGCCCATCACTCTACAATCTCACCATCCATGTTTCTTCTTCATTCCCCATCATCACATATTTTTACCACCACTATCACCCTCCTCTCGCTGGTAATCTTACTTAACCACTCACCCGCATGGCAATCTCACTTAAGAGTCCCTCTTAAGGATGATCTGCCTCCTTGCCTTTCCCCATCATTACACACCCTTCACCCTTCACTTTTTCTCGGCAATCCCCATTATCACATCCTTTCACCTCCTTTTCGATTCTCGCAAAAACACTTCTTCTCACTTAACCACTTGTCATCTCCAGTTTCACTCGCTGGCAATCTTACTTAACCACTTCCGTCACATGACAATCTTATGTCAAGGTCCTCCCTACACTTAACTTGTCATCGTGAACTTCTCCCCGCCTCATTCTTCGTTCACTTTGTTGATCACTTCTTCCACCTGGTATCTCCTACTACCCACTTTTTCCTCCTACTATTATCCTTTCTCCACATATCCTCTTACAACATACATCTAATCTCTTCCGCCTACAATCACGTTCTTTTCCCCCATTTTCCCCTTCTTGATCCATCATCCTTCATACCGTTTCTTCCCATTCTTTTCATGTCTTGGTTCTTCATCCTCACCTCGTTCATCCTCATCACCCGCATCCTCTCCTCGCTTTCACCTAGTCCCAACTCATCCCTCCCATTTTCTTTACTCTTTCCACTTCATCTTCTCAAATCCCCCACATTTCTACCCACACACGCATTCACCATTATTGTTAACATTCCTCTATCATTCTTTCATCATCATCTTCTATTCCTGCGCTAATAATTGTAAGTGGGATTTCCCTAAAAATCATCAATCCTCATTCCGCACGACCTCATTCACTCCCTTGGACCTTCTAGAGTTTCCCTTCATTCCTTCCCTCCTCTAAGCCCACCACTCATTGTAAAAGGGCTTTCCCTAACATCCCTTTGTTGGCGTTACCCTTTCCAATCCTCGTTAGCTTTCTCCTTTTCTTCATTTTTTCTCTCACCCTTCCCCACCACTCATTGTAAGGTGGATTTCTCTAACATCCACTCATTGGCATTACCTCTTCAATCCCCATTCTCTTTTCTCTCCTATTATTTTCCCTCAATCCCACCCTTTCTTTTCGCTTCTTACCCATCTCTCCATATTCTCTTCGCCCTCTTCAATATCTTTATTATCTTCATCATACATCCTTTTTATATTATCTTCGTCATCCTAATATCCTAATTTCATGCATCTCCACATCGTTTCCAATCGATGTCATTCCTCCCCCTTTTCTTCTCTCGAACATTCCTTATAATGTTCCCTTTCCACTTATTACGCCCTTTCTGTATTCCCTTCCTTCTACATCATTTTCTTTGTTATCCTATTCTCTCTCCCACCCCTCGTCTTATTTCCCTTCCCTTATATCATCTTCTTCCCCTTTTTCCATCATGTTTCCTCTTTAATTCCCCATCGATACCTCGGCTCTTCAACGTTGTCCTGTATTTTTATCATACCACCCTCCACATGCATCTCCATACTGGTCTGCTCCCATATTCTTTGCCTTGGTCTTCCTCGCAATGACATGATTCCTTCAATCTTCCCCCGTATTCACTTTATCTTCCTTTCCTCTCCCCTAATTTTCACATTTCTTCCGACCACTTCTCCTTTTCTCTACCACCCCTACCTTTTCGTTCATTCTGTATTTGTTTCTCTTCTTTTCTCTTTTCTTTTCACACTTTCCTCGCCCCTCATAGTTTCTTTTTTTTCTCCGTTCTACTTCTTCTTTCATCCTCTTTCCATTTTCATCCATTTCACCTCCTACTCCCACCTTGTTTTCTCCTTCTTATTTATCCTTTCTGTTTCTCGCTTTTCTCTCTATCATTTCTTTCACTTTCATGCATCCCTATTTACTATCTTTGTTGCTTCTTTCATTTTGCACATCTCTCTATTTTATCCCTTCACCCTCTACTCTCATTTTCTTGTTTTTGCCTTGTTTGTCCTTCATCATTCCTTCTTCCCCTATCATCCCTCTCTCTTATTTCTACCTCTTTCATTCTTTTTTTCCCACCCCTATCTCCCTTACTCTTCTCGTAATCAACCCCCAATCCTATCCATTCCCTTTTCTCTTTCCCACACACCCTCACACCTAGCATTCAATGCCAATTAAATCCTTTCTCCATTTGTGTCGTGTTGTCATTCCAATCTCTTCCACTCCATTATCCTTCTCTTCTCCACATAATTCATTTCTCTTCTTTTCGAGAGTTCTATCGTATATTCCATTCTCGTCATTTCTCTCGAGGGGGCATCACCACATCTATCCATAATCACATCTTCTCATGACATTTTTGTCTTGAGGATACTATGACATCCGTCACTCACCACTTTCTATTCTCCCCAACAAACATTCGCTCTACCTTTTGCTTAAGAAAAGTAAATTGAATTATTCCCCATACCATCTACTTTCTTTGAAAGGACACTACTTTCATAAGTAACCTTCCAAAGAGGGGCAAATGTAGACCCCTAATTTCACATCTGTCAGTAAATCGATTAATTCCCCTTCCTCATTTCCCACAAAAATACACTTCGAATTAATCAAATATAATTTGATTAATTATCCATTTCAAAATCTAAAAATAACCCAATCCTCACCACATGTCATTATTCTCCATGTTTTTCTACTATTGAATTAAAAATTCAAATTCAAATCCTCACCCACCCTTCATGGTCCCCACTCACCTAAAATCCTCCACTTATGAATTAAAAATATAATTCAAATCCTCACCCATTCTTCGTGGCCCCCACTCATCTAATCTTGCCCACATTTTCAAACCACTCACCTAATCTTGCCCACATTTTCAAACCACTCACTTAATCTTGCCCACATTTTCAAACCATGATTACTTAAATTACTCTAATTTAATCACTCACCTAGGCTATAAATACAACCTTACCCCTCCCCTCTAAAGACACAAACAATAAGCTTGAATGCCATATCTAAGTTTTTACATCCTTTGAGCAAAGAACATCCTTTTGCCTCGTCCTAATGCCCAAATAGCCTCATAATCCTTTTTCACATCTGGTGCAAAGTAAGAGAATCATTGTTGCAGGAAGGTCCATCTCCATCTTGAAGAAAAGCACCTACATATCACACAATTAGGGCTCAATCCAAGTTTCCTAGCCCATCCCGAGGTTTGCTACATTTTAACGCGAAGGAGGAGGTATCATTATTGGTATTTTACTTCCTTGTTAGTAGTGCATTTGGTCGGTTTGATATTAAAGGTTTTATCTCCAATAATATTAGAATGAGTAACTATCACTTGCCTACCCTAGAAGATTATTGGGAAGATTGTTCGATGAGTACGAGGCAAGAAGAAGATACTTTGGTCGATTTTTTTACAAAGCAGATTAAAGATTTCAGATTTACAAAGTGTTAGAAGACATTCCAAATGATGATGAAGACTTGTATTCTCTTGAATACAATAAAACTATTTGGCATACACCAGTTCTTACCATCAATTGGTTTCAGAAGGAAAATGATGATCTTCAGGAGATAATAAATCTAGTCATGGTGAGGACCAACTGCCTTTGATAGAAAGGTGAAAGCGTATAAAGCGAGTGTAACTCAATCTTCTTCTCAAGGAGCATCAAAATCTCATAAGGAATTTTCTCGCCACACGAGAAGAGGTGTCAAATCAACCAAATCTTTCTCATCTCGCATGTAGAATCTTCAGTCAAGGTATATTCAAGGCAAGATAAGACTGAAAGAACTGAGAAGGTGGGAAATAATTGAAAAAGAAAATAAAAAGTCTCTCTCTCTAAGGCTAATAGAAAAATTTCAAAGGGTTGAACAAATCATTGACCTTTTAGAGGAAGAAAAAAAGGGGAGAAAGGAGCATGAAGAAAGCAACTATGAAAGAGGAAGAATTGAAAAGGAATAAGATGAGGGAGATAAATTGAAGAGTGCAAAGCTAGATTCTGAGGCATTGAGTATTCCTAAGCCCAAGTCACTAATTAAGGAACTATCTTCTTTTAATATTGAAACACCCACTCTTGAGGTATTTGTTGCTCAGATCCTTGGTTCCCTCAACACACTTACTCTGGGGCCTCTTGTTTCTACACCTTCTAGTGACTCCTTCACATGGGTCCAACCCCTAATTGATAAAATGAAAAGGAAGGCATCCTCCCAAATCATTGCTCTTAGGTTTGATGATGTCAGTTGTTCTCCTAAGTACAACTCCCACTCCTCCAGCTAAAAAACCAAGATTGATTCAAGATTGGTATTTGACTCAAAAGGCCAGCAATACTTGGAGATAACAAAGTCAAGAGTGGATAAATATGAAACGGATCTAACTATTATTGTTGACTTGGAGGTGACAAGAATTCCACCAGTGAATATACTCCTGAGGGGGAGGTTCATAAATTATAAGAGACAGTCTCCAAGGTTATTGAAAGGGTGGAAAAGGGGAAACAAACACATGAACAACTTGAAGAGAAGGTACATTCATTTCTAGTTTCATTAAATCCTTCCTTGCAAGTGATAAAGTACTTGATCCTACCCCTCTGACTTCAATGCCCCCTCCCACTATCATGTTTGATGAAGAAGTTCAAGCTATCAAGGACATTCATAAGCATGTTGCTTATGGAAAGGCAATTGAATTAATGTTTAAAGGAATGTTGATGTCTAGATTGAATTTCATTGATGAAGCACACAAAGCATATGAAAACATTTCTCTAGTTCAAAGTCGATTGACCTAGTAATCATTGGCTCTAAGAAGGAACTTAAACTTTGTTCAAAATATATTCAAGATCTTAGACTCATGAATGATACATATGAACAAATACTCCTTGCACATAAGATCTTTGATGATTCAAAGAGTAATCTTTCAAGAAAATGGGTGTTCGGTGTAGAATGGAAGATGAAAGTGTTAGAAGAAGCAATTGATGAAATTAAGAGCATGGTGCAAAAGGGAGAGGCATTCAAATCTGTAATACTTGTTGAATTTTTAGCTCTTCAAAGGTTAATTTTATAAAGAAAATTCTACAGAGAGGCATACATTATAGGGGATCAAAGAAAATTTCAGAGCACTCATTAAAGAAGACTTGTTCAAGCCTTAAACTGTGACTAAAGAAAAAGTGGAAGAGATCATTGAATTGCGTAATGTGGTCATACAAGCAACCAAAGGCTTAGTGCAAAATGTCGATATGGAAAAGAGATGGAGGATTCGTTGGGAAGTTAAACAAATGCTATGGAAAATACCACCATCCCCAAAGGCATGGAGATTGTTGGAGCTCTTGTTAAATTAAACAATCAAATACTTAAAGTGAAGAGTCCAAAGTAGAACCATCTACAAATGTTTCTTCTTGCTAGTTCCTAGGTCCTTCTTCCCATCGTTGTAGTTCAAAGTTAGCTTTATTATTTTAAATGATGTGAAATTGTAAATAAAGCTTTATTATTTCAAATGATGTGAAATTGTAAATAAAGCTAACTAAAGTATAATTCATTAGTTAAGTGGAAACACTTAATTAAAAGATAATGGAACTAGGAAAATTTGGTTGCAACCACCCCTATGCCTATATAAGGATTTTCTTTTAGTAAAGGGATTGTTGGATTTTGATGTTTTGAATGTGAAGATACAAGACTACCAAGAATTAATACGAAGAAGTTCTTCCCTCTCATTTCTCGTGTTCTTTATATTTCTATTTCTTATCCCTTAAATGTGGATTTGATATATAGGATGTTGTGTGGCTCAAAACCATGCCAAGCGCTTTGCCCTTTGGTGCATTGATCTCCTTTGCAACATATTCCAAAATTACGCCTTAAGCACACTTAAAATCCATGTAACATAGAAATTTCCTACGCCCCACTAAAGTGAATTTCCTAAGGCGCAGCGCATATTCCTCAACATCAACATCTGCATGTTGTGTGTTACAAAACTAAGCCCCATGCTTATTCCCTTGGCACTACCTTCTATCATGTAACACCCCTCAAAAGTGTGCCCTTTCTAAACTAAGCGCAACTTTTCTCCTGTCAACACTGGCACACTTTTTTCCATGTCGACATCCTCAAAAGTGTGCCCAACCTTTTTAAGCCTCTGCAACATGCTATGAACCTACGCCTTGCACCCTAAGCCTTATAATTGCTCATTCTTCTTTCTGTAAGATTTTATTATGGATAACATGACGGTTGACATGGCTCTTCTGTGTTGGACCTCCTTGATCCTTCTTGCAGAACAACAACAGCCATCCTCGAGCTCACACATGTCTTCATCAAGCAAGAAACCAACCAAGTCTAAAGGAAAAGCAAAGTTGACAGAACAAGAGATGAAGTATAAATATCAGAAGGTCAGGATGCCTGACTCATACGCAGAGAGTGATCTCGACATCAGAGACTCCAAGCTTGGGCATATTGATATGGAAGACTTCTGGGCGAGAACCAACCAGGCAACTAGTGGCCCCTGGATGAACAAACTGGTGGGCAGTGGATTGCACTTTGCAGCTGGGCTACCAGTAAGTGTTGTGAACAATGAATTTATCATGTTGGTTGCCCATTGCTACAACAAAGACACTAGATGTGTCGAAGATAAGGAGGGAAAGACGATCTTCGACCTAACAACTCGTCATTTTGAAATAACCCTGGGATTCCTCATCACAAGTAATATGTCACCATAAGCCTAGAAGACTGTAAGAAGGCATGGGACGACAATGAGGACAAATGCATGCAAATGATGAACTAGCTCTATCTTAAGAACAAAAGTCCGGTAGCGATGGCCTCGAGACCATCCACCGCGGTGACTTCGGTGAGGAACCGAGTGATACAATCACCTTCCTAATCGAGTATTCAGGCTTCTTGACGCCCATTATATCCACAAATGGATGTTGAGGTACTTAGAAACCATGAGCAAGAATGTGCCCGATCAGCATTTTGGCTGGGGAGAAATCATCAGCGATACCATCTCCCAACAGTCCTCACAACTGGGAAGTTCTATATGAATTCCTATGTTGTATACGTTGCAGCATCAACAAGAGATTTCACAGGCCTATCACGGAATGGGGTATGGCCCCATGTCAAAATATATGAATTCTACCCAGAGCTAAGGCTCGAGAACAGATCCCCGAGTTCTAAAAAATCAACGATGCCTTCTTCTATGAGGTGATCTACCTATTGAGGTCGAACATGAGACATGGTCGAACTAGCCCAAGTGTGATCACTGTCACAAAGAAGTGGGGAGCATTGTTCACGCAGTTTCCCACATTCACATATCTCAAGGCGGTGAATTTTGAGGGTGAACCGACCAAGCTACCAAGGTATGCAGGGCCCAAGTTGATTCTCTTGGAGTTGTCAAGGCAACTAATCACATGCTACAAGAGGTGCATGAAGAGAAAGAAAGGAGGAACCCCATTCCCCCTTACAGCTTAGCCGATACATGTGGACCACACTCGCCAAATCTTGGGAAATGTATGCGCGAGCTTGAATTGCTTTGAATCTAAAGCGCAACTTCCTAAAGAAGGCCCACCTTTGATTGCGGAGTTGCCTCCCAAAGGCAAAAATTGATCCCATCCATGTTCCTGAGATTGAGGACATCTACATTAACCTAACACATGAAATAGATTTCAGGCGAAAGGATCACTCCCGACTGGCTCTGGAGGAAATCGTTCATTATGGCGTGGTCATCGTTCCAAAAGGATTCAAAGAGCCCGATCAAGAAATTGATCAAGTTTACCTTGACACGGATGGGGACGATTGGCAATTCGCAGAGGTTGACGACAGCCAAAGCGTTGAAGACCATTCAAGAAAGGGTCAAGCCCATGTTGTAGTGCACCGAGCATTGGTGCAAACAGAATGGTCTCACCTACCTCGGGGTAGATTTCACTGCTTCTCCTTCAAGAAGGGCACCTCCGAGTGGCCCAAGCGTCCAAAAGGAAAAGGAAAGGATAAGGAGGGAGAACCAAACAAATAGGAAGAAACTCCTGAAAGCCCTCCTACTACTTCTGAGAAGCAAGTGGTCGACCTGGTGTCTCCAGGTAAAGAAGAAGAGACCACCAAAGTTTCAATAGATACATCCACTCAAGATGTGGTCACAACTACAACTACTGAGGTACCCACCATTCCTTCTTCCACTCCTTCTCCTCCCCTGTCGTTGAAGCATCTATTCCTATGGATGTGTCTTCTTCTCTCCCTTCCTCCCTTCCATCTCCCACCTCTTCCATCTTCTCCTCTCTCGCAGATCTGTCGCCCCTGTTCCCTCCATCCCTTTACGCATCCCTTTCGCCTCCATGACCTTTTCTTCTCCCGTAGTAACTCCGGTCCCTACAAGCAAGCGCGCGTTGGACTCCTCCTCACAATGCCACCACCAAGTGTCTCAACATTCTTCCCTACGGCCTCTTCATTGTTTCCCCTTTCACCCCGCTTTCTTCTTATATTCCCTCTACTCCCTCTCCCATAAGTCCTAGCTGGATCTCTGACCATTTGGGTCAACACAAGAGAAAGGTTCCCATAGCACCCATGGACTTCTCTTTCATTCCGAAGAAGGGACCCAGAAGCGTAAAGCTATAAATCACTTCTCTAACAAAGACTTCGAGAGAGAGAGTCATGGAGATCGTGCATATCTAGATTCCACCAAAGAAAAGAAAGATTTGTCTCCTACAGACTTCACAGTGACTCAAGTCACAATGGGAACCTCATCTGAGAGCCTCGCGAGGAGAGGCCTTGTCTGCAGAGATGCCCTCTCGCAAGAAACTTCAAAAAGCAAAGGAGGAGAAGAGGATACTAAAGGAAAAAAACAAACATCTCCTCCAAACATTACAGAGAATGGGCAACGCACCTCTTATGATTACCGCTAAGCCTCACCAAGTTCTCATTCAGACAAGATAAATGAATATGCCAAGATTGGCGAACAAGGAGTGGCAAGATCCTCCCTGGATAGAGCGAGTCCTCGAGAGATAGTGAGGAAATGATCAAGAAATTCACGGTGCTTTACCAAGATACGTATAAGGCAAATAAGGAGCTGGCAAGCGTAGAAGATCCCTCTCCAAGGAGTTAGATAACGCCGTTGCAATACGAAACATTCCAAGCAATGGCTAATCATGTTTCATCGATTTACCTATTAAAGGTCGGCGTCATCGATCACCCGCGGGCACATAATAAAGCTCTCATTGCTTTAGATTATCAGGTTGATCAAATGGAATATATCCTAGAGAGGATAGATAAAATCAAGGATGAAGCCCGGATGCAAAATACAACATGGAGCAGACAGTCACAAAGATGTCTCCAGGGATGCTCGTGAAATCGTTCACCTTGAGGGAAGCAAGACGATACATGCTAGCTCTTCAAGGCTATAGCCACTCAAGGTTTGGCACCAGAGGTCACTTTTGACCGAGAATCAATCAATAACCTTCTGGCTTGCCGCGATTTCATTGGCTTCCTGATTGATGCATGCGAAAGAGTACGCCGGCTACCTGACAAGCTCAAGACTAAAAAATAAACTTGTGAAGTTATTGGCAACCATTTCAAGGGTCCAGATCATAATCAACTTCAGATGATGATCAGCAAGTTCATGGAATACCAAGCTCAGTGTCACATAGCCTCTCCTGATCAGAAGCAAGACACTCCGTTTAAGCAAAGGGATGATGAGGAGTAGTTTCTCCTCTTGTGTACGCTTTGATCATTTTTGTAAAAATATTTTAAAAGTATGTTGGCATTTACGATGACATCATCCATGTTGCATCATGGGATGTTGCCATCCAAAAACTTTCCCAAAGTCAACTTTTGACTTTTTAGATATTTTGTAAATATCTTGTAAGATATTTTGTAAATAGTGGTTGGTTTGTTTTGTCTTCTTTCTCCTTCTCCTTCTATAAATACTGGAATACTTGTTGTATTCCAGGTGGAAATTTTTGTATAAAAAAGAGGTGAAGAGAGAAAGACTTTGTGCCTTCTTGTAACATAAGAGATATTAATATATATGTTCAGACTTTGTGCTCAATATATGTGTTATTTGCATCAGATCTTTCTTAAGTTAGATCTATGTTTTTGTTCATTGGATCCTTCTTATTATCACCATATGTTCATTAGTATTGCTTTAATTTTTTATGCAAGTAAGTTTGGCTCTGTTTACTACCATCCCAAAGCATAAACCTTCTGACCTTTCCGTCTTGGAATTCATATCTTTTCTTCCTTCGGATATATCCTCCTTCGTTCATTCTTTCTTACCTTCTACATTCGTTGTTGAACTACCTCTACTGGGATGAGATCCCAAACCCCCTAAAGTTAGAATAGTGTAGATTTGCATAGATTCCTGCTTAATAGATTAGCAATAAACTAGTTTTGCTTTGTTGTCTCAAAGAGGGGTTATGCCTCGCACACTGCTGGGCTGCTTCCCCACGACTCCGCCTAACCAATAGTTTTTGCGACTCCGTTGGGGATCGAACTAAGGAAATAATTTAAAATCAAAAATCACTACCAGATTGCAAATTTTAACTCTTTGTTAAAAATCAAAATTTTTGCATAAGTGATCAAAACTGAAAATTTCCTTATACAAATCCATAGATTTGGACTAGATAGAGCTTTTAGTTCACTTGAGTTTTTACAAAAATTGTATATTTCAGATCTCGAGATTCGATATTTCACAATATTTTTAAAACCTTGCAAAATTCAGGTCAAAGATCCGAAAATCAGCTTTCTAAATTAACCCACTTTTTATCCTTGTTAATCTTTGTCAGAAAACCGCAATCGGTTGTTAAAAAAGGATAAAATTAAATATTAAAAAGTACATGCTGCTGATTTTTGCCAGAAAAATAAGAAAATCAGCAAGTACAAACAAAAAGATTGTTTTAAATCTATGCTTAATTGTTGCAGAGATCCGAACGGGTACGCTGTGACAGTGAACAATTTACTCGTAGCAAGAGAGCTCATGGAGAAGTTGATCCAATCTTTGATCTACTTCGAAGGCACAATTTCAATATCACTCCAGCACGATTCACATCACTAAGCTCAACAGATCAATCAACAAGAAGTGCTTCGCCTCCACGAAAGAGCTAGATTTCATAGGGTGCCTCGACATCCATTTATAGTGCTCTTTTGCTAAGTGGAACCACACTCCCTGCTCATGTTCTTTTCCCACTTTTCAAATGGCAATAAATCTACCTATACCATGGGGAAATGCCATGGGTCCTCTAGCACTGCCACATCCAGTACACCCCTCCCTAGTGGAAATCACAAGAATTTCCCGAAATTTGATGGGAGCGGAAATCAAAGCACAGACGCGCATATAGCTACATTTATTATGTCATGCAGTATTCTGGATGTGACTCATGAAGACGTATCTGTGTGTCTCTTTCTTGAGACCTTGCAAGGGCCTGCATCAGAATGGTTCTAGCATTTCCCGCTTAGATCCATCACCAAACATTATCGATGCATTTGAAGACGGTATAAGCCTTCGTAAGACGTGTTTGTGTTATTGTCACGAATCACTCACATGAAGAAGGAGGCCAATGAAACCATGCACGATTTTACCGCCCGATTCAATTCGCTGATCAACCATGTGCCGCCTGCCATGTTGCCAACATTAGAGAATCAAAAGTGTTTCTTTATGAATGCAATGAGTTCGAAAGTAAGTTTCTTACTTTTATAGGAATAGATACCCACCTTGGTCCTCGCCCAGGCTATGGCCATTCGGATAGAAGATAACCTCCTTATATCTGGTGAGTTAAGACGAGAGCCATCAAAATCAAAGGCTTCAACTTCTTCTCAAGCTACCTCATCGATATAGCATTTCGAAGATGGCGAATGACTTGCTCTCTTTAAAGAAGCAATTGGCTCAAACATCGCTCTACTACTTTTACCGGATATCCCACGAGGAACTTCACTACCAACAAAGTGCCCCCAAAGGCCATGTTTGCCTCCGCTTCTTCTCCAAGGTTAGCAATTGAGGCCCCTGTAGTTAATGCTTTGGTCAAGTCGAAGAAGATGATACAAACTACGAAGAACCTTTGTCAAGGTGAATATGATCAAGATGTCGGTGAACTGACTAAAGAACTATACTATCGTATATGGAATTTGAAGATGAGGAATATGATGAAGAAGAAGGTACCCAAGGGTATACAAGTGGACAATCATACGTAGTTTTCACTCGCTTGCAAGGAAAAGAAGAAAAGGTTCTTTGCTGAAAAACAAAAGGAAAAGGTCATGGTAGCCCCACCGCCAATGATCGCTAAAAGAGGTAATCCCTTTCCCGCTCAACCTTCACATTAAACCTTTTGTAAAGAAACATTTTCCTCTTGTTTCTCCTCCAATTCATCCTTCCTCCCATTCCATAAAGACCAAGAATCCCCCTCCATAAACGCCAAGTGAAGGACTCATTCCTTCATTAGCACAACCCTTGGTCGCATTCGATATAATTGATAATGCTAAAAAGACCAAGATCCAGATGTCTGAAGCTGAGTACCTTCAGTCCAACCTAGAGCAGCTCGTAAGATTAACTAAGTATATCCAAGACCAGTCGCGCCCTTCCTCCCATTTCCTCAAAAGGAATTCTTCCCACGCCTCCTACATCTCACGTAAACATTGCCTCAACTTTCACGTCGAGAAAAATTGAACCTTTTTACCTATCTCTCTTGATCAAAGGTCACAAACTAAGTAACTATATAATTGATTATGGAGCTTCGACAATGTTATGCCAAAGAAAGGTCGCCCATGCTTTGGGCCTCACACTTACCAAACCTTTTTGGTAGATGCTACTCCATGGAAACCAAGCAAGTACCATTGATCGGTCGATAAAGGATGCACGCTTGCATTCGCAGATTTCCCGATAAAAGGGTAAAAATGACTATTCTCGTAGGTGATATTCCAAAGAACATACGGAATATTGCTAGGGAGGAGCTTACAGAAAAGAATTTGGTGGGTAAATTCATATGGATTGGTCCAAAGCCAAGATTCCCCGTCAAAGGAGCAATCACAAAAGAAATATCTAGTCACCAACTCCAATGACCCCAAAGCTCAGATTCTCTTCGAATCATCAGGGATGGGAAATTACTTCCTGTCCACCGACTTAGATAAAATGGACATTCTCATCCAAAAAGAGGATCTCAACAAAGTATGGACATTACAGTTTGATGGTAGTTGTGTAATGAGTGGACGCGGTCTTTGTGGTCGTTCTAATATCTCCTGAAGAGGAGATTTTCCCTTTTTCTTTCAAGTTGTAGTTCTTCAATACGAATAATATTGCCGAGTATGAATCCTTATTACTTGGCATGCAAGCTGCAAAAGAGAAAGGAATCAAGAATCTAAAAGTGCAAGGTGATGTTGAGCTGATTGTCAATCAGGTAAAAGGGATATACCAAGTAAAAATGATCGACTTACACTACCGCAATGCAAGATAGGATAGATCGGGGAGTTTGATGCTTTCTTAATCAAAGCAGTCCCGTGAGCTCAAAATGACATGGTTAATTCATTGGGTCGCTCCACATCTCTCATGCTCCTCACCCAGGGTTAAAAATAGATACATATACCATTGAGCTGGTTTTTCGCCCAAGTGTACTGGATAATTCATAAGACTGAAAGTGTTTAATGATGACAACCAACTTATCAATTTTTTGGAGAAAGTGACAATTTCAAAGAACTTCATTTTGATGGATCAACTTCTGCGTGTCATGAGTCTCTCACCACCAAGCACATGAATTTGAAAAAGAAACAAAGTTGATACACCAAAGGAAATAAAATTCTAAAGGTTTGGTCTCTTTAGAAAGACTATTTGATAATCATGACTATTTTTCAAGAAAAAGTGATAGGATGATCCTTCCTCTTCTCCGGAAACTGAATCCGTCAATCTGGGTACTGCGGAACATCCTTGTTCCGTGAATATCAGGAAGTGTTGTGTGCCCGAGGAAAAATGAAAAAATTGCTAAGTTGCTGAAAAAGTACGTGGATGTGTTAGCATGGTCTTATGCTAATTTGAAGTCTTTCAAGCCAAAGGACATTCGGCACAACATCCCGCTCAAGGATGATGTCAAGCCTTTTTATCAAAAGCAAAGGCACTACAACCCCAAAATCTCGGGTACTATCCAGGCTGAAATTTAGAAGATGATGGACGCAAGAATTATTTTTCCAATTCATCACAAGACCTAGGTCAGTAAATATTGTACATGCAAAAGAAGAATGGCGAGATACGCATATGCGTGGACTTTCGCAACTTGAACCATCATCCTTAAAGGATAATTACCCACTGCCGATAATGGATCAAGTGCTGCTGGTAGTAAACTGCTTTCAGAAATGTTGTCTATGCTTGATGGTTTTTCAAGTTATAATCAAATTCAAGTCACGCCTGAAGATCAGTTCAAAACAGCGTTCACCACTCCTTGGGGTACCTTCGCCTACAGCAGGATGTCGTTCGGTTTAATCAACGCCAGTGCCACCTTCCAACGAGCAATGGACTTTGCATTTAAAGGTATGATGGGAAAGGTCATCGTAGTTTACCTAGATGACATGACCATGTTCTTTAAGAAACGAAGTCATCAACTGCGATCATTTAGAGAAAGTCTTGATCAGATGCCGAGAGCACGAGATTTCACTAAATCCCAAGAAGTCAATTTTTGGGGTCACTAAAGGAAAGTTGCTAGGACATGTCATCAACAGAGAAGGAACTAAGATAGATGTTGAAAGAGTCAAGGCTATTCAGAGCCTCACTTTACCTACAAGCAAGACTGGTGTTCACTCTTTCTTCGGAAAGGTAAATTTTCTTAGACGCTTTGTTCTGATTTTGCTGAGAAGACTCGTCATATATCTAATATGATGAAAGGATCCCAAACATTCCAATGGAGTGAGGAAGGCAAGACATCATTCAAAGACATAAAGACCTCCATCACTCACGCGTCACATGCTACGTGTGCCCTACTTCAAAGAAAGACTTCATCATGTATAGTTATGCATCTGCACATATTGTATCGGCTATCTTGATGCAAAAGAACTCCGAGGATATTGAATCCCCGATTGCTTTCATGAGTTCTCCTCTTAAGCCTCATGAACTAAAAATGTCACAATTGGAGAAACATACCTTTGCCATGGTAAAAGTAGTCAAAAATTTTGCTACTACATTCTGAATTCTCATACAAAGAGTATTGGTTCCAGAACTACGGTGTTAAGTCTATCCTGACTCAACATGAGTTAGGGAGATTATGAGGGAATTGGATCACAAAGGTCTAAGAATATGATCTAGACATCAAAAAAACCAAGTTGGTAAGAGGTAAAGGCATGTGTCAGCTAATGGTTGAAAATGAAGATTCAGAGGTACTTGAGAAGCAAACTGCTCACATTGATGGAGAGCAAAATGAACTAAAGAAAGTGAATTCTTTACCTATGGTTATGTTCATCGCAACCAACGACGAATGGTATTCTAACATCACATTCTTTTTCGCCTATAAAGAGTGCCCAACTCACCTAACCAATAAAAGAAAAGTAGACGGTGAAGCTTAGAACCGCAAGATATGTCGATAGATTGTAAACGCAGAATTGATAGCGTTTCCTATGATGTGTTGATAAGTCAGCAGAAATAAGATTGTTAAAGATTTCTCATGATTCAGCCTGCGGTGGTCACTTCTCCTCATCGGTGACAACACATAAAATCATTCGGGCTAGGTACTACTAGCCAATGTTATTTCAAGATGCAGCCACCTAGGTAGCGAAATGTGAACTTTTCCAACAATTTGTTGGCAAACCAAAGCTGGTTGCATTTCCCCTCAGGCCTGTCATCATTAACGAACCATTCAGAAATGGGGAATTGACTTCATTGGAGCACTCAATCCTCAATCGAGTGTTGGACATAATTACGTCCTAACAAAGCAACGGACTACTTCACGAAATGGGTGGAGGCCATACCTGTCAAGCATGCCACTTCTGAAGTTGTTTACAACTTCATCAAGGAGAATATTATTGTGAGATTTGGCATTCCACACAAAATCATTGTTGACAACGCTTCCAACTTCTCTTCACGGGAGGTAATTGGTTTTTGTTATGGATATGGAATAACCTTGGCTCATGCTTTTGATTATTATCCTCAAGGAAATGGTCAGGGAATCCAGCAACAAGAACCTGGTGACTATCATACGAAAGCTAGTTGATGAAAACCAGCGGTCCTAGTATAAATCATTATACGATGCTTTGTGGGCGGATCGTATCACTCCAAAGAGGTCTCTCAGCATGTCACCTTTCCAGGTGTTGTATGGGATCGATGCTAAAATCCCTATCTCTGCAGAACTTCCCGCTCTATGCTTAGCTCGAGCAATTGAAGATGAAACTTTTCAGAATTCTCTTGAAAGAGGATTATGTACCTGATGGAACTTGAAGAAAAGTGAGTAAAAGTGGTCGACAAGATCACTGAATATCATAACCAAGTTAAGAGGTTGTTCGACAAGAAAGCTAGGCAGAGAGATTTCTAGGTGGGAGATCTTGTTCTTCTATGGGACAAACGAAGAGAACCGAAAGGTATGCACGGAAAGTTTGACTCTCTTTTGAGAGGGCCATACAAGATCAAGCAGCTCAATGGAGAGAATAGTTTCTATCTCTCATATCTAGATGGAACCAAACTCCCGCTTCCCTATAGCGGGTAGCACTTAAAGATCTTCAGGAAGTAGAGCTTGCTCTCTTCTTTGTACATTTTGCTTTCGTTGTGTGTTTACTTCCTATTTGTTGTGTGTTCCCTTCCTTCCCTTTTTGGTCGCCCTTGTTTTTGACTCTCTATAACCCAATGGATAGGCACATGAAATCTGGGATTCTCTACCCTTAAGTTTCACTTAAAAATAGTCCCCAGAAAGAGCCAGTTGTTATCTTGTAAAATTGACAAGGGCAATTTTGCAGGTAACCATACCAAAAATTTTGTTTTTGGTCCCCTAAGGAAGTTTGTTAATGTTCAAAATGGCCTAAGACTCCCTTCCGAAAATCAAGTTTTTTTAAGAACTTAGCCATTTTCAGCTTTTTGAACTGGGCACAAGAAATGTTGTGTCGACACCATGAAATGTGTGCCCCTTAGAAAATCCTTTGTGCCCAAAATAACATGTCAACATCAATGAAGTTGCACCCTTTGGCATAGGAAATGACATGCCAACATCATTAAACATGCACCTAGAATGTGCACTAATGGCGCTAAAAACATCATGTCGACATCTCCAAATGTGCGCTTAAGGCGCTGAAAGTGTTATGTCTGCAAGACTAACAAACTCACTGCACCAAGGCTCATTCAAACCCGTGTCGACACTATAGAAATTGCACCAAAGAAAGTTGGTGAAACAATAAATGCCAAGTTTTCTATAAATAGGCGCCCGACACCTGTCATTTTCACGATTTGAAATTTGAAAAAGTATTTCCTCTGCTCCCGCGCTATCCCTGTCACCCCCTCGTGCCGTTTTCGAGCTTGTGGACCCCAACGTCGTCCTTCGTCCTTTATAAATCTGGGTAAGTGGTTTCTGTCATTCTTGTTGTTGTTTTTGTGTTAGGTATTAGGGTTGTTAAAAGGTTAAAATCTAAAAAGAAAAGAACTTAACAAACTATAACCAACTAGAACCCCTTTTCCTCTCCTTCCAGATCTACAAATCTGGAAGGCCCCTGCCTCTGAAGAAACCCAAGGCCCTTTTTCCTGCTTATTATCTTGTTGAAAAACCTCTCTTTACCACTTGAAACCAAAAGAGAGAAGAAATCAAGGAAATTGCAATAAATCATGAAAACCTTGCACACTATTTTTACATGTTACAACCCTCACAGTTGTGCCTTGGCGCACCGTCTCCTGCCTCGTAACATATCCCTAACCCGCACCTGGGGTAACACTTAGCAACTTTTTTAAGGGCGCAGTGCATCCTGCATGACATCAACATAGGATGTTGTGTGCCTCAAAACCATGCCAACCACTTTTCCCTTTGGTACACCTTGGGCACACTTAAAATCCATGTAACATAGAAATTTCCTACGCCCCACTAAAGTAAATTTCCTAAGGCGCAGGCGCATATTCCTCAACATCAACATCTCGCATGTCAGTGTGTTACAAAACCGTGCCCCGCGCTTTTTCCCTTAGCGCGCGCTTTCACATGCAACACCCCTCAAAAGTGCACCCTTTCTAAATTAAGCGCAACTTTTCTCTTGTCAACACTGACACACCTTTTTCCATGTCGACATCCTCAAAAGTGCACCTAGCCTTTTTAAGCCTCTGCAGCATGCTATGAACCTACGCCTTGCGCCCTAAGCCTTATAATTGCTCATTCTTCTTTTTAAGCTTTTATTATGGATAACATGACAGTTGACATGGCTCTTTTGTGTTAGACCTCCTTGATCCTTCTTGCAGAACAACAAAAGCCATCCTTGAGCTCACACATGTCTTCATCAAGCAAGAAACCAACCAAGTCTAAAGGAAAAGCAAAGTTGATAGAACAAGAGATGAAGTACAAATATCAGAAGGTCAGGATGCCTGACTCATACGCAGAGAGTGATCTCGACATCAGAGACTCTGAGCTTGGGCATATTGATATGGAAGACTTCTGGTGAGAACCAACCAGGAAACTAGTGGCCCCTAGATGAAAAAATTGGTGGGCAAAGGATCGCACTTTGCTAGCAGTAAGTGTTGTGAACAATGAATTTATCATGTTGGTTACCCATTACTACAACAAAGACACTAGATGTGTCGAAGATAAGGAGGGAAAGATGATCTTTGACCTAACAGCTCGTCATTTTGAAATAACCCTAGGCATTCCTCATCATAGGCAATATGTCACCATAAGCCTAGAAGACTGTAAGAAGGCATGGGATGACAATGAGGACAAATGCATGCAAATGATGAACGAGCTCTATCTTAAGAAAAAAATCCGGTGAGTAGATGGCCTCAAACCATCCACCATGGTGACTTTAATGAGGAACTGAGAGATACAATCACCTTCCTGAATAGAGTATTCGGGCTTCTTGACACCCATTATTTCAACAAATGGATGTTGAGGTACTTAGAAACCATGAGAAAGAATGTGCCTGATCAGCATTTTGGCTGGGGAGAAATCATCAGCTATACCATCTCCCAGCAGCTTCAACAGGTCCTCACAACTGGGAAGTTCTATATGAATTCCTACGTTGTATACGCTGCAGCATCAGCGAGAGATTTCGCAGGCCTAGCTCGGAATGGGGTATGGCCCCAGGTCAAAATATATGAATTCTACCTAGAGCTAAGGCTCGAGAACAACATCCCCCAGTTCTCAAAATCAACGACGCCTTATTGAGGCCGAACATGAGACATGGTCGAACCAGCCCAAGTGTAATCAATGTCACAAAGAAGTGGGGAGCATTGTTCACGTAGTTTCCCACATTTACATATCTCAGGGTGGTGAATTTTGAGGGTGAACTAACCAAGCTACCAAGGTATGCAGGGGCCCAAGCGATTCTCTTGAAGTTGTCAAGGCAACTAATCACATGCCATGAGAGGTGCATGAAGAGAATGAAAGGAGGAACCCAATTCCCCCTTACATTTGGTTGATACACTGACCACACTCGCCAAAGTTCAGAAATGTATGTTGAGCTTGAATTACTAAATCTAAAGCACAACTTCCCAAAGAAGGCCCACCTTCGATTACACCGGAGTTACCTCCCAAAGGCAAAATTGATCTCATCCATGTTCCTGAGATCGAGGACATCTACATCGACCTGACACATGAAATAGATAGCAAAAGTAAAGGATCACTCTCGGTTACCGGCTTTGGAGGAAATCGTTTATTATGGTGTGGCCATTGTTCCAAAAGGATTCCAAGAGCCCGATCAATAAATTGATCAAGTTTACCTTGACACGGATGGGGACGATTGGCCATTTGTAGAGGTCGACAGAGCCAAAGTGCCGAAGACCATTCAAGAAAGGGTCAATCCCATGTTGCAGAAAGACTCTCTCGAGCATTGGTGCAAATAGAATGGTCTCACCTACCTCGGGGTAGATTTCACTGCTTCTCCTTCAGGAAGAGCACCTCCAAGGCTGGCCTAGGCACCGAAAGGAAAAGGAAAGGATAAGGAGGGAGAACCAAGCAAACAGGAAGAAACTCCTGAAAGCCCTCCTACTACTTCTGAGAAGTAAGTGGTCGACCTGGTGTCTCCAGGTAAAGAAGAAGAGACCATCAAAGTTTCAATGGATACATCCACTCGGGATGTGGTCACAACTAAAACTACTGAAGTACCCACCGTTCCTTCTTCCGCCTCGTCTCCTCCTTCGCCGTTGAAGCATCTATTCCTATGGATGTGTCTTCTTCTCTCCCTTCCTCCCTTCCATCTCCCACCTCTTCCATCTTCTCCTCTCTCGCGGATCTGTCACCCAGTGTTCCCTCCATCCCATTACAGATCCCTTCCACCTCCATGACCTTTTCTTCTCCTGCAGTAACTCCAAGCCCTACAACAAGCAAAGCAGCCGCATTGGACTCCTCACAATGCCACCACCAAGTGTCTAAACGCGTCTTCCCTGCAGCCTCTTCAATTGCTTCCCCTTTCACCCTTGTTTCTTCTTCTATTCCCTCTACTCCCTCTCCCATAAGTCCTAATGGATCTCTGACCATTTGGGTCAACACAAGAGAAAGGTTCCCATAACACCCATGGACTTCTCTATCATTCCGAAGAAGGGACCCAAGAAGCAGAAAGCTATAACTCACTTCTCTAAGAGTGCTTCGGAGAGAGAGTCATGGAGATTGCATATCCAGATCCCACCAAAGAAAAGAAAGATTTGTCTCCTACAGACTTCACAGTGACTCAAGTCACAATGGGAACCTCATCTAAGAGCCTGCAAGGAGAGGCCTTGTCTGCAGTAGATGCCCTCTGCAAGAAACTTCAAGAAGCAAAGGAGGAGAAGAGGATACTAAAGGAATAAAACAAACATCTCCTCCAAACATTACAGAGAATGGGCAATGCACCTCTTATGATTACCGCCAAGCCTACTGAAGTTCTCAATCAGGACAAGATAAATGAATATGCCAAGATTGGCGAACAAGGAGTGGCAGTATCCTCCTGGATAGAGCGAATCCTCAGAGATAGTGAGGAAATGATCAAGAAATTCACAGTGCTCTACCAGATATAGATAAGGCAAATAAGGAGCTACAAGCAGTAGCAAGATCCCTCTCCGAGGAGTTGGATAACACCAGATTGCAACACGAAACATTCCAAGCAATGGCTAATCTGTTCACCGATGACCTATTAAAGGTCGGCATCATCGATCACCCGCAGGCACATAATAAAGCTCTCGTTACTTTAGATTATCGGGTTGATCAAATGGAATATATCCTGGAGAGGATAGATAAAATCAAGGATGAAGCCCTGGATGCAAAATACAACATGGAGCAGATAGTCACAAAGATGTCTCTAGGGATGCTCAGTGAATCGTTCACCTTGAGGAAGCGGACATAATACTTGCCAACTTTTCAAGGCTATACCACTCAAGGTTTGGCACCAAAGGTCACTTTTGACCAAAGGACATCTACATTGACCTGACACATGAAATAGATATCAGGCAAAAGGATCACTCTTGGCTGGCTTTGGAGGAAATCGTTCATTATGGTGTGGCCATCATTCCAAAAGGATTCCAAGAGCCTGATCAAGAAATTGATCAAGTTTACCTTAACACAGATGGGGATGATTGGCCATTTGCAGAGGTCGATAGAGCCAAAGCACCGAAGACCATTCAAGAAAGGGTCAAGCCCATGTTGTAGTGCACCGAGCATTGGTGCAAACATAATGGTCTCACCTACCTCGGGGTAGATTTCACTGCTTCTCCTTCAGGAAGAGCACCTCCAAGGCCGGCCTAGGCATCGAAAGGAAAAGGAAAGGATAAGGAGGGAGAACCAAACAAATAGGAAGAAACTCTTAAAAGCCCTCCTACTACTTCTGAGAAGCAAGTGGTCGACCTAGTGTCTCCAGGTAAAGAAGAAGAGACCACCGAAGTTTCAACAGATACATCCACTCAGGATGTGGTCACAACTACAACTACTGAGGTACCCACCATTCCTTCTTCCACTCCTTCTCCTCCCCCTGTCGTTGAAGCATCTATTCCTATGGATGTGTCTTCTTCTCTCCCTTCCTCCCTTCCATCTCCCACCTCTTCCATCTTCTCCTCTCTCGCAGATCTGTCGCCCAGTGTTCCCTCCATCCCATTACAGATCCCTTTCGCTCCATGACCTTTTCTTCTCCTGTAGTAACTCCAGGCCCTACAAGCAGCAACGCGTTGGACTCCTTGTCAATGCCACCACCAAGTGTCTCAACATTCTTCCCTACGGCCTCTTCAGTTGCTTCCCCTTTCACCCCCGTTTCTTCTTCTATTCCCTCTACTCCCTCTCCCATAAGTCCTAGCTGGATCTCTGACCATCTGGGTCAACACAAGAGAAAGGTTCCCATAACACCCATGGACTTCTCTGTCATTCCGAAGAAGGGACCTAAGAAGCAGAAAGCTATAACTCACTTCTCTAAGAGCGCTTCGGGAGAGAGAGTCATGGAGATTGCATATCTAGATCCCACCAAAGAAAAGAAAGATTTGTCTCCTACAGACTTCACAGTGACTCAAGTCACAATGGGAACCTCATCTGAGAGCCTGCAAGGAGAGGCCTTGTCTGCAGTAGATGCCCTCTGCAAGAAACTTCAAGAAGCAAAGGATGAGGAGAGGATACTAAAGGAACAAAACAAACATCTCCTCCAAACATTACAGAATGGGCAATGCACCTCTTATGATTACCGCCAAGCCTACTCAAGTTCTCATTCAGACAAGATAAATGAATATGCCAAGATTGGCGAACAAGGTGTCGATATCCTCCTGGATAGAGCGAGTCCTCGAGAGATAGTGAGGAAATGATCAAGAAATTCACAAGTTTTTACTGGGATACGAGATAAGGCAAATAAGGAGCTACAAGCAAGTGCAGAAGATCCCTCTCCAAGGAGTTGGATAACGCCAGATTGCAATACGAAACATTCCAAGCAATGGCTAACTGTTCAGTCGACGACCTATTAAAGGTCGGCGTCATCGATCACCCGCAGGAACATAATAAAGCTCCCGTTGCTTTAGATTATTGGGTTGATCAAATGGAATATATCCTAGAGAGGATAGATAAAATCAAGGATGAAGCCCTGATGCAAAATACAACATGGAGCAGATAGTCACAAAGATGTCTCCAGGGATGCTCAGTGAATCGTTCACCTTGAGGGAAGCAGACGATACATGCTAGCTCTTCAAGGCTATAGCCACTCAAGCTTTGGCACCAGAGGTCACTTTTGACCGAGAATCAATCAATAACCTTCTTACTTGCCACGATTTCATTGACTTTCTGATTGATGCATGTGAAGAGTACGCCGGGCTACCTGACAAGCTCAAGACTAAAAATAAACTTGCGAAGTTATTAGCGACCACTTCAAGGGTCCAGATTATAATCAACTTCAGACGATGATCAGCAAGTTCATGGAATACCAAGCTCAGTGTCACATAGCCTCTCCTAACTAGAAGCAAGACACTCCGTTTAAACAAAGGGATGATGAGGAGTAGTTTCTCCTCTTGTGACGCTTTGATCTTTTTGTAAAAATATTTTAAAAGTATGTTGGCATTTACGATGACATCATCCATGTTGCATCATGGGATGTTGCCATCCAAAAACTTTCCCAAAGTCAACTTTTGACTTTTTAGATATTTTGTAAATATCTTGTAAGATATTTTGTAAATAGTGGTTGGTTGTTTTGTCTTCTTTATCCTTCTCCTTCTATAAATGCTTTGGAATACTTGTTGTATTCAAGGTGGAAATTTTTGTATAAAAAAGAGGTGAATAGAGAAAGACTTTGTGCCTTCTTGTAACAAGAGATATTAATATATATGTTCGTACTTTGTGCTCAATATATGTGTTATTTGCATCAGATCTTTCTTAAGTTAGATCTATGTTTTTGTTCTCGTTGGATTCCTTCTTATTATCGCCATATGTTCATCAAGATTGCTTTAATTTTTTATGCAAGTAATTTTGGCTCTGTTTACTACCATCTCAAAGCATAAACCTTCTGACCTTTCCGTCTTGGAATTCATATCTTTTCTTCCTTCAGATATATCCTCCTTCGTTCCTTCTTTCTTACCTTTCTATTCGTTGTTGAACTACCTCTACCGGGATGAGATCCCAAACCCCCGGGTTAGAATAGTGTAGATTTGCATAGATTCCCGCTTAATAGATTAGCAATAAACCAGTTTAAACTTTGCTACCTCAAAGAGGGGTTATGCCCCGCACATTGTTGGCATGTTTCCCCACGACCTACCTAATTGACAGATTTTCAAACCAACAAGCACGTATTATGCTTCCCACTGAAAAAATATTCAATTAAACCAGCAATAGCAGGACACTGGTGGAGAGAAGATATATGCGAGGACAAAGAGCCCTAAGTATTAAGGATCTTGATTTTCAGATCACTAGAATGACAAGGATTTCAGCTAACTCTAGAAAGAAGAGGTAGAGGAAAGAGGTCTTTGAGCACTCCTACAAAAGATAGAGAGTCGGTTCCTTCTCTCAAGTGGATGTAGTTACGTAGCCACAAGCAAGTCCTAACGCTCAATCATTAATTTTAGCAAGAGTTGTAGTTTTGTTACAAATTGTCTTTCCTAGAATGGTTACACCTTTTCTTTGGGGTCACAGATTGGACCTTTAACTCTCCCATAACCATTGCATGATTTGTAAAAAGTAAATAGAAACAATTTTCCCAAATTCAAAGGTGATGGAAAAGTACATCCGGATGAGCATATTACAGCCTTTATTGTTTCCTGTGGAGTACTCGGAGTTGAGCATGAGGATGTTTCAAGTATTGTTATTTGTTGAGACTTTATAGGAGAATTCAACAAACTGGTTCTACCATCTCTCGGCTAGCATTATCACTAATCGGAATACCATGAAAACCTAGTTTGAGAATCAGTTCAATCTTAATCTTGCAAAAGACATGCATGCTCTTCTAGGCCAACTCTCTCAAATCAAGAAGGAACCATATGAGTCCATGCAGGGGAGTTTGTTGTGAGGTTTAATAGGTTGGTAAATTAAAATTCCAAAGTGGCTACTCATCCTGTTGACCAAATTCAAGTGTTTCTTCCCGAATTCTCAATTGTCGGAAGTAATATATGCACAAAGGAGAGCTAATCTTATAGATCTTGATGCTTATTAGCGCTTAGCCATAAGTATGGAAGATGACATGATTATGTAGGGGAAATTGAGGAAATCACCACCCAAAGCTAAAACCTCTACTTCTGGGACAACTAATTTAGAACAACTGGTCCAAAAGTTGGCTAATGATTTGATCGCTATCAAAAAGTAGCTAGCTCAGAGTGCTCCCTACAAAGATATACCATGAAGGAATTTTTTTCTTTGAATCATCTTCCTCCTACCCAACCTAAGTTGGCAATTGAGACTCCTCTTGTTAAGGTCCTAGTCAATGTAGCCTATGAATTCCAGGAGCCTAAAGATGAAGTAGAAGTTGAGGAGTTGGAAGAACTGAAGAAGAACCAGAAGAGGTTCAAGAGGATGTAGATGATTCCCAAGTCAACTTCCTTACTACTGAAGGATTTGATGATGACGAGGATGACTACAATGAAGTGGTGGCAAACATGAACAATGAATCATATTTTTTCATGACAAAGGAACATCTCAATAAGAAGGAGGTGGTACAACCTTACAAGAAAGAGAAGTCTAAAGAAGTTTCAGTCACCATCCCAGTGGTTGTGAGGAAAGGAACACCTATTCCTATCACTGTGGAAAAGAAAGTAAGTACTAATACTTCATCCAACATTCCTTCTACTTCCTCTTTTGTGCCTAAAGCTAATACACCTTCCACTCCCGTGTCCAAGCACCTCGAGCCGCTAAAGCCGACAAGCCCAAGACTTCTATTGTTTCAATCCAGAAACCCCATCCACCTCCGTGTGTTTTGATATCATTTATCATATTAAATGTACTCAAAATTTAGATTTTTGAGGCTAAATTTTACCAAACCCATCCCGAGGCCTTTGCTCAAGTGGTCAAGTTTGTCAAGTCCAAGCCTAGCCAATCATCCACCACTTCTAAAGGTCTTTTTCCTACTCCTAACTCCCCTTCCCCACAAAATTTGATGGCCTCTACACCCTCCACATTTGAGAAAATTGATCCCTTCTATGTCACACTGCTCATAGCTGGTCATAGGCTCAATAATTGTGTAATTGACTCAAGTACATCAAATAATGTAATACCAACCAAATTTACCCATGCCCTTGGCCTTCCCTTAACCTGAACCTTTGGTTCTTGTTATTCCATGGAAACTAAAAAGGTGCCTTTTGTTGGAAGGATTAAAGATGCACAACTAGCCTTTGCTGCATTCCCTGAAAAAAGAATCAAGGCCACAATCCTAGTTGCAAATATCCCTCTGTCTTATGGCATGGTTTTAAGTAGGAATTTATGTAGGGAAGTTAGAGGAGAAATTCAAATGGATTGGTCTCACACTCTCATTCCTCACAACTGACAAATGAAGAATGTGTTGCCCAAAAGACATGTTGAATACATTGTGTAAAAGAATGATGATCCCAAGGCACATATCCTTTATGAAGATATTGGCCATGACAACTATATGTCCATGTCTCAAGATGAGGCTAAGGTTCCTAAGGTGATGGTAGATGATCGTAATGGTGTTTAGATCCTTGATTTTGATGGCGCTTGTTCTATAATCTGGTTATGGAGTTGGTGTTGTTATGATTTGTCCTCAAGGTAAACCTCAACCATTATTTTATAAGCTTCAATTTGAGGGGTCAGACATTAGGATATACTCTACACTTACATGCAAAATTATATGTTTAGACACATGTTTTCACAAGGAAAAAGTACTCAAAAATAACTCCAAACATCAAAGATTTTCAGAAAACACATAAGATCAAGACCATATAGAAAGATCGAGAGCATACAAACGTTCTCGACTATACCATATGTTTTTTCCATATGGGGAAAAAACACCATATTTCTCTAATTTTTTGACATTTTCACTTATGGATACATGTTTTTGCACAATATCAAACACTTTTTGACACAATTTAGATCATTTTATAAGGGTTTTGAATATTTCACTCATTCTCCACTTCAAGTACTTAATTTTAGTTATAAAATACGACTTTTTATGGGAATTTGTCTCCTTTCCCAGTGATATTTCAACATACTACACACTCTTACTCAACATTACAACACATGGGAAGAACATGGGGAAACTCATTCTCTTTTCTACCTTGTCTATATATCCAGACATTGGGCCTAGATCCATCTATAGGAATGTGGTCCATGGGGTTATGGAAAGTATGGAAGTGGATAATTTCTCTTTAGATAGTCTTTCCTCTACTCATTTTAAAGGGGAAGCTATCAAGGTTAATAAAAACTTTGATACATAGTATTCTTCCTTCATGGGGTGCATTAATACCTCTCTCTTATCTTATATTTATCTTCTATTTGGTGTTGTAAATGCATTCACCCAAAGATTCTAGTTTCTCCTTCAAAGACAACTAGGTACTCATCACCCCCAATCCTTCCGCAAACTTTAGAAAATAACAATCCAAATCTCTAAGTACAATCAAGGAAACAAGGAGCTCTTCCTCCATAAAAACATGTGCACTCTTTCCATATTTCACATATCTTCATTTCACTTTATGTGAGTTCAAATATTACATTTATAATTGATTTACAATGCAATTTCTACTATGGACATTGACTACACTCTATGTTGTAGGTCTCATCATGGAGTGTGCTAGCACCAACACATCTAGACAATAAAAAATCCAAGTGAAGAAAAAGCATGTCTAAATACTTATGTATATTTTCCTTTAAACATGTAATTTTCAATTCATGCTTAAAGGGGGCGAATGTAGACACTCAAATTTGGCAATTTACCCTTTGACATTGTCAATTGTGATCATGTTATCTCTTTCCTAATCTATTTATTCCCACACATTGATGTGTCAACAATTTTTTTATATAATTACATAAGACTAGTGCTTAGTATTTACTTTTCATTATGCAACTTCCATATTTTATTCACTATATCCTTGTAAAAAATTGCATAGATTGGTCAAGTTATATAGTCCATTCATGGCTAACCTATATGGTCCTCCAACAACACATCCTCCAACTTTGTTTTTGATGAAATATCATTTGTTGGGTCTTCTCATTTTCCTCGATTGGCTTTCTCAAGATAATTTAGCTTCAAATCCCTATATAAGCAAGTTAAGATCACCTCGCCTACACACCTAGCACTTTATTGGCACACTCATTTACAACACTCACAAAAGGCACTCAAAGCTCCCTAAATCTCACCAAATTTTATACATGTCAATAAGGGAAAGCACTATTACAATTTTGAAGCACCGAAGCAATTCAAGGAGTATATATTCCCTCAATCCCAAGCACACCAAGTTCTCTACTTCAAAGTCTTAGCAAAAGCACAATCCTATCAAGTATGTTCAAAGTGGTTTAAGTTGCTTACTAGCTGCATTCGTATAGATGTTACATGCTAGGTAGAAAATTAAGTGTGGTTCAAGGCCTATTTAAAGTAGTGTCAATGTAAGCAGTGCATAGATTACACTTGAACCTAAACACTAATGCTTGTGTAGGGTTTTATACCCAAGGTTAGGGTTTTGGCATGACTCAGTTGATTACAAATGGTTTTAGGATTGCATGATAACTAGAGTTTAACAACGGACATATTTCAGAGGCCACTATATAGGACCCAAAAAGTTACACAATACCATTCTAAGAGGATCTAAGACCATACCGTAGGTTCATGACTGGATCCCACATCCCGATTGAGATGTAAAATCCTACACCAAGAGCTTTTTTGGTGGCAATGTCATAAAAGCATGTTCACTTTCCGCACTCCCAAATTCTTCATTATGTGCATCCAAATCTCTCCTATATAGCTAAGTACATCTTCTTCCTTGTGTTTTAATTATCGTAGGATATTATAATCACAAATTGAAAGACCCAATATGTTATTCTAATGTTGTACAAATAATGTTGGAAGTTAATTAATCGGGAATAGATCCTAATTTCCAAACCTTACATTCTTTTTACTATTATGTATGTCCTTAACATAAAACCCACTAAGGTAAAAAAAGTTGTAAACACTATGATCATACAAAGGGAGCATAAATGTTTGTAGTTCTAGGAGTTTTTTCCATTCTTGTAAGATTAAAGGAAATAGGGGCTTGATCGGAAGGGTGATATCTTACACTAGCTCGAAGGGAAAGATTTTAAAACCTTGTATAAGCTTCATCGTAGATATCTAAAGTAAATATGTAATCCATGGAAGAAAAAAAGGATAAGAAACCTTAATATTAGAATAAGGAACATGCACCAAATTAGAAAAGGGAAGCTCGATGGATTTTCAATAGAAAGCATGGTTTTTAATAGTGTAATTTAAGCTAAATAAGTCAAGGATTCAAGAAATAAATGGGTTCACCAATTGATTTAATAGAAAATAATTTAATTGTGAGGAAAGGGTGTTAATTCCTTTTAATCAATTCAATTTCAGATTAGGGTTATAAATAGGATTATATTTAGGTCATAAATTAAGTACGTAAACCATAATATACATATAATAATAATTTGTAAGATAGATCAATTACAACATGTGTTAAATATAAGAACACATGAAAGTGATCTGGAGGTCAACATTAGGCATCAAAATTCCTAAGATATCCCTAAACCTATTCCTTATGGAAGTACAAGTCAAGATATTTCCGACACTTATTAGAACATGCAAGACAAATGTCTTACGCTCTAGATGTAGTCTACATAGGAACATGATGTATGTAGGACACAACCGTAACACGGGTGATGTGGTGACTAGGCATGTGTGTAGTAGAAAGAAACGTCGTCAACATCAAGGAGAAAAATACGGGTTATTGTTTCAAATCGTCTTCTTCATTGTTTGATGGTGCAAAAAAATGGTCAACTAAGGGGCCCAATTTTATTTTAGAAGGGTACCTTGGCCACCGAAGTGATATAACTCATTTTGACAAATCGTCGAGTTGAGGTCAAACTAAACATCGAGCAATATGGGCAAGTTGGCATCGAGTAACTTGGTGAACTAAGATCGAGCTATATTGAGCAAGTTACTTTGGTGAGTTGATCAAGATAATTGAGTTGAGATTGAGATTAAGCTCAACAACAAGTCATTAACGAGTTTGTGTGAGCTAATGGAAACATCTCGGGTGAGTCAATAACCAACAAGCGGAAAATAGTGTGGAGATGTAGTCGGCCACTAACACCTCTAAAGACAACAAACTTAATAAAGCTCTCCCATATCCTTATCCCACTCAATGTGGGATTAAATCCCCACCAACCATATTGGCTCACTCGGCAAAGATGTGACACTAAGCGGGGCACATGGCAAGTAATGGGCTCCACTTGACACGACAACTATGGGACTAACTCGATATGGATGTGACAAGTGGATAGGATGGATGATATGGTTAATGAGGACGTGGCAAAAAGGACTCACAAATCAAGGGTATGCGAGATGAGTTGACAAGGTGCAGAGCGGTCAAATCAATGGTGGCCATGGTAAAACAAAATGACGTGTGCAAGAGATGGGGTGGGAGACTCAACCGATGACCCTTCTACCCGCAGTAGTGCCCAACCAACTCACCCAAATCGGTGAGTTGGTTATTAGTTAGAGTGATATGGCTCATATGTACAATAAACGGGTTGAGTTGGGGTATAAACCCCCTCTCATATGCAACACACAATTCTCATAGCTAAGTCTAAGCATAAAGGAAAAGAGGAAGCTTAAGAGAATTTGTGGAAGGCATTTTTAAGACTCGTTATTATAGGTAATATTGAACTATGGGAGTTAATTTTTGTTAACTCACCATCATTGTAAAGTGGCTATTTATGTCTTGTCTTCTCATGCAAAGTCCAAGGTTCATTGTGGAGTTGCTAGAAAATATCACGCACCGAAGAAGCGTATGTGAGCTCGATTCTTGACTGACATCAATCGACCAAGTTGGTGTTGTTTAGAGTTCGTGGAGAGGATTGACTACTAAGCTCAATGAAAGCATCCAACTTAACTCTATTCAACAGAGTAGCAAATAATGAGGTCTTCGCTAGGAAGCAAGGTCGAGTATTGTGTAATCTTCCAAGACCATTCTAGGTTCTTTAAGACCGAATGACACCAAGTTCAAGTTATACCCCAAGACACTCATTTATACATTGTAAGTTCCTATATTGTACTTGTAGTTAGATTTTCGAATGAATTGGTTCAGCTATCAAGAACCCGAAGACGTAGGCATTCTACCGAACTCCATTATCAACTCGGTATAATGTCTTTAAATATCAGATTGCATTTTGTTTAAGTTGATTAAATTTTTGGAGTAAAATCAAAAAGAATAATTTTCCTATAGGGGTCTATTGGTCAAAGAATTTTTTTGTCCAGCTTTACAAATCAAGTTTGGTATCAAAGCATGTATCTTTCTTGTAAACTTGTAATCTCCGAGAAAATTTTGTATTAGAGTTGGTTATCGCATATACTAGCTCACCGTTATAGTACAATGGACCTATACTAGTTTTTTTAGTGGCCCATGGTGCTCACGATTATGGGCACTATGTTGCAGATGGTGATGTCTCGACATCAAGATCGTGCACACCAAATTACGAATTAAGAACGCACTGAGGAGGATGTGGAAACCCGCCGGTGTTCACATGATCGATGAATTTCTAAATTGTGGAAGAGCATTAACTCCTTACCGACGAAGGTGGTAGAAGAGTGCTAATAGATGAAGTTGCGCATGAGAGAGTCCACCACCCCATCCAAGATAAGATGTAGCCATTCCTCTAAGGGTGGACACGACACGAGCATTGTTGGTTATGGAATCCAGATCGAGTACCTCATTGGTTAAAGACGAGGAATGCAACAAAAGGGAAGACTCTTGCCAACCCTAGTGTAATTCAACGAGCAGAATTTTGGGACCTCAAAGGACACCAAAGGGGACCTCTTGACCTAGTATAGTGATCAACAAGGATTTCTAGATAAAGTGTTTCAACAAATTGAAGGATGCCCAAAGAAACTTATTTTTATTAGGACATTAGAACAAGCTATGTTATCGCTGACGTGGTATGCCACCTTGGCTTACCTATTAGGCCTCTACCTCGTGCAAAACATATAAAGACACGATATGGTCAGTGTCCAAGGGATAAATAACTAGGCATATGAACTTATGATACATTATTAGAGTGTAGTTTTTAGACATCAGTGACTCTTGACATCATCTTATTAGAGACAGATGAGATCATATTTGGGAACATGTACCTCACCACTCATCAAACATTCATCATGAATTAAGGAGATGGTCTCAAAATTTGACTTAATCATGGCTTGATTGTCGAGTTCAACACCGGTCTAGTCATGCGGCGTGCAATGAATACTTCAAGAGTCATCCGACTCATATATACCAGAGACCAACCTGTACCGGATGACATACAGGACCAACAGAGCACCCAAGAAATCACCAAGTCTCGCACCAAAGATTTAGGTATTGATAGGGAATTTAGGTGAAAAATAAAAGTATTCATCTATTGTTGTATCTATTTTGAGAATTTTTGGTTTCCAATAAAAATAAAGAAATGTATACCCATATCTTACATGTTCTTATTTGTAATAAGTAATAAAAGACCCATTTGGGCATTATTTGTACTAATATACTCATAATTGTAAGACCTCTCTTGCAAGGGCAAAAATTGTGTCAGAGTATATCAAATTTAATCATTGACTAAGTCAGTATAGGCATAACAAGAAACTAATGTCATCCTTTGTAGTGCAAGGTGACCGTGTAGAGAAGATGACAAAGACTGGAGTTTCCAAGCCATGAGACACTTCGAGATAGGTTTATCATGCCTAGTGTGTTCTTACAATAATTGGTAATCAAATCTCTATTGTGAAGTGCTCATGAAGACCAGATGGGGATTATCCATCCCGATTTGGCATCAAAGTGGCGCGATAGAAGACAATGGGCCCAACGCCACAGTTCCAAGGATCGAATCAATGTTTGATTAAAGGAGTAGTAGATTGAAGATCTTTGTGTCACCAGAGATATCTTCAAGACAAGACAAAGTTTTGGATCCAGGAGTGGAGGAAAAGAAGCTTTTGGGGACGAAAAGCCTCCTAGTAGGGAGGTTTGATTCGGAGGTCAACATCAGGTGTTAACATGCCTAAGATCTCCCTAAACCAATTCCTTACTAAAGTAAAGGTCAAGATCTTTCTAGTTCCTATTGAGACGTGTAAAAGATGGCATACGCTCTAGATGCGATCAACAGTAGAACAAGATGTACGCAGACGCAGTTCTTGTAACACATGTGACACTTCGATCCGGGCACATGTGTAATAAAAACTATTCATCGGCATCATGGAGAAAAAATACGAGTTGTTGTTTCAAATCATCGATCTTCATCGCTCTATGGTGCAAAAATTGGTCAGCTAAGGGGCCCACTTTTATTTTAGAAGGGGACCCGATGCCGGAGTGATACAACTCATTTTGACAACTCGCCTAGATGAGTCGAGCTAAGATTGAGCTATATGGGCAAGTTGGCACCAAGTAACTCGGTGAGCTAAGACTAATTTGCATTAGAGTGAGCCACTTTGGAAATTTGATCAAGTTGAGCTTGAGATAGAGCTCAATGGCGAGTCATTAACAATTTAACGGTGAGCTAATGGAAATAGCTCGGGAGAGTCAACAACCAACAAGCGGGCAAAATGGTGTGGAGATATGGTCGAAGCCACAAGTACCTTCATGGCAATGGGTTTAATAAATCCCTCCCCTATCCTTATCCCGCTTAATTTGGGATTAAATCCCCACCAACCTCATTAGCTTAGCTCGAAAATGGGTGACTCAAGTGGGTCACGCGACAAGCGATGGGCTCTAACTCGACATGGTGGCTACAAGACTAGATCGTCAAGGACGTGACACACAAATAAGACGAGCGATGGGGTTAAAGAGGATGTAGTGGTGAAGGAATCACAGCTTGAGGGTGACGTGGATGAGTCGACGAGGTGACAGAGCGGTTGAACCAATGACGGTCATTGTAAAATAAAATGACAAGCACAAGAGATGGGGCGAGAGACTCAAACTAATTACCTTCCCACCCACAAAGATAAGTGCCCAACTAACTCGCTCAACTCATCGAGTTGGTTATTATTCATAATGATATGGCTCATATGCACAATAATCGGGCCGAGTTGGGGTATAAAACCCCCTCTCATACGCAACACATGATTCTCTAGCCATGTATAAAGTATAGAGGTAAAGGAGGAAGCTTGAGAGAATTTGTGGAAGGCATTTTTAAGACCTATTATTATATGCAATATTATAACTATGGGAGTTAATTTTTGTTAAATCACCATCATCAGTAAGAGGTTGTTTATGCCTTGTCTTCTCGTGTAGAGCCCAAGGTTTGTTGTGGAGTCAAGGACAATATCGGGCACTAGAGAAACGTATTAGAGATATGATTCTCAATATTGGGTGTTGATTGACTAAGTTGGTGTTACTTGACACCTTGGGAGAAGATTAACTATTGAGATCGATGACATCATCCGACTTAGCTCTGCTCGGTGGAGTGTAATTCATCGAGAGGTTTCCAACCAGGAGCAGGGCTAGAGTCTCAGTGCTTCTAAAACCAGCTTTGGGTTTTTTTGGATTGTTTGACACTGTGTTCAAGTTGTACTTAGCACATTCATTATAACATCAGTAAGTTCCTATAGTACTTATATTTTTATAATGAATAAGTTCAGCTATTGGTGAACTTAAAGACGTAGGCATTCTACCGAACTTCGTTATCAACTCAAAGGCGTTGTATTTCAATTTTGCATTGCATTTTGTGTAAGTTGATTAAATTTTTGGAGTAAAATTGAAAAAATAATAATCTTCCTATAGGGTTCCATTGGTCAAAGAATTTTTTTGACCAATTTACGGATCAAGTTTGGTATCAAAGCGGTATCTTACATGTAAACTTGTTATCTCCAAGTAAGTTTGGTATCGAGCTAGTTATCGCCTATACTAGCTCACGTTATAGTGTAGTGGACCTATACCAGCTTCTTTCAATGGCTCATGGTGCTCATGATTTTGGGCACTATGTTGCGGGACGGTGATGTCTCGACATCGTAACTGTGCACACCGAATTGCTAAATTGAGAACACGCTTGAGGATGTGGATGCCTAATAACATTCACAAAATAGATGAATTTATAAGTTACAAAGGAGCATTGACTCCTTATCGAAGTGGCGTAAGAGTGCCAACAGAGGAAGCATCATAGAGAGAGTCCATCACCCTCATCTAGGTTAGTATGTAGTCATTTCTCTAAGGGAAGACATGATGCGAGCATTGTTGGTCATGGAATTTGGATCAAGCACCTCATTGGTTCAAGACGAGGAATGTAGCTAAAGGGAAGATTCTCGCCACCCCAGGTCAAAGTCAACAATCGAGTTTTGGGACCTGAGGACACCAACGGACCTCTTGACCTCATTTTATGATCAACGAGGGTTTCTAAATAAAGTATTCCAAAGGGTTGCTTCAGACATCTAGTGCAACTTGTTTTCGATCGGGACAATGGAATAAGTTATGTTACCTCCGACATGGTACACCACCTTAGATTACCTACTAGGCCTCTACCTCATGCCAAAACATATGGCAAGGGAGATGGTTGTGTCCAAGGGATAACAACTATATATCGCACCTCGCAATACATTATTAGAGGGTAGTTTTCAAACATCATGTGACTCTCGACATCTTCCCATCGGATATGGATGAGATCATCTTGGGGAAATTGTACTCGACCGCTCATTAGAAATTAATCACAAATGAAGGAGATGACCTCAAACTTTTACCGAATCATGGCCTAATTATCAAGTTCAACATTGGTCGAGTCATGTGGCCATGCAACAAATACTTTAGTGAGTCATCCGACTCATATGTACCAAGAGACCAACCTGACCAGATGACATATAGACCGACCGAGCACTTAATAAATAGTCAAGTCCACATTAAAGATTCAGTACCGATAGGAAATTTAGGTGAAAAATAAAATTAGTCATCTATTGTTGTATCTATTTTGAGCATTTTGGGGTTTCCAATAAAAATAAAGGAATGTATGCCCATATCTTACATGCTCTTATTTGTAATAAAATAAAGACCCATTTGGACATTATTTGTACTGATATACTTGTAATTGTAATACCTTCTTACAAGGGAAAATTTTGATAATGTAGTCTATCGAATTTTCTTGTTGACTAAGCTATACAAGCACAATAAGAAACTAGTGTCATACTCTATAGTACAGGGTGACCATGTAGAAAAGATGATGAGGACTAGAGTCGCTAAGCCGGAGACACTTTGGGGCGGTGTTTATCATGCCTAGTGTGCTCTTCCAAGAATTATTAATCAAAGCTCTATTGTGAATTCCTCATGAAGACCGGATGGGGACTATCCATCTCGATTTGGCATCAAAGTGGCGCGGAAAAAGGTAATGGGAAAAATGTCATAGATCCTAGGGATCGAATCAAATGTCTTATCGAGGAGTAATGATTAAATCCCATCATGTCGGGCCACGCAGAGATCTCTTCGAGACAACACAAAGTTTTGGACCCATAAGTGGAGGAAAAAAATCTTTTTGGGGACAAAAATCCTCCTAGTGGGGAGGTGTGATCTGAGGTCTACATTGGGTGTCAATGTTCCCAATATATCCCTAAGAATGTTCCTTATAGAAATGCAGTCGAGAGATTTTTGCACCTATTGGAATGTGTAAAACAAAATTTGTATGCTCTAGATGCAATATATGCAGAACAATATGTATATAGTGCGTAGCTTAATAAATGTGACGTAGTTATCGGGCACGCAGTGCATTAGCAAATGGTTCGTCAATGTCATGGAGTAAAAATACAAGTTTTTGTTTTAAATCACTAGTCTTCATTGCTCAATGGTAAAAAAATTGGTCAACTAAGGGGCCCACTTTTTTCAAAAGGGACCCAACCACTGGAGTGATACAACTCATTTTGACAACTCGTTGAGTTGAGGTCAAACTAAACATCTAGTTATATGGGTGAGTTGGCACTTTGAGTGACTCGAAGAGATAAGACCGAGTTCCATTGGAGTGAGCCACTTTGGTAAGTTGATCGAGTCGAGCTTGAGATTGAGCTCAACGATGAGTCATCAGTGAATTAGTGGAAAGCTAATGAAAAAAACTCGAGTGAGTCAACAACTAACAAGTGGGAAAAATGGTGTGGAGATGTGGTCGAAGCCACAAACACCTCTGACGGCAAGAAGCTTGATAAATCCCTCCCTATCCTTATCTCACTTAATGTTGGATTGAATCCCCCCACCAACCGTATTAACTCAGCTCAGTAGTGGGTGACTTAGGTGGGGCATGCGGTAGGTGATGGGCTCCATCTCAGCATGATAGCTACAGGACCAGCTCAACATAGATGGGTCTGTGGACGCAGGCATGACACATAGATAACATGGGTGATGGGGTTGATGAAGATATGGAAGCAAAGGACTCACGGTCGAGGGCCACATGGACATTTCGATGAGGCAGCAGAGTGGTTGAACTAACGAAAATCAAGATAAAACAAAATGAAAGGTGTGAGAGATGGGGTGAAAGACTCAAACCAATTACCTTGCCACTCGTGGTGCAAGTTCCCAACTCAGCAAGTTGGTTATTAGTTAGAGCGATATGCCTCATTTGCACAATAATTAAACCGATTTGGGGTATAAAACCCCCTCTCTCATATGCCACACATAATTCTCTAGATAAGTCTAAATCATAGAGGCAAATGAGGAAGCTTGAGAGAATTTGTGGAAAGTATTTTTAAGACTTATTATTATAAGCAATATTGTAACTATGGGAGTTAATATTTGTTAATTCACCATCATCAGTAAGAGGTTGTTTACACCTTGTCTTCTCGATGTGGATTCCGAGGTTCATTATAAAGTCAAGGAGAATATTGTGCAATGGAGAAGCATACTAAAGCTCGATTCTTGATGTTGGGCGTTGATCGACCAAGTTGGTGTTACTTGGAGGCCTTGGAGAGGATTAACTACTAAGCTTGATGGCATCATTTGACTTAGCTCTGTTTGGTGAAGTGGAAGTCATAAGGAGGTATCCAAACTAAGAAGCAAGGTTGAGTACTTGTGCAAGTTTCAAGACCGCCTAGGTTCTTTCGGACACAATTGGCACCCGTGTTCAAGTTATATTGGCACCTTCATTATAACATTGTAAGTTCTTATAGTGTACTTGTAGTCAATTTTTTATAATAAATAGGTTCAACTATTAATGAACCTCGAAGACGTAGGCATTCTATCAAACTTCATTATCAACTTGGTGCAGTGTATTTCAATTTTGCATTACAATTTGTTTAAGTTGGTTAAAGTTTTGGAGTAAAATCGAAAAAGAATAATTTGTTTAAAGGGGTCATTTGGTCAAAGAAAATATTTGGCTAGTTTACGAATCATAAAGGATGAGTGCACTTATCTATTTGGATTATTTGGGTGTGATAGGATGATGAACAAGTTGGAAATGACCTTAGATGCTTCATTTCTATTTTTGGGATTGTATCATGTGTAGGGACAAAATTTTCAAACTTGGATTAAACCCTCCAATTTTTTCTAACACTTATGCCCATAATTGGTGGTTCCATTTAAGGATATGGGACACTCTAAAAAAATTACACCCTTGGTACTAGCTGAAATATATCTCTATATAGGAAATTAGGACTTGTAAATGTGCAAAATCTGTTAAATTAACTGAAATGACCCAAAATATTTACCATAGGTAAAAATCCTACAAAATGGTCGAGTGTTTAGGTTGAAGTACAGTCCATACATTGCCTACATTAGAACTACTTTGAAAAGGCCTTAAATGGAATATAGTTCGCCACCTATAGATGTGATATTTTATGGATACACCTATATTTGATAATTTGGTCATTTAATAATGTGTGCAATGGTTTGCTTTCTTAGTGCTTGACTTTCATTTGATGATCTTTGGCTTGGGAAGCTTGACTCTAGAACCTATTTTGGAGTGCTTCAAAATTGTGTAGGATTTTTTCCTAATGTGTAAAATACCATAGGGAAATTTAGGAGCGATTAGAGTGCCTTTTGAAATAGATTTTTAGTAAGTACCAAATGAATTCCAAGTGTGTTTCACTTGCTTATATAAGGTTTTGTAGGTACAATTTCACATTAAGGTCGACCCATGAGGAAAGAAATGATCCATAACATATATCAAATTGAGAAAGTGATTATTGAAAGCCTTTCAATGAAACTCGATAGTTTGAGAAAAAACCATTTGGTTGTTTTACCCCTCTTTGCAATTTTGTCTAGGAGGGATATGCATTGTTGGAAAGTTATGCGTGCGGTGAGCGAATGTGAAATGAGGAGAACAAAGCTTTCTATGAAATTATGAATATAAAAATTAGGCTATAAATAGGTGCATAACTCATGATTTAGGGATTAAATCAATATTGACATTATTAAATGATTAATTTCCAAATTAAGGTGTCTACACGAGAGGGATGTGTAGTGTTAAAACGCGATTTATGCATGGTAATTCGGATGAAAAACCATTTTAAATAAATGTAAGTTGTTATGTGAGTGGCTAAGCAATGAAACGATGAGAAAACGCTTATAATGAGAGTAATAATATAGAAATTGGGCATAGAATGGGTGCATAATTCATGATTTATGGGTTAAGATAATATTGACATTATCAAGTAATTAATTTCCAAATTTAGGTGTCTACACCTTCTCAATGATGTTGTTGTGGTGTCAAAGAGTGTGAACTATGAACGAAAGTTACTTGTGCCAAGAAAATGAGGATATGCGTAAATCCTTGCTTAGGCTATGAACTTGGTCCCTCTTCAAACAAATTTGTAAATTGTAGTTTCCAATGACATCACAAGATCCATCAAGATTAATATCTTCGACAAAAAGAGTTACGTATAACGCTTTTGAATTCTTTTGTTCATCTTATTTCATTGAGATTATTTTTCATCTGGGACTTGGGTTATATTATAACTTTGGGGCTGTGTAATAACAAAACTTAATAAATCTTAAAGAACAAGATCATAATGTGACTAGTTCATATTTATATGCATTTATTATTTAAACATAAATTTAAACTATGGTTATATAAGTAAAATAAAGTTGCAGTGAAAAACTAAATTCAAAATTCAAAATTATAGATTTAAATTATTGTTATATAAGTATACTTATAGGTTCCAAAATAAATTGGCTGGTTAGAAGGGAGCTATTCTCTCCAATGCTAAAAAAATGTCTTCTAATCAAGAGCATGTTGCAAAACCTCCCTATCTATATCATGTCCCTATTCTTCATTCATGTTGTTGTTATTGAAAGGATTGAGAGAATCCAGAAGCACTTCCTGTGGACTAGTACTGAGGAGAAAAACAAGTTCCATTTAGTGGCTTGGGACAAGGCTTGCACTAACAAAAGAGTGGGTGGCTTAGGGATTAAAAAATCGGACAATGAACATTGCCCTCATCTCCAAAATGAGCTGAGGCTCCTCAAAGAAGATCACCCTTGGACTGATCTTATCGAGCTAAATATCTTGATCAAGGAAAAGCTCATAATTTCTTGAAGTTTGAAACTCTCCCCTATGGCTCCATATTTTGGAATAATTTGGTCAAGACTCGAAGGTTCCTAAAGACAGCCGGAAATAGAATCGGGAAATGGAGGAGACATACTCTTCCTCAAGGCGTATAGCTAGGATGATTTCCAAAGCCTTAAGAATAATAACACCAGGAGCAACTTAAAAATAACATCACAACAGTAGTTGGACAGAAATTCAATGACTACATATGTTGTATTAATGGGAGGATTCAATGGAAGATTCTCAATACTGATCTATCATGTCATGGATATGTTATTGAGGACTTACAAAGAATTCCCGGCCACGCCCTAATAAATCGAGATCCAAATCAAAAGATGAGTTCATATGGACCCATTCCTTTGATGGAGAATACTCGGTGAAAACTGGGTACCAATTGTTCGCAAATGATACTCCATGTGAATTTGACTGAGAAAAATATGGTATAAAGAACTTACTCCTAAAATCAACCATTTCCTCTGGTTGGTTTTGAACAAGAGCATACTCACCATTGAAAACCTCATCAAGAGAGGTTCTACCATGCCTAATAGGTGTTTCCATTGTAAGAAGGAGGCTGAGACTATACACCACCTTTTCTTGCATTGTCATGTTGTTGTTTCTCTGTGGAAACTCATTTTTAATAGATTTGGCATTGACTGGTCATTTCTAGATGATATAGTGCAAGTCTAGGAACAATGGCAACCTCCTTTCAAGCATGACATGCTTAGGAAGCTTTGGAGGCTCATTCTCCCCATACCACCCCAAGAATCTGGAAGGCTCGCAACTCCATCATTTTTAGAAATATCATGAAATCCAACAAGAGGCTTTTAAGTGAGATTACTGTTGAAGCTAAGGAGAATATTATGAAATTCAAGCCCCCAAGAATTCAAAATATCCCAAGGAAGAGGAGAGATTCTTGATTGCATGGAATATTGATATTGAGAAGATTCAAGTTCAAACCCCCAGCATTGATAGGTCTCTTGTCTAATGGATTCCTCCACCTGAAGGTTGGCACAAGTTAAATTTTGATGGTGCCTCTAAGGGCAACCCTGGATCTGTGGGTGGTGGAGGCTTAATCAGAAATCATCTAGGACATCCCCTTGTTGCCTATGTAGGCCCCATGGGAACTCAATCAAATCATTATGTTGAGGCCCTTGTCGTTCTTTGGAATATAAAAACTACTAAGGAACTCAAGGTAAGTAATTTAATTGTTGAGGGTGATTCTCTTAACATTATAAATAATCTCACTGGAACCCAACCCCTCAGCGGACCATAAAATATTTTATCAATGAGGCTAATAACATATGCAAAGAGTTTATCAATGTTAATATATGCCATACATATCGGGAAGGGAATAGTGTTGCTGATGCTTTAGCCAATGAAGGTGTCATCATTAAACAGTTTAAAATTTGGAATGATTACAAGGAAATCTCTCACACAACAAAGGCTATCATTACTAAGGATGTCAAGGCCACCTGTCCATTTCAATAAAACCTTCTGGTGGATTAGTCACGTGAGGAGAAAGTACAATGTGTACCCCACACATTTGAGAGTTATCTTTCTCAAATGGTTCCTTTCTATCTACTTTTTGTATTTATGCTTCAATGTCGAAATTGGGAAGCCCGATTTTAGTTGTGTCTAGTCTAAGAAATATTTTCATGTGAAATTTTTCTCCACACAGGGGTCCCCCTTGCCATGTTGATCCTATCTGTGACCCATCATGGAAACAAAACGAAGCATTATGGAAGGCCCTTGATGTGGATGGCTTCACGGACTTCATGTAGAGGATTAAAGGGCATGATAGGCACATTTCTCGACCTTTTCCCACAAATGGAAGGATAGGGTAATTACCTTTAAAGGTAAGGAGTTCACAATTACCAAAAGTTTGATTTCTTTTATCACTGGTTTAGGGATGGATGGTATAAAATTCTATAGAAACAAATTTGATAAGGACACTTGAAGAGAAAATGTTTGTGGAAGGGGATGAAACCCTGAAGATTGGTAAAATAGGTCTACTTTGTTCTTTTATCCCACCTCCATATGATGATGTTGCTAAGATGGTAGTCACGTATATCACCTTAGAGGGCCACTTTTCTACTCGCCTCTTCATCATTTGGTCATACTGAACCATTTCCAGTGCACTCCTAAGGTCACCTCTCATATTACATCCTCCATTCCTTAGAAAAATCCATTTTGGATGTCCAAGCTCATCTGAGAGGCCTCCCCCTTCACCAGGGGGTTATTTTCCTCTTGCATCAATACTTTCATGATGTGGTGGCTAATAATCCTCCTCACCCCTTAGCCCCCCCAATAACAACCCGTGGTTGGAACAAAGAATCCTAGTTTTTGTGCTTCCTCCTCTAACCCCCCTCCTGCTAAAAGGGTGTTGCGTAGTATTTTGAAGGGAAAAGACCTGGTTGTGGCTGAAAGTCTCCTTGATATTAGCCAATCTACCCTTGACCCCCAAGCAAGCATTGACTTGAGAGCCCAATGAAGTAAAGCAGGTGCAGATACAATCAAGCGCATTACAGATAATGTTGATTTCCTTCTCAATGAAGGTAACAAGGATGACTTGGGCTCTACAACTCTATCTAAACTTGGAGGAGAAAATTGACATTCTTACTAAGCAACAACATGCCATGGAGGAAATAATGCAATGAATTATTAATAATCATATTAATAAACTCTCTGCATAAAACATTTCTTGATTTCATTCAAACTCAGGTAAAAAGGATCAACGACATCTCTGAGGATATATAAAAGGAAGGTAAGGTCAAGAAGAAGGCCTTAGCATCAAGTAGCCAAGACCCTGCCAAGAAATCACCCTCAACCTCTACAAGGCCTTGGTGGATGCTCAAAATGTTTTCAATAAGTTCCTAAAATTGTAGTTTTGTGTCTTCTCGGGATCTTTTTGCCTCGATGTTGTTATTTTGTGGTTTCAAAACTGTTGTTGGGCTTCTTATTGGCATTTTGCCCCCGCCTTATTTTTCTTTATTTTATCTAGCTCTCTTTGGATTTTGTTGTTGAGGTGTGGCCCCACACATAAAAACTATTGTGCTTACTTTCATATCCTGGCTTTTGAGCCCTTTTACTACACTGGGTACGGTCCCCTTTAAAACCATTTATCAATTATATATATATATATATATAATTACGTTATAAGTAAAAAATTAAATAAAAATACATTAAAAAATAGACATGAGATGTAAAAAGTTAAATTAGAAAAAATAAATTACATGATGATGTGTGAAAACTTAAATTAGCCATATTTAGGAATATGACAATACCATGCTATCTTGATCTATGTGAAGGGTTAATAAAGAGAAAAAGGTTTTAACCAATCAATAATTAGATAGATGTATTTCTAGTCATTTATATAGTAAAATATGCAACTCCAAACTTTAAAACATAGGAAAATCCGCATACAGAATAATACAAATTGTTGATCGGTGTAAAATATGTAAGTAACAAGGGCCACTAAACAATTAATCCTTGAATTCGTATTGTAAATAATGTTAAGGATTGAATGATAGGTATATGGCACTAATGTGGTATGCTCATAATATCTCATATAGTTGAGGGATTAAATTTAATAACAATTTACATTTTTGTGTTTTTAGTGGTAAAAACTTGCACAATTTTGAAATAAAAATCTAGTCCCACATAGATATTTCATATATAATCATCACTTTTCATATAGATTTATTTTCACATTTTAATGATATGTATAAATATATATTGAAAACTATTAAAATAAATGAAATTTACTTTTTGTATTTTTGTGAGTATTATATTATTTTTCATAATTTAAAAGATAATGCTTTGAAAAATCACCTAAAAAATTGTTTATCGGCTATGTATGATTGTCAAATTTAAAGTTGAATTGTGTCAAAATAATAAACATTTATACTACACTTAAGCATAAAAGAATGTAGTGAGAAAAATAGATTAAAACATATAAAGTTTTTGCAAATATAGAAGTTTTTCCAAAACTTAATTTTCGAAGTAATACATAAAATTACAAGTTACCTCATAAATTATGAAAACAATTTGGTTCATATCTTTTGCTTTGGTTTTAATTCCAAATTTTCAGTGATTTGAGAAGCGCTATATTTATATTTTATAATCGATAAAATCAACGAGTATATGCATGCGATATTTACACTAATGACATATCTTATTATGGGATTCTTCGCCATAAAGTGTCAAGCCTTTATGGCGAGACTCTTTCCAATATATCTTTGTGGTAATTTATTTTTGTGTATTTCATTGTGTTCATTTTATTTTCTATAATTTTTGGTCTCTATATAATTTGTACTTTGTATGCCGCTCACATTTATGACTCATTGTGCTCGATTATTTATGAAGTTGTCACTCGTAATTTCCACTCGATTTTATCCCTTGATTCTCTATTAAATAATCACAATTACTTCTCTACCCTCAACCTTATATCTTCCAAGTTTCGTGTCATTTTCTATTTTACATACATATTGTTTACTTTGCTTCCCTTCTCACGATCACGCTCATGCTCGAATTGCATAAAGAAGTTTGACAACTTTACACGTGCCCTTAGATCCAATAAATAAACAAATAAACATTTTTAGATCCACCCACAATCTATAGGATTTTTCAGGTTTGTTTTTGAAATTATGCATTTCTATGCTTTGTTTCAAACTTCATGAAGTGGAATACATGTGCATGTTTGAGGTTTCTCTATATGTTTTTGTTCATCCAACATGTTAAGGTAAGTTTGATCATGTTGTGACTGAAATTTTAAGTGCAAGTGTAAGATCAAAGAGTGAGGGAATCATGGGCTTGGGCATGAGAGAAGGCGTTTGACAAAAACTTAGATAGTAATAATATTGAAGATCAACATTTAGGTAATCATAGATCTCAAAAAAATCATGTTAAGAATCCACATGCTACTTCTATTTTGGAAAGGATGTAGCATAAAATTAACAATAATGGTACCTAGTATAAATATCAAATAATATAGAAAAGATAAATACAAATATCTATTTACCTTGTTATCAATTAATTATACTTTAGCTTTGCATGGTGTTCATGCTACCAAGTTTTTACTAGATAGAACTAGAATAATACGTAGAGACATTGATAAAAGACAACATTCTTCACTTAAAGTCTAGATAATTTAGGTGATACATCCGAGTAGATTAGGCAAATGCATGTTATGGGATGAAATCCTAAAGGGATTTTGTAAGGATTGATCAAAGCAACATGGAGACCATTCGAGCATGTATTGTTTTATTAGGCAATAAGGAGGATTTGAAAGGGCCCCTCAAATTTTAGATAAACCCGAAAAAAGATAAAAACATGAACACCTACAAGGAACAAAATAAGAGACTGGATCAAACAAGCTTGATCCTACGATCTATACAAAATACCATTTTTTTGCAAAATCTCGGTTGATAATCAACAAAAAGGCAACAAAAAAGTCAGCCATATAAAAACCAAAATAGAAAACAACCGAGACCTCGACAAACCCGTCCTCACTCTGTTGAATCATTAGTAGGCTCGAGCTCTTGTTTCTTCCTCTAACTTCCACTTGTGTGGGTATTAGGGCCATCGGGGATGATTGGGGTAGGGACATTGGAACTCTACCTTTTCCGATGTCGTCGTTAGAAGGGAGGTAGAGGGGTTCACTTTTTCACCATTTTATTCTTCAAGAAATCCAACCTCTACTCTAGTATGACATTGGTTGCTTTTAGTCTCATATTCTCCACCTTCAACTGATTGACATCCTCGTGAGATTTTTCTAGTTTCAAATCACCAGAACTTGTTGATATTCAACTAAATATCCCCTTCTTGTTTGATCACACACAATCTTCGTTGGATATCTTCATTCAACAAGTGTGGAACATGGACACCTATTTTCTCCTTCCCTTTACTCATAGTATAAATCCCACCGGTAGCGAGGTCTTCTAATATGGGAAAAATTTCTTCACTAGTAATCTTGCTAGTCTCCCTTTAATCTTCTTATCATGGGCCTAAGCCTTGCTGCTACCTTTTTCTCTCTAAAGGTCATATTCTCTTTAAATTCCCCTTCCTTATCCTCATTGGTTTGGAACAAGCTTTCCACATAATTCTTCCTCTAGTGCCCTCCCAATTTCTTGGCAATAATCAACCTACCATTTTAAACAAGAGAAAAATGGGAGCCCAATGGATGGGAGCTTCCATTTTACCATTTTGGAAGTCTCTCATTATATCTTCTAAACTTGCCTTTGATGGTCATGTACTTCATGATTTGAAGGCAAACTTCAGCCCATGGAAAGGGAGGGAGATACAAAGAACCCCATCCTTTAGCTCATGTGTACTCCCCACTAGTCTAAAGAATATATGGATTTCCTCCTTCCTCCTCTGTCGATCCTTGAAAATTTTAGCCCCCTCGGTGGGAATCCCTATAACACGGTTAATTCCCTCTTTAGACAACTAAATGGTTATACCTCTTACGGTGACAATACCCTTGTTCTAGTTACGAGTGAATTCTAAAGAAAGGCTCAAGTCACAACATGTAATCTTGTTGATGTAGTTAATGAGTCCTCTTCATTTGAGAATTTACCCCACCGTGGAGTTCCTCTTTAGGTTATGGCTAGATGTAGGTTCCATCTTGAGCTTGTTCCCCCATATTTCCTTATCTCTATTACTGATTTGAATCAAACCCCTTATTTTTAATATCCTTATCTCTCCACCCAAAACCATGGATTATAACATTACCCACTCTACTAATGGACTTGTCACTCCATTTATGACTCTAGTATTTCCCCCGACCTTTTGCACATGCCTCCTCCTTAAACATGTCATTTTCCCGTGAAATTTTATAATGGGCACGTAGTTTCCCTTCTTTGTACTAAGTCCTACGACTAAGTCATCATTTATTTGGTTTGCTTTATGATTACTATCCTCAATCATTTTCTTGGCCACATGGGTTAGGCCATGCATGGGAGGGATCCAATTGGCCATACTAGACCTACCAAACCTTACGATGGCTAGGATATCGGGATATCAACATACGTATTACCTTCACACTAAATATGACCATTTTTATAGTCTTCAAACCTATTCAATAGATTATCGTGCATTCTTCCATCATATTCTCAAATGTCCACTTGGTTGTAGCTAGAGAGATTGTGCTTTTAATTATATTTAATGAGTCTCCTTTTATTATTATTTTACCGACATGGGTGTTAATTACCATCTATATACCCCACAAAGCCGTCGAGGCCTTAGAAAAATTATTAGTTTTCCTACCTATAAAGTTGACATAAACAAGAATTAAACCATTGTTGCAATATCTAATAATACCTCCTCCCCCACCTTACCAAGGTTGCCTTTTGAGGTTCCATCGAAGTTCAACTTGACCCACCTAGGGGACAATGAATGAAATTACTAGTATAATTTAGATTATGAGCAACAATATAACACCAAATAACACAATATTTCATAATAATGATCTCAATATGCAATTAGAATAGCTTCACCACTTTCGAGGGGGCAACCTCCAAACCATATAATAAGACTCAAATGCTCAAATGATAATGAACTACTACCTACAATCCCCTATATATACTATTCATATGTTATGGCCATCACCAAGGCCGACCTATTAAGCATGAGAAAGTATAAATGATATAATAAAATGATATGGTAAGCCACAAGTCAGCTACTCATATCCTAATACAAGCAATAGGTTAAGGGCGTAGCATGCCCTTCCCCTTCAAACCAACATTGTCCTCAACATTGAATAATCTTGGATGTTGCTGCAAAAAACCTTCATCCTCCCAAGTCGCATCTTCTATGCTCATATTCTTCCACTTGATCAGATATTCCTTAATGTCTCTTGGTTCTCAGCCTCTTAGTACGTGTTTGCAGAATCTTCTCTGGCTCCAAAATGATTCTTCCTTCCTCATCAAGTTCTGGTAACTCTGTCTGGGCTTCAAATTTTTGTCCAATAACCTTCTTCAGGCATGAAACATGGAATACTGGGTGTATGTGTGAAGATGGAGGCAACTCTAGTTTATAAGCAACACTGCCAATTTTCTGTAGAACCTGATAAGGGCCATAATATTTAGGAGCAAGTTTGTTGTCCTTTTTTTTGCTTTAGGGACATCTGTTTGTAAGGTTGGAGACGTGTAAAACCCAATCACCAATTTCAAAATGTCTTTCACTACGGTGTTGATCTACTTGTTGTTTCATCCTGTTTTGTGCTAATGCTAAATTCTCCTTCAAACTAGCCAAAACTTATTGATGTTGAATGTGTTCCTCAACATCTCTTGACCTTAGTTTGCACCCTCAAGGAGGAAGTGATAGAAGGTGGATGGTAACCATATAATGCTAAAAATGGGGTCATTTGAGAAGAGGTATGAAAAGATGTGTTATACCACCATTCTGCAAGTGGTAGCCATTTAATCCACCTTTCCTACTTATCTGATACAAAACAACGTAGATACCCCTCTAAGCATTTGTTGACCACTTCCATTTTCCCATCAGTTTGAGGATGATAAGATGAACTGTGAGCTAGCTGAGTACCCAAACATGAAAATAATTCCGTCCAAAAATTACTTGTGAAAATAGGATCACGATCACTTACAATTATCTTTGGGGTTCCATGTAGCCTTTGAACTGTCTCCAAAAAAATAGTTACGACTATACTGGTTGTAAATGGATGTGATAGGGCACAAAAATGGGCATATTTTGTGAGCCTATCCACAATCATGAAAATAACATTCTTACCCTCTGAACAAGGCAATCCGGTGATGAAATCCATGGAGACCTCCTCCCATCTCTGGTTAGGAATTGGTAAGGGTCAGTAATGCACTGTGTCTTAATTGTTTCCCTTTGTTTTTGGCACACTAAACACTCGATACAAAAATTTTGTACATCCCCTTGAGTCCTTCCCAAAATAATTCTCTTTTTATTCTATGATATGTCTTCAAAAACCCAGAGTCCTCCTCCAACAAAGTGAGGGCATGTAGTAGCTCTACAAGAATCTTATGCTTCAACTCAGAATCTTTACTCAAGTATAACATGTCCTTGTACCATAGGGCATTACCTTTCCACTCAAATTTGTTAGATGTCATAGATCCTTGCTTGATATTCTGTATTAGAGATTGTGTATCCTTGTCTTGATCCCATTCCAATCTTGCTTCATCCACCCAATCGGCCATCAACATGGACATTCCACATAGTAAGGCATCTACGGATGTATCCCTTCTGACAACATCAACTACTACATTTTCTTTACCCTTTTTGTATATGATTTCAAAATCATAACCCAACATTTTTGTTACCCACTTTTGTTGTTCCTCAGATGATAACCTTTGCTCCAAAAAGTATTTGAGACTATCATGATCATTTTTTACCTTGAAGTGTCTACCCATGAGATAGGGCCTCCATTGCTTGACCGCATGAAGAATAGCCATCATTTCTTTCTCATAGACATGTTTGAGTAGATCTTTTCCTTTGAATGATGACAACTCTCAAATGTAATTGGTCTTCCTTCCTACATTAGAACTACTCCCAATCTTGATCCTGAAGCGTCACATTCAACAATGAAGGTTTTTGAGAAGTTGGGAGTAGCCAAAACTAGGGTGTTGCACATGGCTTCCTTCAACTGCTCAAAGGATTTAGTGGCTACGTCTGTCCAATGGAAGGCATCCTTCTTTAGCAATGTAGTGAGTGGGGTTGCTATTCTACCATATCCCCACACAAATCTTTCTGTAGTACCTTATTAGTCCTAGGAACCCACAAAGATTTTTGAGAGTTTTGGGCCTTGGCCATTCCACCATAGCTTTGATCTTCTGAGGATCAACTTTGACACCTTCATGGGATACAATGTGACCCAAGTACTCTACCTCTTGTACACCAAAAGAACATTTGGATGGCTTTACATAGAGAGTATGTTTCTCCAAAACTTCCAACACTTTATTTACATGTTGTAAGTGTTCTTCCCATGTCTTACTGTAAATCAATATGTCATCAAAGAAAACTAATACAAATTTCCTTAAAAATGGCCTAAAAACAATGTTCATCAAGCTTTGAAAGGTTGAGGGTGCATTTGTAAGACCAAAAGGCATTACCAAAAACTCATAATGGCCCTCATGAGTCCTGAAAGCCATTTTATGAACATCTTCCTCTTTTATTCTAATTTGATGGTACCTCGAATGAAGATCTAATTTTGTGAAATAAATAGCACCATGCAATTCATCAAGTAAATCATCAATTACTGGAATAGGAAACTTATCTTTGATGGTGTACTTGTTGAGTTCTCGGTAATCTGACACATCCTCCATGTTTCATCCTTCTTACGTACCATGACCACTGGTGTGAAGAATATGCACTCTATGCCTGCTCGATATACCTTCCTTCAACATTTCCTAAACCATTTTCTCAATCTCACTTTTCTAGGAATATGGGTATTTGTATGGTCTGATGTTAGGTGTTTGGCTCCCTAGAATCAACTGAATGGCATGATCATGATCCCTAACTGGTGGTAGTCCCTTTGGAATTGCATCAAAAATAGATGAGTGAGCATCAACAATCTTCTGAAGATCGGGTGGCATTGAAGACTCTATATTTTGTACTTCTATGGAAAATAACTTTGTTATAAATCCATCTACTCCTTTTCTAAGAACCTTCTACATCTGATGAGAGCTAATAATCTATGGAGACTTAGCTACCATCCCATTCAATTGTATTTTCCTTCCATCTTGAATGAAATCGCATGAACAATTCTTGGAAATTCATCTCTATAAGACCTAAGGTCAGTGAGCCATTGACACCCAAAACAATATCTACCCCTCCCATAGAAATAAAAACATAGGTGAGTCTAACATGTAGTCTCCCATGGAAATCTTGATACTATGGCACTTTCCTATGCACTTGATTATCCCACCATCCGCAATCATAACTTGCATTTCTGGAGCTAGGTAAATAAAACAATTGAGGCGGGAAGCTAACTTACTATTTATGAAGTTATGAGTACTCCCCGAGTCAATCAACACCGTCACCTTCTATTTTTTTGAGATAGCCAATAACCTTGAGTGTTTGAGGAGTACTAATACCTGACAATGCATGGCAAGAAATTGTAGGTTGGTGATCCTCTACTTCATCTTCTACTAGTTCCTCAACCTCTCCTATAATTTCAGCTTCCTCATCATCCTCATTACCTCCATCAATATAGAACAAATTCTTCTCAACACATTTGTGTCCCGGTCCATATTTTCTATCACAGCTTAAAACATAATCCTTTTGCTTTCTTTTCTTCCATTTGTTGAGGAGTCTCCTAATTGCCTAGCAAAAATGAAGGGGAAGAGATACTACGGTCTCTGTTAATGAAAGGTGGCCTCCTACTACAAAGAAATTTTTCCTCTACTCGATGTGCCATGATAATAGAATCAAAAAGCTTGAGTGGATTAAACATACGTACCTCATGCTCGATGTGGTCCTTAAGACCCCCAAGAAACAGGTCATTCAGATTCTCTTCTGGAATATTCTCCACCCTTAAGGATAGGTATGGAATTGATGCACATAATCTTTGACTGATCCTATTTGTCAGTAACTTTTCTAATTGACTAAAGTAGTTCTCTGAAACACTGGAACTATAGTGCAATTTCAACTCCTCGATAAAAACTGTCCAAGTGACACCGAGACCATTCTTCTGCCTCTCGAGCACATAACCATCGATACCAAACGAATTGGTCTCGGTTCAAGATACAGGATGCCAATGTCACCTTTTGTCTTGATGGTGTTTGATGTAACTCAAAGAAGTTCTCCATTTGATTTATCCAATTCAGGGGATCCTTACCATCAAATTTGTGCATATCCACTTTCGACATCATGTTCCGTGGTTAGTGAATAAGTTGATTCTCGATTGGGCTGGAAAAGTGATCCAACATGGTTATTTTGTCCATGATTTTGAATTGAATATCCTCCTTGGTTGATATGGGTGATTTGGGCCATATTGTTTACCCTTTACATGTTGCATGATATCATCCAACCGATGATTGATTTGGTCTATGTCTCCTTTAGAGGCCATCTCAGATTATACATTTCACAGCTCATACTCAAGTTGGCTCACCTTATGATCAACTGAGGTAAACCCTAGTGCTGAGGAATCTGTATTTACCCCTTCTAACTCCATCTCTTCAATCACTACCCCATCTTTATCTGGGGTTTTACCCGAGTAACCGAATTCTTTTTTGCTCTTGTGGAAGGCCCCGCCATGATGTCAAACCTTAGGGTTTAGGGTTTCATACAAATTCGGCTTTAAATAGAAAAAACATAGAGAAGATATTAATACTATTTTTTTTTGAGAGATTTCTAAAATGTAAAGAACTTGAAAACATTCCACAATTTGCACCCTAGGGAGTAATTTTATGAAAAACCCTAAATTTGTAATAACTTTTGTAAAATAAATTTAAAAAGTCTAAAATTTTCAGGGAACCTTACTTGAAATGTTTCACAACTTTGGTAAAAATATATCCCACCAATTCACTCTGTTCGTAAATATATGGTGGAAACAAAAAATTAGGGTTTTTGCCCTAATTTTGCCCAGATCGCAACTCTGATACCACTTGTAATGAAATTACTAGTATAATTAAGATTATGAGCAACAATATTTCACCAAATAACACAATATTTTAGAATAATGATCTCAATATGAAATTAGAATAGCTTCGCCACTTCAGGGGGCAACCTCCAAACCATATAATAAGACTCAAATGCTCAAATGATAATGAACTACTACCTACAATCCCCTATATATACTATTCATATGTTATGGCCATCACCAAGGCCAACCTATTAAGCATGAGAAAGTATAAATGATATAATAAAATGATATGGTAAGCCACAAGTCAGCTACTCATATCCTAATACAAGCAATAGGTTAGGTTAGCATCCTGTTGTAGCTTGGCCTTAACACTATAGTGCCCAAAGTCAATATGGCCCCAAAACAGCTTCATCTTCTTATGTCTTAGATAAAATGTGGTTGTTCGATAAGGTCGGGTTCAAGTTTTTAAGTCTTCATCATAATCCTAATTCCCCATCAGAACTTTCTCCATTTTCATCCTTCCTCGATCTAATCATGTAGCTTCTCACCGCTCCCCGTATTATTCCTTAAGCCTCATCGAAAATATTAATCTAGGGACATAGTAGCTAAAAGTACATCAAAGAGCCGTAAGTCTTCCCAAAACCGCACTTTCTGCCCGCCATCCCTAAATTCCACATGCACCCTTTTCAAAAGATATCCTTACTAATGATGATACCTTTCCACATAAATGAACCTTGGCGGGTCTCCTCTAACAAGGACCTCTTCTTTCATCACGACTCTCCCATATATTTTTCTCTTATTATTCTAGTTTGTGGACTACCCTCTCTCAAGAATCTCCAATCCACCTTCACTATAAGGGACTTGTTCATAACTTTATTATTTTGTATGCCTAAAGCCCCGATAGGATTTGGTAGAGCTCCACTATTCTAGGCAACCAAGGGAATTTTGTTATTAGTTTCCATTCTCACCATAGAATTCGTTTCGGATTATTTCAATGTTTTGAAATTTTCTTGGGATTTTAAATAACAACATAAGATAAATTCGCATACTTTGGATGGAGTTTATTAGAAGTTGGATTTTACCTATTTGGGTCAAGACGGATCCTTTCTATCCACTCGATTTTTGTTGGAATAGATCAATCTAGCATATATGTTGAAACTTCAAATTTGCCTTTTTATGTGTGAAGCTAGTTTTTATTGTAGTTTTTAAACAATGGGAAGTAAGGTATGGGTACTCACGGTAGTAATAAATGTGGAACTAGATTGTGGCTAAAAATCAAAACTACTTAAATTAGACTAGGATCCAGATATTTATTTCTCACATAAAATTATCTATATTTTGGTATATTGACATTGACGACGTGGAAGGTTTGAAATTTGTAAACAACCTCCTAAAAAAATTATGTGCTACCGATAAACAATGTTGTTCTAGTGTTATAGAGTCAATTCTTTATGGCTATTATAGTTTGCACAATAGTTTTATTTTTGAAAAAGTATCAATTTATCGGATAACTATTTAGATGGTATATGCTTTTTACTTGAGACATTTCTTTGATTGAACTTCACTCGAGACCTTTTTTCTCGTTCGGTTTCTCTTGCAGATTTTTTTTCACAAGGATCGAGAAATTTATTTTGAGGATTTTTAGTGAACCTTTACAACTATAATTTTGACTTCTTTTTTGGTCATGTTTAACAATTCTTGTTATTTTAATTAGGTACTTTGAAGTTGTTGAATTATCTATTTTTGGCTATATGTTCTTTTTTGAGGTTATCTAGAGTTGCGTGGACCTCGTTGTAAATAGGCCACATCGGAGACTTCACTTATACAATGTCAATGTGTAAATGTTTGAAACACGTGCTTAGCCAAGTTTTATCTTGCTAATTGTATAATTCTTTTAGATAAGATAAATATTGTCTCATGGATTTCAATTATTATAGAATACACAAAAATTAGTTTGATGAAAAGACCTTGGATGCTTTCAATGTAATGCACAGTAGGCGGTGTAAATCCGGACTTGTAATCTTTGCCAACATCCTCCTAACCTTTGTAAAAAGTGGGAGATTTAGAGAAAGGCATGAAAATCCATCAAATCATAATGAAGGTAAAGTTTTGTCACATATACTTACAAGTACCAAAGCAGATATGTATGCAAAATGTGTAAGCATACACGAGGCATACCAACTATTTGAGAAAAATCCTAAAAGAAATGTGGTCTCATGTAATTCCATGATAACAAGATATTTATGAAATGGGTTTTACAAGGATGCTAATAAAATCTTTGAAGTAATAAAGAACTTTGGAACATTCCTTGGCTATGTAAGCTTCATTTTTTTATTAACAAGGAGGATGGCTATAAATACTTCCCCATGAATGTCTCTTATAACAATTTGCCTATAATTAATCACTATGTCTACATGGTTAACATTCTTGAACATGTTGGCTATCTTCATGAAACTCTAAATCTCATCATCAACATGCTTAGGAGCCCACGTACTTTAAGGGTGTACATATATTTTCTTGTAGATGGTAAAGTTCTTTAAAATATTACAAATCGCATATGGGCTTTTTTCATTTTGGGTTTTTCTAGGTCTTGTTATGTATTACAAGAGATCTTAGTGTTATAGTGATCTCCAAAAGTTTATGCAATCAACACATTTTTAGCAACATGAGGGTTAGGCTTTGTTTTTAATATAAAAAGTGAGTAAGAAGTGGATATTTTCATCGCAAGGTTCCTTTTTTGATGACATTCAAAACAATGTATTGTAGTGGATATTGCTTGCAAATGCATCTATTGTTTCTCTTAAGTGCACTACAATCGTGCCTCCAAAAACCACCATATCTCACATACTAGGAACTACTGCATCTCCCACTGTGCAACCAAGCTTTCATGTGAATATGCAAATAAGACCTCTCACACGGGTCTACCAATGCACAACCATATATGTGCACCAAGAAGTAAGTCTCTCCTCCATCTCACTACATCTACCACTACAAAATACGAAGACAACCTCCTCTACAATATTTGGATACTATCTGTATCCATAAGCTCTCCAATGAGCTACAATACTAGATTCCTATGGATCAACAATACAATATGATCTCATGGATCTACAATACAAGATCTCACAACAACTTGTGGATCTACAAGATGAAAGACTATGTGCTTTGCATACTATGCAAGCCATTACATTTAGACAAGACAATACAAAGGAAATACAAAAGAAGACATAACCACCTTCTCACCATTCAGATGTACATGCTATTTCCTTTTGTCTAACTTCTCTCCATTGAAGCTTTGTCTTCATGCAACCTTTTTTCTTCTTCATCTTTAACGAAGGAGAATTAACATTCTTCCTCTATCCTTATGTTCTAACCCTAGTTTTCTAGCTTATATAAGCTTAGACAAACTTAGGGCACCTTAGCTATGCATTTACAACCTTTAGATCAACTTTATAACAAAGTTAGATCTAATTCTTGTGAGTTAAATATAAACTTTCACGCACAGGGTAACAAAGTGCTACTCCCGACTAGTGTCGGTTACCCCGACCGGTGTCGGTTACCCGATGTTGGTCGACGCTTGGTTACCCTCTAACCGACACCGATTCTTGAGTAAATCAACAAGGTGTAAATCTTGCTAAATGTGAAACAATTTAGCTCATAATCCTAACAATCTCCCACTTGGAGATAAATTGTTGAACTTGTACATGTACATGTACATGTACATCACCGTCCTCTACATACCATGAAGACCATCTATTCTTTATATCAACAATTCTCTCAAATGAAATCAAGAAGATTAAACCATCTTCTAAAACCAAGAAGATAACAAACCCGTGACTTACCATAGACCTGCATGAAGCTACTACTGATCTATGATACTTGAGTTATCCATACATTAAGCTCCTACTGAATCATAACACCAAACCTCTCATGCAACCAAGCCACCATGACTAACGCACCTGCAAGAGCTCCCACTCAAACTAAAGTACTTGAGCCTCTAATGCATCCATAGCCATACTTGTAAAACCAACCATGTTCTCCAACCATCTATCCATGTCTCCATGTAACCACCAATGCAATTGACCAAAGACAAGTCAAACTGGAATATGTGTAAGCAAAACAAGATCCTGGGTCAAGACAACCCAAATGAGTTCTACATGCAACATGTGGTTAATTACTCCACAACACCTACATAACTCAAAGAATCCAAATACACGCATTTTGTAAATCCAACCCTGCATAAACAACTAAAATGTCCAAGACAACCATCCATAGATAACATATGTATCAAGGAGTAACATAGTAATAAGAGGAAATACAAACATCCCCTACTCATGCTCAAGACATCTAAACCGTGCTCATAGGCATCCACGTGCAAAACAAATATTTGCATCATCATAGGCTCACAAAAAAGAATCTATCCAAATGTATAAAATTACCATGTACATCCATCCATATTATAGGCTCTCCAGAAGCTCCAAGTCTGCCACCGACTAACTCCAAAGCCGAATATGAATCCTGTGCTCATCAATGTCAACAACAACAACCATGCTAACCATGCTACTAATAATTAGTGTAAATACCAACAAACATGTCATCAACATACTGCACAACTATCCAAGATGAAAGAAAACAAGGGAAACATCAATAAGATGTAAATATACACTATTGTCACACTTTAACCTGTAACAAACAATTTCCTTCTTTACCCTTCAATGTCAATAACATTGCTCTCTCTTCTTAACCCAGTTGAACAACCATCAACTGCAATCCCATAGGGATATCTAGGCACTATAAATAAAACTAGAAGTGATGTCATCATGCAATAAACTCAAAATACCTGCAAAACCGTGATTGTCCTCCAAAACAACTTATGCCTCATGCCACACAAAAATGTAGCATACTCCTCTCACTCCGCATGTGCATATATGTCCAACCTAGGAGAGTTAACATTCTTCCTATATCCTTATGTTCTAACCCTAGTTTTCTAGCTTATATAAGCTTATACAAACTTAGGGCATGTTAGCTATGCATTTCTGACCTTTAGATCAACTTTATAACAAAGTTAGATCTAATTCATGTGAGTTAAATATAAAATTTCACGCACAGGTAACCGGTGCTTGTTACCCTTACCGAGTGTCGGTTACCTTCGATTGGTGTCGATTACCCGATGTTGACCGACACCGGTTACCCTCTCGATCGACGTCGGTTATTGAGTAAACCAACAACGTGTAAATCTCGCTAATCGTGAAACAATTTAGCTCCGCAATCCTAACAATCTCCCACTCGAAGATAAATTGTTGAACTTGTACATGTACTTGTACATCACCGTCCTCTATATACCGTGAAGACCATCTATTCTTTATATCAACAATTCTCTCAAATGAAATCAGGAAGATTAAACCATCTTCTAAAACCAAGAAGATAACAAACCCATGACTTACCATAGAGCACCTCGCACGAAGCTTTGCGATCTTTGATGCCCAAGCTATCCATACATTAAGCTCCTATTGAATCATAACACCAAACCTTTCATGCAACCAAGCCACCATGACTAACGCACTCTTTTCAATAGCTCCCATTCAAACTAAAGTACTGAGCCTCTAACGCATCCATAGCCATACTTGTAAAAGCAACCATATTCTCCAACCATCTATCCATGTCTCCATATAACCACCAATGCAACTAACCAAAGACAAGTCAAACTGGAATGTGTAAGCAAAACAAGATCCTGGTCAAGACAACCCAAATGAGTTCTACATGCAACCCGTGGTTAATTACTCCACAACACCTACACAACTCAAAGAATCCAAATCGCATTTTGTAAATCCAACCCTGCATAAACAACTAACATGTCCAAGACAGATACCATCTCAGATAAAATATGTATCGAGGAGTAACATAAGAACAAGAGGAAATACAAACATCCCCTGCTCATGCTCAAGACATCTAAACCGTGCTCATAGGCATCCATGTGCAAAACAAATATCTACATCATCATAGGCTCACAAAAATAAAATCTATCCAAATGTATAAACTTACCATGTACATCCATCCATATTACAGGGATCTCCGGAAGCTCCAAGTCTGCCACCAACTAACTCCAAAGCCAAATATGAATCCTGTTCATCAATTTCAACAACAACAACCCCGCTAACCATTCTAATAATAATTAGTGCAAATACCAACAAACATGTCATCAACATACTCTGCACAACTATCCAAGATGAAAGCAAACAAGGGCAACATCATCAATAAGATGTAAATATACACCGTTGTCACATTGTAACTTTTATGTAAAACATGATTTTCCATCTTTACCCTTCAATGTCAATAGTCCTCTCTCTTCTTAATCTAGTCTGAACAACCATCAACCGCCAATCCCATTTATATCTAGGCATTATAAATAAAACTAAAAGTGACGTCATCATGTAATAAACTCAAAATACATGCAAAATCGTGACTTGTCCTCCAAAACAATTTGTGCCTCATGCCACACAAAAAATGTAGCATACTCCTCTCACTCCGCATGTGCATATATGTCCAACTTGCAATGCCAATAACCATGGCTTTCTCCCACTTAACTTGAACTCCCCTGCACTGCTTCTAATCACCAAGCTCAAAAGCTATATATGTCAGTGAGAAATAAAATAGATGAAATAAAATATAAACTGATTCCCTTCTTATCAAAGAATACTTCTACATCACATAAGTTTGGACTTCTTGTGAAGTATGTGAATTAACTTCTTTTCATCTTGTGTACTCAACATCTTTCGTTACTGCAACTATGTCTAAACATGACTTTTCATTGAGGATCCCATCCTTAGACTAGATATCCTTGTCCTCAAGATTCCAACATATCCCGGAAATAAAAGTCAAGCTCACCAAATATCCATGGTGCAAATTTTATTTGTGCACACAATCCAAACATAATATCAGTTGCTCCAAATGAAAGAAATAAAACATGAATCATATAGAGATACCTGACTCAAAGTCTCACTGGACTAACCAAGCCAACTCCGTCCTCTTTCTGATCCAAACATTGAAGTGATCTGCATTGTTTCTACTGTACACACTGTGCAAGAAACCTGATCCTCCAAAACAGGACATTGAACCATCCATGTCATCTCCTAATGTAAGAAACCTGCTGTACAAACTTCGTTGTCACAGAGATCGACCACGGTTTGTTGGCAGTACCGGTTACCCTCTCGTGGACGATGTCGTCCTATCGGTCGACCGACGTTAGTCTTCTTTGAACGAACACAATGCCACAAATTGGCACAGTCACCAAACCAGTGCCTACTTGAACTAAAGCCGATAGTTGTGCTTGAAGCCGATTATTTCAAGAAGCACCCAAATATTGCACAAAAACTTAACAACAATAATACATGTAATAAAACTGCACCAAGATGAAATACATCACCTTACCAACACCAAGATACTCAATTGCATCTTCAACTAAAGAACATGCTTCTCTGATGGAAACCCCATCTTCGTTCTGTGCTACTATATTCTACTTCTCTAACGAAGCCCATGCATCTAACTACACCAAAGGATGCATAATTGCTCCTCTATCTCATACTCAGATCTGCAATCCCAAACATGCATGTGTAACCAAAATAATACAAGCACTGCAATAGCGAGGGTAACAAAACCATACCTCTATAAATCGGATTTGCAATCGACAATCATGCTCGTGCCTCTAAGAACTAGGGACAACTTAAGCAAACAAGATACATTCCACACATCTTAATTTCTTTAGATATGTGATTTTTGTTTAAAACCAAGTTGCTCAAGAATGGCCCGACCACGGTCACCTTGCACTGCGTCACGTCATTCATTGTATTCTCCAACAACCTCACATTTATAGCTTCCACTTGAGATTTAAATATCTTCTGTAATTTTCACATCAGACAAAACAAACCCTGCTCTCATACACCTATCGAAAAACCACTAACAATATATCTTTGAAGCAAACCTTGCTCTGAAAATAACGAAGCTCGATACTAGTTGTTGGGAATTAGGGATTGCGGAATAGTGTTATGATTCAATAACAAACCCAATCATGCACACAGGATCTAAACAATTCCCAAAATCTACAACAAGTGGAAATATAAACTAGAATAATCCAAATCAAAACAAAGTACACACACATAACACAACATGTACCGTGGTTCACCCAATGCGGCTACGTCCACCAAAGATAAAGATCTCATATATATAATATAACAAGAGTACAAACCAACTCTTCAATACAAGAGTACAATGCATCTCTCCAAGAGTATCTCCTCTCCTCCAAATCTCTAAACGGATCTCCATGAGTGCACTACAACCGTGCCTCCAAACACCACCAGATCTCACATACCAGAACTACTGCATCTCCCACTGATGCAACCAAGCTCTCCTGTGAATCTGCAAACAAGACCTCTCACATGGGTCTACCAATGTGCAACCATATATGTGCACCAAGAAGTAAGTCTCTCCTCCATCTCACTGCATCTGCCACTGCAAACAAGAAGACAACCTCCTCTATAATATCTGGATATTATCTAGTATCCACAAGCTCTCCAACGAGCTACAATACTAGATTCCTATGGATCAACAATACAATATGATCTCATGGATCTACAATACAAGATCTCACAACAACATGTGGATCTACAAGATGAAAGACTACGTGCTTTGTATACTATGCAAGCCATTACATTTAGACAAGACAATACAAAGGAAATACATAAGAAGACATAACCACCTTCTCACCATTTAGATGTACATGCTATTTCCTTCTATCCAGCTTTTCTTTCCATTGAAGCTCTATCTTCATGCAACCTTTTTCTTCTTCTTTATCTTCAATCGAGGAGAATTAACATTCTTCCTCTATCCTTATGTTCTAACCCTAGTTTTCTAGCTTATATAAGCTTAGACAAACTTAGGGCACCTTACCTATGCATTTACAACCTTTAGATCAACTTTATAACAAAGTTAGATCTAATTCTCGTGAGTTAAATATAAACTTTCACACATAGGTAATCGGCGTCGGTTACCACGATGTTGGCCAAGCGCATGGAGTTCTTGAGTAAACCAACAAGGTGTAAATCATGCTAATTGTGAAGCAATTCAGCTCCACAATCCTAACATCTACGACTCCACAAACCTTATGTGCCTTAATACCCACTTAGAAATATCTCTTCAATACATCATAGAATTACTTCACTGACTCTACAAACCTTCATATTTAACTATCTACCTAGCATTGAACTTTTCTCTACAGTCGCACTGCTAGTTGATATATGAACTATACAACATCTAAGGACAAAACCCCACATCAATTCGTCCTAAAAACAAAAAGAGTCGCCATGGGCTGTCGTTGAGCCCTCCCTCACAATTCAAATATTTTCGAACTCATCGACGTTTTTAAAACAGGGCAAAAAGGAATACTCCAAACAAAACCTTTAAACTCTCTTCCAAAAGCTTAGTAGATCAGCCAATAGAAAAAGCTGTAAAATAATACCAAAACCAGTTTAACACAACAATTTTGCGTTGAGAGGATCGAACTCGGCCAAATTCTTATTGGACAGGAGTCCAGGGTTGAAGAAGCTGTGCAATTTCGGGGCATTGGCGGGAAATGAAGTGGCGACGCAGGTGGTTTTGGCAGCGGCAAAACCATTCTGAACTAAAGTAGCACTCTGAAAATGGGGAGCAGGTGGCGGGTTTGGTGCGGGAGCTGGTATCGCGACTACTGCCGAGAGAGAATTTGAAGGAGGAGGGAGCGGAGCGTGCTCACCAGTACGCAATGCGAATAGTGGGGAGCCGAATATCGCCCTCCTTGGCCACCGACGAGGCCGCCATGGCCGAGTCCATCAAGCGCCAGCTCGTCCACCAAGGTAGATCGTCTGATGCCCTTACCTTTGCTGATTTATACAGGCGCTTCTCCGCCCACCCCGGCATTGACAACAAGTGGGCTTTGCTTTATTTGCTGAGAGCCATCTCGGAGGACCAGAGGAAGGAGAGGGGAGGCCTTTTCACTTCCACTATCTCCGCTCCTGCCTCCATGGGCGGCCTGCATGCCCTTCCCGACAATTCTAGGGTTTCAAAGATTTATAACAATGATAAAACCCTAGATCAGCACAAAGCCCCGGATATTTATCATCGAGGCGGAGTGCTTTCGCTGTCTAAAGACCCTGAAAATGCAAGGGCTTTGGCGTTCCGAGAGTACGTGGAAGTGTGCCGCGATGAGTCCGAGGTTACCGAGGGTGCCCTGGTGAGAGACGTTTTATATGCCTGCCAGGGTATCGACGGCCGCTTCGTGAAGTTCGATAAGGATCTGGACGGGTTTGCTGTGGTGGAATCTTACAGGGTGCCAAAGGCTACGCGCGATATGGTTCGGAAGCTCTGTGAGTTGGGGTGGCTTTATAAGAAGGTGAAGGATTATATTTCGGAGAGTGTTGAGCGAGGTTCGATTGAGGCAATTGGAACCGTGGGGCAGGCCTTCTACGCTGCTTTGCAGGAGGAGCTCTCAGATTTCTATAAACTGCTGGCAGTTTTGGAGGGGCAGGTGCATAATCCTATACCGGTTTTGGAGGAGGGGAAGAGCGTGGGAAACTATTTGTCTTTAAGGAGGTTGATGGTGTGGCTTTCCGAGCCTACTGTGAGGATGAGATTGATGGCTGTTTTAGTGGACGATTGTAAGAGTTTGAGGGGGTGCCATGGCTGGTGCGATCCACATGCATGCCCAGCATGGCGATCCTCTTGTCAGGGATTTCATGAAAAGGTTGCTGAGGAGGGTTTGTTCTCCTCTGTTTGAGATGGTAAGGAGTTGGGTTTTGGAAGGGAATTGAATGATATCTTTTCTGAGTTTTTGTCATTGGGCAGGCTGCCAAGCCCAGAACTGAAGCGTTATGGCGAGACGGGTACCAGCTTCACAGTGCCATGCTGCCTTTGTTTATTCCAGAGCCTCTTGCAAAGAGGATTTTGAGGACAGGGAAATCTATCAATTTTCTTCGAGTGTGTTGTGAAGATCAGGGCTGGGCAGATGCTGCTGTGGAAGCTGCTGCTGCTGCAGGGACTTCGACTAGAAGGGGTGGCCTTGGTTATGGGGAGACTGAGGCGTTGGAAACATTGGTAGTAGAAGCAGCAAAGAGGATAGATAGGCATCTGATAGAAATAATGTATGGCCACTACAAATTCAGGGAACATTGCCTTGCAATTAAGAGATATTTGCTTTTAGGCCAAGGTGACTTCATTCAGTATCTCATGGACATTGTGGGTCCTGACCTTTCACAACCCGCTAACACTATAAGTACCTTCAAGCTTGCAGGGCTACTTGAAAGTGCAATTCGTGCCTCCAATGCCCAATACGACGATTCAGATATACTGGACAGGTTGAGAGTGAAGATGATGCCACACAATAGCGGGGATAGGGGTTGGGATGTATTCTCACTGGAGTATAATGTAAGAGATCCTCTGAACACTATCTTTACAGAATCTGTCATGGCTAGATATCTTAAAATTTTTAACTTCCTTTGGAAACTCAAGCGCGTGGAACATGCTCTCAGTGCAACATGGCAGACTATGAAGCCAAACTGCACTATTGCTAGGCTATTTGCTGCTAAGGATGGCGGAGGAAAGTTGCAAATTGTAGCAGTTTTAAGGCGGTGTCAAACATTGAGAAATGAGATGAATCATTTTGTTACAAATCTGCAGTACTATATAATGTTTGAAGTTCTTGAGTACTCGTGGGCAGACTTTCTGGATGAAATGGAACAAGCAAGGGACTTTGACGAACTTATAGCAGCTCATGAAAAATACCTTAATTCGATTGCTGAGAAATCTCTTCTTGGGGAGCGCTCTCAACAACTCTGTAAAACACTGTTTGCATTGTTTGATCTCATTTTGCGCTTTCGTAGTCATGCTGATAGATTATATGAAAGTGCCCGTGAAATGCAAGCTAGGTGAACTTTTATATTTTTGCTGGTCAGTGTATTTCTCATTGTTTTGTGACGATGATAAATGGATTATGTCATAGAGCGTGTATCTTTTTTTGATATTTGATAGCTTACCACCACGTGTTTAGCATTGAGAAGTGATCTTTTCACTCTTTTACTGTAGAGGCGAAACATTATCAAGATACAAGCCAAAGAAAGAACCTCAGAAGCTGGGATCGTGGGTTGGAGGAGGAAGGAAACCATCGTTACAACTCACAGGAGAATTTCTGCGTACCATGGGAGAAGAGATGGATGCTATTGCTGTTGAACATTCATCTTTATTAGAGGGATTTGTTGCTCAATTGCCTCTTCAGCAGCATGTCGATTTGAAATTCCTCTCCTTTCGACTTGATTTCACTGAGTTTTACAGCCAACAGAATGTGAACATGCTCACTGCACCAATTAAATCAAGGAGAACTTCTCTGAGAGGGGGAAAACAGCCACAGAATGCTTGAAATATTGGTATTGTTTTGGAACTTTTCATCACATGCTGAGTGATCTTGAGTAGCCCAATCAGTTCCTGAAGCGAGCACTGGATATGACGGTCTTATTTGTTTAGGCTCTGGTAAGTGACATGCTATAAAGGACTTGTAAATGCTAGAAAAATGTGTTTTTCAAGATTGATTTTAGAGAATTAACAGTCCTTTTTAAATGCCTATGCAGGTGATTATTTCTCAGCCTTTAACTCTATTTGAATGAGTGGGATTTTCTAGCATGTGGCATTAATCTGAGGTATTTCAGTATTGTTTGGCTAACAGTATTCTATGTCATGTTAGATAGTTCTCTAACACAGGTCAGGTAATTAACACTGTATTAAATTGCTTTGTTGACATCGAGTTGCTAGGAAGCATTCCTCACATTTTTATGTAGCATTGGAAACTGGGCTGCTTTGTATAATATGTGCTTTGATTTTGTTTTTGGGCATAATTGTCTCAATTTTTCAGATTCGCTTTGAATTTGTAGTAGCTGCTATTAAATACAAAGATGATCACTGATTGTCAGGGTGATCTTTCTAACTCGAGCCTTATGTCTATCATTTAATATACAGGAATGGAAAGTTGATTGCATGATTCACAGTTTAATATTTGGATATTTTTATGTCTTGCTTCACTCAGGGCTGCCAACGCGTTCCATTTCAGATGTTTGCAGTTACATGTTTCCACAGAATGTATAAACTTTAAGATCCCTTGCACATTTCCCGGTTGCTATTAGAGGCAGTTTTGCTTGAGATTTTGGTTTTTTGATTTGTCTTTCTGGGAGATGTTGTTTTCCTTCATTTAGCTTTTTGTAGAATTTATTTGGTTAGAATGTATTGGAATTCCTTTACATCAGAAGGGCATGAAATTTTTTACATTCATTTTAAGCCTCCTGCAGCAAAAGCCAGTCATGATTCAACGCCATGAAATATAACTCATAAATTACTTTTTTTTTCAATTTAAAATACCATCTTCCTGGTCTTCCTTTGCCCCCTGCACCTGTTATGTTCTTTCAAAACTGAAAACTCCTCTCAAAGAACATTGCTTACAAAAGCAAAAGCAAGAAAGTGATTCTAGGGGTTAAAATAGAAGACAGTATTAAACCTGACGAGCTAAGGTGTGCATTTAAGCATAGTTACCATGTTCGAAAAGTCTGGATAGTTCGAAAGGGGAAAAGTTCGAAAGTTTGGAATTTTTCAAAAGGTTCGGTTCGGTTTAGAAAATTGTGAATATAAAATATATATAAATAATAAATACTATACATATATGATGATATTTGAAAAGAAAAACCAATTGCACATAATAATAAATAAATATATTATCTACAGAGTTTTACCTTTATGTGCTTAGATATTAGTGTTTCTTGTTTCGTTTTTGTTGTGTTGAAGTTCTTTAAATTTATTCACTTTAATTTTTTAATTGAAAAAGAAAAAATAATGTTTGACCAAACTTGTTCGGTAAGTTTGGTCAGACCAAAAAGTACGGTTCAAACAGAATTTTCACTAAGTTCGTAAGAACATGGTAACTATGCATTTAAGTACTGTTTTATGGGCTCAGTTGAAGAAGTTCTTTAGACAAACAAAATCTAAAGATCATGGTTCATGGTAATAACTTTGTAAAACACCCACTGTAGCGCTTTAGAATCAGAAGTTCATCTAATGGATATCATTTCAATCATAAGTGATTAGTTTTTAGATGCAAATTAATATTGTTTAAAATTAAGAACACTTGAGTTTAAGTTGAATAAAATATGACCGAATAATTACTTTTTCTTACCCTTGGGATTTTATTAATTTTTATTTTAAAAGGATTTATTGGGAGTGAAACCTAAGGATATAGCATCGTGGTTCCTCCTTGTTTGGTTTTTCCATTAAAAATGACATTACTCTGGGTACAGACTGTTAAGCTTTTTTGTATTCTCTAAGTTTATGTAATTGGGTGTTTGCATATCTTGCTTCATATGGATTTCATTTTGTAGATTTTTGCAGTTCTTTCGACCTTGTATCCATAGGACAAATTCCCATTATGCCTCCAGGGTCGGAAGCTAACTTTCTATTTTCCTTTGGCTTCGCTAGGAAAGCTATTTTCTGTTTAGCTGGAAAAACGTTTGACCAAAAATCTTAAAAATTGGAATCTGAGCTGAAAATCCAGGGTAGCCTCGGCTATTTTTATGAGCTCAAATTTAACCTTGTTATAGGCTGCAAAAATTTGAAACCGAGAATTCAAAGGAGAACTAAATTAGTAAATTCTGATTAGAAATCCCAACTGTTGAAAATCTGAAACTGGAGAAACTGGAACAGCCGAATGTTCTGAAATCTGAACCAGTGGAAACAATGAATTGTTAATGGCTGTAAATCCAAAATGTGAAACTTAAAAATATGAATCGAAAAATGAACTCAGGTTTTCTGGAACTTCCGCGAATCTGTAAATCTGGAAACTGAAATATGGAAATTGCTGAAACAAAATCTGAACTCCATTGATGGTTTCCTTCTTGGAACACCATGTGATGGTTTCCTTCTTGGATCACCATGTGATGGTTGGCCTCCATAATTTTCTTTCTTTTTGATAACTGTAAAGAAAACACGACCACTCTTTTATTGAGAAATAGATCTTCACAGAAAATAGGAAAAAATAACTTTCCAGAGAAGGTCAGGATGGCAATTCAGGCTAGAATGTTTCTGAAAACCATATCGGTGCACTCCACTTTACCAAACATGGTCGTGTCAGCTTATCCTAAGTAAATTTTATCCATAAATAATGACACTTCCAGGACCGAAGGGCCTCTTCATAGCTGATTTACCCTTATGTCTTTTATGTTGTTCACTTTATGCGTGTAAGATAATTACTTTTTACATACCTAACAAATCCTATCAACAGCCCACATTACGTACATTGAATATGGACTCATCGACTAAAAAGTTTGGCAGGGACCCACTCTCTCAAAAGGTGGGTTAGTGGACCCATTGACCCCCAAAAGTGAACTGCCCAATTTAAGTGCATACGACCCAGCCCAGTACATAACTGTATCATTATTATTGGCATAGATTAAAAAAGGGTCCTAGCATTTTATAAATGCCTTCATTTTGGTCTTCAAAATGGGCTAAACAGGCTGAATTTATCTGTAACACACCTTGCTAATATACCCTAAAATCCCACGAAAACATTTTTTGGTGTGTTTTTTAGAGTAACCTAGTATTTCATAGAATAGAACAGAGGATCTGCTAAAAAAATAAGAAGATAAAATGTCAGTATTACCATTACAGAATTTCAACATGGATCTTTCAAAGCCAGACAACATATCCTCATTAGTGAGGGCCTACATGTGTGTCTATCCTCATTAGCGAGGGCCTGCATGTGTATAGACAATCCATCCTCATTAGCAAGGGCATGCATGTGTATAAACAATCTATCCTCATTAGTGAGGGCCCGATCTACATTTCCAATATTGATATGCCAAAGGGCAACCCAAACACTTAAAGAGCAAAGAAACAACTTTCGATGCCCTGAAGGCAAATTTTGCTTTAGCAATCTCTTCTCTATTCATTTCTTGTGTCCATGTTTACCATCTACCGACTAGAAAAGCAATCTACTGAGTTAATATAATCTCTTGTAACTGCCTCAACATAGCTACTTGTTTGTAGTTTGCAATTATTTTCAGCTAATGATAGTTAGTCTAATATGAAGGGAATACTTGCAAACTATGTGGCATCGAAATGTGCCACTCCTATGTTTCTGCTCTTAATTATTTCAGAAACAAAATGCTGCCGGAAATGCCCAGCTACGTGTCGGAAATATACAGAAATGCACCGTATGTTTCTGGCACATGCGCAGGGCATTTCCAGCAGCACAAGTCTTTAAAAAGTAAAAATATAAAGTAAAGAAAAACTAGAACATTAATCCTGAACTAGCCAGTATATACATAAGATAAATATTTAAGTATAAGCTTAGCTTATACTTTAAGTTATATTTTATGTATATACTTTCAGGATGTTCGAGAGTGGTTTCGGACATCTATGAACTATAATGCAAATTCTAGGTTTTGGAGAGTCCTATCAGATTTCAGACTTAGATTTTGGGGTTTTAGGAGACAATGATGTGCACACACGTGTTTTATTCATAAAGTGTCTAATACAAGTCCATCTTAGATTATACAAAAATGGTTGTCTTAATATACACTAACACCCCCTTAAAATGCACTTTATAGAGGATGAAGTGAGCTATATTAGACTTTGTAAGCTTAAAAGAAGAAAGGTGATGCATGCCCCATATTCAATATATTATGGGCCCTTACACAAATCTAATCATTGTCAGGTGATTTGGAAAGTGTTGCAAATCAGGATGGCGTTGCATCTATGTGGGGTATAGATTTCATGAATTTGATTCCAACGAGGGGAGATTTCTGCACAAGCGGTAGAACTTATGATTTGGAAGCAAAATGCCTTCAAAATGGACGAAAGAAACACTACTAGGATTACTATTTTGAAAGTGAAGGAGATCACGAGTTTCCACATGATCTCAAATATTTGTATAAAATATTTAGAATTATATGGTATATGGAGCTTGGTTGTTACATGAGAATCTTCCTAAAGTTAATAAGCCCTTTTCTATTTGGGGTGGCGATTATGTGATGTCTGTCCAATATTTATGTTGGAAATCTGAGACTCTTCATATTTATAGATACTTGAATCCAGACTAATATCATTTGGCAATTAAATCCTTGACATTTATCTCATCCTGCGAGTCATTGTGAAATTAATGGACTAATTTCTACACATCCCTTAAACAACTAGCACTACTAGCCACTAGGTCACGCTTGTTATCTGTCATTGACTAATCAAAAGCTCATTCATAGAATATATAACACATCTTTGGACATCAGGCCACCATCTCCAACTAATAGTTTACATTGTTCTGGATGAAGTCAGCCATGACAGGTCATTTGGTCGGCTTTGTTCTCCAAAGCTCTAATAGTCATATTTGCAAATCCACAAGCTACTCTTGCTGGTCATATGTCATTTGAGGAGGAAATCTTGTTGTAATAGTCATCTATCTAAGCACATTGACACAACCCGTTTTAAGATCGTTGGGCTACCTAAGAGATCACAACAAAGCATCTAATTGTTACATATGTCTCTCAAACATATTCGTCCAACTCTAAGTTTGCATACATGGGACACGAGATGCCCTAGGTCAATTTGCAAAGTTACATTTCACACACCCAAGGTCATTGTCGAGTGTTGGAGGTCCTAATTAGGGTCTTCATTGCCAAACACATTGTGATATACATCTTGCACACACACATCAAGTGGGAAACTATTAGGGTTTGATGCCTCTTTAGAATAATGCTTTGTAGGTGTGGTCTATGTAGGATACGGGTATGGGTATGGGTTCGATACGCAGATACATCAATTTTTAAAAACCCTTGGGTATGATACGTCTTGGATATGTCCGTACATATATATTAAAAATAAAATAAAAATATTATATTTATATACACATGCACACACACACACACACTCATTTTACTAATTTTTTAGTCCATAAGAAATACAAAACTTGAAAATTATAGTAGGATCAATGTTCAAAACATTCAATATACTTAAGACTTTACATTTTCATTGATCATGTGGCTGCCATACATATGATATACGAATATCATGTCAACATGAACACAAACAAAACTTGAAAAATATACTAGGATCAATGTTCAAATTTTCAAAACATGCAATATACTTAAGATTTTACATTTCATTGATCATGTGGCTGCCATACATATGATATAGGAATATCATGTCAACATGAATACAAACAAATCTAGAATATATCATCTAGATTTTCCTCAAAATCAAATTCTTGCATGCCACTTGCGCTAGCTCCACTCTCCACTCCTTGCGAACTCCCTTGAATGTCATCTTCACCATCAAATATTGAAAGTTGGGCAAGAGTGGTTGCGGAGGCATTTAAGTCTGTGGTCTTTGGAAGAAGATCCCAAAGTTTGTGAGGACCTCTAATATAGTCCTCAGACTTGTGTGACAAGAGGTGCAAATTGGAATGCACATATACCAAATCCTTAGCTTTTTTAGATGCCAACTTGTTTCGTTTAGTTGAGTGGATAAAAGTATAAGTACTCCAATTCTGCTATGCGGAAAAATTACTAGCCACCTATTACAAAAAAGTTCATTAGAAAATTCAAATTAGTAACATACTAAGAATGTGCGGAAAATAATCCTACTAAATAAAATTTAAATTTTTCAATGATTACAAATTTATAAATGTTATACCTGTGAAAGAATTTTGGTAGCAATAGGTCGTAAGTACTTGACATCATGGCTATGTACACACCACCATGTGGTTGGGCTCAAGGCGTTCTTGTCGAAAGAGCCTCAATCGCTCCCATGTTGCCTTCTGAAGCTACAAACATGCCCATTTCATTTCGGACCAGACTGGCTATAGATGGATCAGGAAAAAGTCTTTTGAATGCTCCCCTGGTTCCATTTGCAACTTCGAGTCAGAGAATGGTGGTTGCCTGTTAGGTAGCCCAAGTATTTCAGAGCTATAATACTTTGGGTTCAGTGCATAAGCAAGGAGATGTAATGGGGTGGTCATTTTATTCCACCTCTTCATGACCACATTCTTGACCTCATTGTAGGTCTCTTTTGGATCTTGCTCTTTTGTTTGTATGACCTCTTTGATACGTTCAAGCATAGAATCTATTCCATCATATATCTCTCCCATGCATGCTGCATCAATATCTACGTATCTAATCATGGAGAGAATGGGCTCTGTAAAATTGAGCAAGTACTCAACCTTGGCCCACCAATCATCATCAAGGACCAATGATTTTACCTTTGCAACTTTCTCTGTATTTGACTGCCTCCACATTGTCCAAACATTGCTGATCACCATACTGCTTAAAGCCTCTTTCACCTTCACAAGTCGTCTCAAAATGAGCGTGTGAGAGGCAAATCTTGTTTCTGCAACCTTCAACAACTCCAACCTTGAGAATCTCCTGAATATGGCCTATGACATATGATGGTTTGTGATAAACATCTAGAATGTCATTTGCCTCGGTGTAAATTTGCTCAATCCACGAGATTTTCCCAATCTTTTGGAGTATCAAATTAAGGGAGTGGACAACACAAGGGGTCCAAAAATGTGCTCATATCTACCCTCTATAATCAATCTTGTTGCTTTACAATTTTTAGCATTGTTCGTGATGACTTGGACAACATTTTGGGGGCCCACCGACTCAATTGTCTTTATCAAAATGTCGGCAATAAATTGTGCATCTTTGACTTGCCCTTCATAGTCAATGACTTTTAGGAACATTGCCCTTTTAGGGCATACTTTGCAACAACATTTATGAGGGGTCTATTTCTAGCATCTTTCCATCCATCTGAAATGATGGAAACCCCTGAATCCTTCCATGAATCTCTGATTGGCTGCAAAGAGGTGTAAATGCGTTCCACTTCTTTTCCCAAAAGTGTAGTTTGAACCTTTTCATAACTTGGGGATTTGTACCCTTGTGGAGCTTTATTGACAACCTTCATTATCTAATGTCAATATGGAGACCTCAATACATTAAAGGGCAGCCCACATGCATAAATGCATCGAGCAACCACCTCATCAACAATATCCCTCTTGTCATTATTAAATGCTCTTTCCAATGCTCCTTTTGGCCTTTTTCATGAGGTCTCTTGACTCTCTTCATCAAAAGGGGTATCAAGTGGTTGACTTTGAGTTTGGATGAAAGGATGAGTAGTAGATTTAGGTGTGGGTGGTCGTAATGAAGGCCTTCTTTGCAATGGAATTGTTTTAGATCTATTTCTTTCACATTGTCTATCAGCCTCCTCTTGCTCTCTCAGGTACTGTACTCTGCCATTTTTTTCATTTGATATTTTTGGGCACTTCTTTATCCCCACACCTCTAACCCCAGTCAAATGGATTTTCAATTGGCTATATGAGGATTTGTATTGAGTATGACAACCATGACATATCCAAATCCGACCCTCACCACCAACAAGGTTGTCTACCACTTGTCACATGTCTCCAAAGAGGGGAATTAGGATCATGTTTCACAGAACTGATGTGTTTTCAAAGCTTCTGGGCCTTGCACTCCAACTAAAGTAGAACTTGATGCCATCCTAATCTGTTTTTGATCACCAAGATCACCATAACAACGTGAGGTGAGAGCATACACAGAGTTAGGATGTTAAAAAAGTTAAAAACATTTTGCCTTTACATAAATAATAATTAATAAATTAAAAAACAATGGCTTACTAATTTTTAAGTGATGTCATCCTAATCTATTTTTGATCACCAAGATCACCATAAAGGTGCGAGGTGAGAGCATACACAGAGTTAGGATGTTTAAAAAATAAAAACATTTTGCCTTTACATAAATAAATTAGTTATGTCATCCTAATCTGTTTTTGATCACCAAGATCACCATAAAGGCGCGAGGTGAGAGCATACACAGATTTAGGAAGTTAAAAAAATAAAAATAAATATTTTGCCTTACATAAATCAAATGATAAATGCTAAAATATTAATTATTAACATTGAACAATGCATTTAAAAATTAAAAATAATGATTTTTACTAATTATTAAATTAAAAAACCCTAAACCGTGCCATCCTAATCTGCTTTTGATCACCAAGATCACCATAAAGGTGTGAGGTGAGAGCATACATAGATTTAGGAAGTTAAAAAAATAAAAAAACATTTTGCCTTTACATAAATCAAATATTAATTATTGACATCGAACAATGCATTTAAAAATTAAAAATAACAATTTTTATTAATTATTAAATTAAAAATCCTAAAGCGTGCCATCCTAATTTGTTTTTGATCACTAAGATCACCATAAAGGTGTGAGGTGAGAGCATACACAGATTTATGATGTGTTTAAACTCTAAACTTAAAAAAAAAATGCAACAAAATAAATTAAAAAAAATCGTAAAAAAATAAAATAAAAGGATGAATTAAATAAAAATACCTGTAGTGTAGACAAGGGTAGCAAGTAAAACAATGTTGCCTCCAAACGTAGATCCTTGTTGCAATAGAATTCTAACAAATGCTACCTCCAAATGCGATGTCTACTCTTTTGAATGAACAATAAAACAATGTCTTCCTCTCAACAATTGCTTCCTCTAAACAAACTTGAACTTCTTGCAAGCAATGGCTGCCCCCAATCTCCTCCTCCTTGCAATGGTTGCCTCCAAACAAATCCTCCTTCCAATGTTTGCCTCCTCTTCAATTCCTCTTTGGCTCTTTGCTCATACACTTGCAAAAACCAACAATGAATTGTTTGTGTGATTTCAAATGAATGGGTGAGTGCTTTTTATAGCTTTTTGAGGTGTTTAGGGTTTAATATTTTATTAATTTAAGTGTTAGGGTTCGTTTTTTTCATTGACTAAGTCAAAAAAGTTTTTAAATGCCTTAAAAGACATTATTTAGCTTGGGTTCGCCTTGTGCATGTTTTGGGTACCTCCGGGTATGTCGAAACGTGCCCAAGGCGTATCGGTATGTATTCAACAGGATTCGTACCCATACCCTCACATATCCGTATTGGATACATATTAGACAGGTACAAAGGGTAGGGAGACGTATCATTGTAACATAGGCTGAAGGTTGTGTGTAAAATAGATAATATGCATACATCATAAATGAGTACTCACAATTTCTTTCTAGATAAGGGTGCATTGCCTTCCCATACATGACATATCATGAAAATGGGTAGGGCTATGGTCAAGCCCTACATCATGTACTGATGGACCCGAAGTCATAGAATCCCGTAAGGACCCTAGCTTGCCTTCTAGGACTTTGCCTATAACCCCTCCTAACAACCATTTCATTCAATATTTAGTCATCCAACTCTCTATTAGCCCGAAACTGCCCCAGATAAATGCAAACTTAAAAAAACCATATCTCAAGCATCTTTGTCCAAATCAAGTGATTCTTTTTTCGATACTGCATAAGCTTTTGCAAGGAACTCAATTTCACAACCCCAAATTTGTCAAACTAAGTTGCATCTCATTTTACAGCAGTTTTTCTTCTGGAACCCATGGAGAATGGTCAATATTTTAAGTTTTAAATTCGTAGTGATGGCTGCCATGTATCTCACGTGCCAAATATGCCAACATGAGACAAGCTCTAAAATTAGGTACACGAGTAGGATTTGAATAGGGAATAGATGTGTTGCTCAAAATAGAACCATAATGGACAGTCATTTTCACACGCAATTATTGCTCTTTGCATATTTGACGTCTACAATGTGGCAATCAAGCTTACAAGGTCTATCTCTAAGCATTTGATACAACAGGTCAAATATTCTAGAAAAGGTACTCTTACAGTGCATCAAAGAGTCAAGCTGCCAACCACCTTGTTGCTAGTAGTATTCCTATCCATCTCAGGAATTTCCTTAAGAAGCTTCAGCTAGGACTTGGTCTTGGGTGGCCAATGCATCAACTTCTTTGTTTAGAGAAAAGTTCTTGTTTGTGAGTTTGCAAATGCTTATGATGCTTGTGTGCTAAGCATGTTTCCTTGTCATGCAATCATTACAAAAAATGCACAAGGAAAAAATGGCATTAGGGTAATTACTACTCAGGGAAGTTGTTTTGAGATGACCTCATGTTAGAAAGTTGCCACGCACAAGATGAGATGCTACCTCTTTAGAAGGTGATATTCGGAAAGCGTGTGCATTTCTCTCCTACCCTAAGATTTGTTTATTGCCTTTTGAGTATTGCAAGGATAGTGTCGCTAGAATTGTATTGTCTCGGATTTATAATGTGGATTAGAGAGCTTTCAGCTCGGCCACTGTACATAATCTAAGAAGTCTGTTAAAAGGTTAAAATTCCAATTTAATCAAATTTGTTACATTGCCTAAATTTAGAGGATGTGGAGGTTATTTGTATTGATTTTTGTTTGTTTATGAAAATTACCTTAACAAAAAAACAGAATGACATTAAGATCTATCAATATGAGGATAATCACTGTATTGTTGCTGCCACTTCCACGATAAATCAACTATCTATTGAAAAAAATGGTTGGTTAGGTAAGGTGTAGAGAGCCACGGGAGGCAACTAATGCTTACGGGCTGTGATTGAGCGCTTTGATACCAATGGATATGGAATGTGATGGGCAATAATAATACAAGCAGCTATTATTGAAATACAAACCAATAAGAAAAAAATAATGCTTGTACTCCATGAATAAGTGGTGCATATTTATAGTCACAAGTCCACTAAATGCATGTCGAAGTTGACAATTCCTATGCTAATGCATGACATGTAGTGTCATCGACAACTTACCCTGAATATTTCCTCATCATGGGCAAGACTTGGGGTGCTTTAGCCTTTTTAAGATTGTTACGTTACCGGGTTCTGCTCAACACACGGATCCTGGTACAGTCTGACCTGGTACCGGTGCCAGTCTAGTTCACCAGGTTGTACTTGGGTAGACTAGAAGGACATAGGGTGAACCTACAAGACCTGAAGTAGTCAATGCAATACTTGATTTTCATGCCAATACAGAACCTTCTAAAAAAGCATAGTTACGCGGGGGCGCTTCCCCCCCAATTTTGACACGTTCGGGACGTCCTGGGGACGTGGGGAAACATTTCCCCCACGTTTCCCACTTTGTTTTTGTTGGGAAACGTCCTGGGGACATCTGAAAATATTGGAAAATGTCCCGGGACGGGGAAACGGGGGATGGGGAAATGTGGGGGACGTCCAGACGTCCCCCACGTGGTCTGCCGCTTTTTTCAACAAAAAACAACACTTTAAACTATTTTTTTAAATTGTAAATCACTTATAATATAAAAACAGCATTACTAACCTAACCCTAACCCTAAAAGTGCAATTTTATGTTATCTCCTTAACGTCCACTGTTCTGATCTCTAACTTGCTCAGTCTGTGTCCACTGTTCTGAAAAACACTGTCATTTTCTTGCATTTCCAGAACTGTATGGTGGCTACTTGTGTTTCTTGACTGGTAAGGCATTATTAACTTGCTAAGAGACTTGTTAAATAAGGGCAACACATGGACTTGGTGGAGACCTGATAGAAACCCCAGTCATAAGCTTGAAAGAGATGTTCTCAGTCTTCTCAGTGTGACAAACCTTGTATCCCTGTCTTAAAATAGTGAACTCTGATATGGGGTTATAATCCATGCTCAAATAACAGTGAGGTGTGAACATTAAATCCAGTTGTCATCTCCTTAGTTCTCACCAAGATAGAGTGGAGGAATATGATTAAGGCATGTAGAATCATGCTTGGAGAGTCTGATATGGAGTATAACTCACAGTTCACCACAGTCAAGTGAACAGAGCAACATTTCAATTGGGACTCTATCAAGATCTTGTGAAGAAGCAAGTCACGGGCCTGTGCAAGTAATGATCAAGCTAATATATCCTGAAACCCTACTATTATTGTTTGACAGTCTTAGTCTGACTGTAGAATCTGAATGAGAACCTGTTTTCTGTCATTCTCTGTTTTGTCAGTAGAAGGTTGACAAGAGCAATTGAGGGTCAATAGATCACAACTGTCAACAGTGAACCATAACACTTGGTCATAGTTTGGGAAGATTGCTATCAGAGAATTGAAGGAGAACATAATAGAAGTTTATAACATGTTTGGAAAAGCTGAGTGTTTTGAAATCACAGTATCCTGTCTGTAACAGTTCTAGGAATGTATTTGATGTTTATGAGTTCAAGTTTCACCTTATTTAAATCTCAAATGGTTTTATTTCAGCTTATTTATATAATTTAGTCACTATATCTTTATATTTTAAATATTTATATATTTTTTAATTAGCCGTCCCCCGCCGTCCCCCCGCCATCCCCAAAATTTAGAATTTTTTACCGTTTGAAACCCCGTCCTCCCGTCCCGCCGTCCCCCATCTCGGGTAACTATGCTAAAAAGATAGTACAGTACCACGTTCTCAACATCCAGGGAAATCTGATCTGTAGTACAGCTGGGTTATTGAGTAACGAGGTGAATCTGGATCCGTATGGCAGACAACAGTATCCTATTAGGGGCTGTCTGGATACAGGTAATTCAGTAAACTGGTAAGGTTGTTGTGGTTTGCCGAGTAAAAATATTAATTGAAATTCATGGAACTTGGTACTGGGGAGAATTCACACAATTCAATTCAGGGTAATGCTGTTCATATTATGATATTATCCTACATTCTGTGTCTGTGTTTGTCTAAGATTCTGACTCTGTGCAAGAAGTTGGTAATAAAAAATGTGGGTAATGCTAGACTGTTAAGATACGGGTGCGGATACGGGTATGGGTATGGTACACTGAAACGACAATTTTTCCAAAATCTTGGGTACAGTACACTATGGGTACATTTGTACGATATATTTTTAAAAAGTAAAAATTATAAATATATATATAAATTTAAAGAAAACAAGCTTATAGTCTCAGCAACCTATAAAATATTAGAAGCCAGCAACAAGCTTATTATGAATTAGAATCCATCTAAAGCAAGATTTCATTGACCGAATAGAAGAAGACCACAAAACATTAAATCTATGAGTCCATCTACTAATGGGCTCAAAAACATTCCACTTATTGTTAAGGCCTAGGGAAAGGTTTGGGGAGAAGACAATCTTTTCATAGATTTGTTTGGAGGTACCCTCTTGGAGAGGGGGCCCTTTGAGCGAGCTCATAGTATCCCAAAGGTCATTCTCATCCTCCATAATTAGTCTGGTAGAGGGAGCCGTGAAAGCATTTCTGAGCATTGTATACATTCTGAACTGAGATTGACTCTTGCGGGAGCATATAGAAAGCTTTAAGGTCTGTCCATTCCATCCACTTCCCAAATTTGTACTAGTCATGAAATATTTTAATTCCTTTCTCAAACCAAAGGAGGGCAGAGCAGCCTCTTGTCAAAGCAAGGATCTTGTCATTATATTTCAGATTTGAAAAATCGATTTGTAGGCTTGGCACCTAGTGTCAAAGGAAGAGAAGATAGGCTGCCTAACCACCAAGTGCTTCACTTGTTCCCATGCCTTCCAAATTGACTGAAGAATAAAGGACCCATGAGGAGCAACAAGAAAGCCCCCAAATAGTAAGTCAACCAAATGAAGTCCTTTTCATCTCTCTTGACCCTTCAGAGCCTATTGGCAATATTGAATCTCACACGAACTTTCCAAGGTTCAATTCCAGTCAAAGCCCTCAAGTTTTATTTATTTTTTTGCACTTAAAAAAAAACTGTGTGGGTATGCTGTGGGTACGTACCCACATGTCTGGGGTACATCCCAGGTATGGATTTCCATACCAGGGATGTACCTAGGGCCTATGGGTACATACCTATAGCATACTTGAGCCGTACCCGTACCTATACCCGTACCAGGTACATATCAGGCCTAGTATGGGGGTACTTGGCGTTTCCGGGCAGTCTAGGGGTAATGGCTTTTATGGTATTGATGTTATTGTTCAGATACTTGGATACGAGGTTTCAGTTGCTGCTGTACGCGATTCTCAAGAGACTTTCTTCAATGCCTGTTGATTTTTCGACATTAATATGGATGCTCAATTTTCCGCTCATAGCTCTGCACATGATTTGGATGGGTGGTTTCCTAATTATTTGATGCTTGCAAGTTTTAATTTTGAAACAAGTGGAGCTGGTACAAGGACTTTTCCAGGGCTTTCTCTAACAGTTTTACCAGTTCTATTTACGTATTTATGCATTTTGATTGTGATTAAGTTGTATAGTCTTTTGGATTGTTATTATACTGATGAATAGCATATTATGGATAATTTTGTTTATTTGGCTTTTATATTTTTGTAAAGCTGTAATGAGGGCAAAATAAATTGGCAAACCACTGTACTTGATCCCCATAACTGTACCAGAACCAGTAAGTTAGTTCCAATGTGTGATTCTATGAATTTTGAGATTTGGTTGCAATAATGTGACTGATGAGCTACATGGGTTTATTCTAAAAGTATTAGTTCCATCAAAATATGTCATATGGGTGCTTGGGTGAAAGTGATCTGCGCCACAGGGCCTAGGATGCTGGTGCGGGGACTATGCTGTACTTGGTAGCAAGGTACATATTATAGAATGCGAAAGGAAAACTAATACAGTAGTAAACCAAAACATATTCAAATTCAGAAGAAATTTGCAGAATAATGTAACTTCTATTTAATAGAAAGACTAGAGTGGCATCAACAAGGCTAAGAATGAAGATTCCTGTGATTAGGAAGGGGAAAAACACTTTCTAACTGATTTGCCTAGACTGGAACGAGATACAGATGCGTATGAGAAATAGTAGATACCTGATGCATGCCAGTATATACACTATCTGGCATATGGCTGTTCTGTCACCCTTCGTGTTGAACACTCTATGTAGGCATGCATCATTCTAAGTGGGTGCTTATAACAAGCGATGGTTACAAGAACAGTTAATCTTTTACCCGTGTGAAGGTTGAGCTTCTTGCAGGTGTGTCGGTTGAACTTCTAGCATTCGGTATGCTTACAAGTGCTTTGACATGGCACACACGTGTAGCATGCCATGCGGCAGTGGGAAGCTGATGTGTGAATGCTGAGATCAAGAGGTCATGTGCAGCTGCGGGATGCAAAATTGATGCACGGTATGAAGTGGAGTATATTGCAAGGCTGTGTACATGGCACAGAGCTCAGGAAATGCTGCACGGCACTAGGGAGTTGCATGGCAGTGCATAAGGCAATGCACCGGTGCGTGAAGGTACCCTGACCCATCTGTGTGTGGTTCAAGAGGCCGCAAGGTCGGGGGCTCCAAGTCCCAAGGAAAAGTGCATGGACTTGTGTGGCTGCTCACGGATCAGAATTTGTCTGTGGAAAGTTCGACTCCTTATCAAGGTTTGACTCACCCGTATGTCCTTTAACAGTAAATCTGGGCGAGATGGCTAGTGTTTGTTAGATGCCAACAAGTAATATGGTAATATGTGCTTGAATTCCAGTTGAAATAGATTTTGAACTTCGGTGAGAATCGAAGGGTATCCGTTTTGTGGTGCCATCAATGTTTGGTGGTGGACTTGTAGGAATGGATCCCGTGGAGATAGATATTTCCAGTTGTAGAAGCGCTTCACAACATTGATCTTGGCAAGTTGTTGCATCATTCATGTACTAGTTCTAGGTTGAAACATTATTTTAATGCTGGGAATGTTGAATTCGGTACAGGCTTAGTTCTTGAGTGATCTCTTTACTGTTTTTGTAGAAATATTGCAAGTAATATTGTCAATGAATTGGATTCTTTTGATTTTTCCTCGAAGCAGTCTCGATGGTCTGGTACATGAGTTGAAAATTGTTTACTGTCGTCGGTTGAAATATTACTAGAACTATGAAGTGAATAATAATGTTTTGTCATGAAACACTGTTTTAAAGACTTAATTGGATTAGTTCATGTTAAATTTATTAGGAATGCATTTTAACCAAGTTGTAAGTCATATAATGTGTATTTTATTTTGCTTTTGTATAGGATCACCCGCAAAATGTTCAATAATGCTTTCGTCTGTCAGCTTATGATTCTGTTAATGAATTATATTGTGTTGAACTTGAATTCATATAAAATCTAGTGTCTATCATGATTTCCTTTAGCATTGGCTTATGGCATGGATCCAACCATGGAGCATGGTCCTTAAGCTCATGTGCCCCATCATAGAGTCCCTTCTCAATGGAAAGGGGTATTAGGAGATTTGCGGTGTTCATGGATACCATTATTAATTGGACATGGAGCTACATTTGGTGTACCTTCCTTCTTGAGAAGGTTATTGAGTTCTTGTACGGTTGTACCAAATGCCTGCTATCAAACTTCAACAACATTTTGTGTACCTTCCTTCTTGAGAAGGTTATTGAGTTCTTGTGTGCACCAAATGCCTGCTTTTGAACCACATCAACATATATGATAGCTTAGATAATTCCTCCGATAAAGTTTCCTGTCATAGATGGGAAATCATCTGTGTAGGATCCTTGAGGAATTGCTAGCAAATGCTGGAGACTGAAGAAGCCACAAGTATGTCAGAAAAGAAACAGGACCAGAATTGCGGGGGTAGCCAGGATCAACAATAGAATTACAAAGTGACCCATAGACCACCATGCCTGTAAAGAACCAAAATTAGAATTGTTGTGATGACTAACATGGCAACAACATTGCAGAGGGACCCACTGATCAGATCGATCAGAATTAGAATTGTTGTTGTGATGCCTGCTATCTTTGAAATTCCTCAAGCAGATTAAGCTGGAAGATACTCGAAGCTATGTCAAGCGGGCTCAAAGATATGAAAATGGTACTGCAGATTCTGTCTGTTGGCTATTCAATGCTCAAGTAGGGGAGTCTCCTTAATAGTCGTGCGAGTAGGATTGAGGTGGTCGACCCCTTCCTTAGTAGTTTGTGCTTGTTGTGTGGAGATGTTGGAGGGGAATCTCTTCTTCATCTCATCCTCAAATGCCAACACCTTAACCTGCATGATGCCGGAATGCAAGCTGGTTTTCAAAATGTAATCTAGGAGTTGTGGTGTATTGCCCCTGTGGATTCAGATGAGAAAGGTTTGCTCGCGTTACTTCTCGTCGGGAGTGAGGAAGACGATGTCTATCGAACTAGTTAGGCAATCATTCACATAGGAAGGGAACTGCAGGCTTTGTGCATGTGGCAAACTTCTTGGTTGTGGCAGTCCCTCTATATCAAAAGCCCTTTGGAGGTGGTATACGGGGGGTGTCACGGTTGCTCTTAGCTGGACAAGGGTCTGGAGGTTACCTAATCACCAATGAGCCAATGCCTAATCGGGTAGGGCAAGCCCTCTTGTCGAGAATGCAGAGGTGACGGTAATTGTGGGCGTTATCGGTCACATTTTTGAGAGCACAAGGTGGATGCCATGTATGCTTGTCCATGCATTAGAGCATTCCTTGGACAACAGTATCAAAAGTAGCCGATATGCGACTGTGGTGGTAGCACATGTTTGGAGTAACTGAACAGTCAAGGATTGAATTCAGAGGATGAATAAGCTGGCACAAGTGTTGTGTACCTGAGCGTCAACTACTCAAAATTTTAAAAAAATTGCTGCTAACCTGATTGGGTAGGGCAAACCCTTTTGTCAAGTACGCAGAGGTGGCAGTTATTGTGGGTGTTACCAGACACGTGTTTCGGGAGCATGGGGTGGATGCCATCTGTGCTTGTCCATGTGTTAGAGCATTCCTCGGACAGTGGGATCACAAGTAGCCGATATGAGACTGTGGCAGTAGTGCACGTTTATTATAACCCTCTGAATGGTCAAGGATTGAACTCGGAGGATGAATAAGTTGGTGCGAGTGTTGTATCCTAGTGTCACTTGCTCAAAGTCACAAAAATTGCTGTGAACCGAATAATCTTAAAGTTCCCTAGCATGCCAGAAAAGAAAGAGGGCTAGAATTGTGGGTTAGCCAAGATATGTGATAGGACCACATGCCCATAGACCATGTCAGAAACGGAAGAAATTATAAGGAACCACCATACCTGAAAGTGCACCCAAGATTTCTGATAGTAATGAAAACATGAAGGAGCTAAGGTTGTTGAAAAAGCAGATGGTCTCACACAGTAGGGCTTGGAGTTGAAGGGAAGCTGCCATGCGGTAAAGACAGCCATTCAAATGAAAGAAATCAATAGAAAGTGAGACCTATCAAGCACAACCCAAAGAATTCTTGCTTTTGTGCAACCAAACACAATAGAAGCAAACAACACTGCATGGGAAGAAAGCTACATGGCCTAGGTGCAAGGCCTTAAGTTGCTGCTTCAAACCTAGTGTGGGGCATCACCATAATCCCCAAGATTTCTAATAGTAATGAAAACATGAAGGATCTAAGGTTGTTGAAAAAGCAGATGGTCTCACACAGTAGGGCTTGGAGTTGAAGGGAAGCTGCCATGCAGTAAAGACAGCCATTCAGGCGAAAGAAACCAATACAAAGTGAGACTTATCAAGCACAACCCAAAGAATTCTTGCTTTTGTGCAACTAAACACGAGAAAAGCAAACAACACTGCATCGGAAGAAAGCCACATGGCTTAGGTGCACGGCCTTAAGTTGCTGCTTCAAACCTAGTGTGGGGCATCACCATAATCCCTTTTAATGTCCATATGTGAAAACCTCTTTATTGAAGAAATCTTGTAATCTATGATAGATGAATAGCCGTCCAGGGGGGAGATATAGATAAGATAGTGGGGGAGGGATGGGGCGGGTATCTGGATTATAGATGCGATACCTATATATCTATATTATGGGGGCATTGAACGCCATATCTTGATAGAGCTGCTCCCCTACCCCCGGCCACACACACACACACACACACACACACACACACACACACACACACACACACACACACAGGTGTCTATCCTTGTATTCCATATACGGGATATGGTACCACCCCCTCCCTATATCTATATGGGCTCTAAAGGTGGAGGCCTGAAGATGCAACCCATATAGATAGGAGGAGGGCCAACAGATTGCTTTATTTCCCTATTTGTTCTCTACTGCCCAGTAGACCAGACTAGACTGCATTAGCTTCCATGGGTCCATTGCAAATATGGGACTCACATGAATCTGAAAAGTTTGTGGTTATGTACTATACTATACATGCAATATGACTGCCCTACCTATATCTGTTGACCAAACGGGTAAACTGGTCACCGGTAATGACTCTTGAGATCCAATCATATGGATCGGATCAGTTAGGCATGCATGATGGGATGGAGAACCGCTGCATCGATATTACTTATACGATAGAGATGACTGTTTCGCTCTAGCACATTAATCATTACTTTTATAACCATGAATGCAGGCACTTGTCATATTGCCCTTTTCTGCGCGTAGTCATATTTGTGAGGAATATAGATAGATTGTTTTGAATGCACATGCCACCTTGTAGAGACCCCAAACGAAACTCTACTTTATGGATTCATGTGAAATGGGATGAATTTAATGGGACTTGATATTTTTCAAATATTGAGATGGGGTTGGTTGCTACCATATTTGAGGTAACACAATTATCTTTTGAATTTTCTCAAGATAACTGCAATGTTTTTAAATATCCCTTTTAATTTGAAAAATTGAAAGGGTTGACTGGATTTTACATTTCCCGGATATGAATTAAGCATCAGAGCATGGTCATTTCAATGAGAGGGGAACCATTAAAGTGTGTAATAGTGGACAAGATCATTGTACATTTAGAGTTTTTTCAATTGAATTTACAAGTGCTCTAGCTATTTTTGAAGCAATTACAAACATATGAACTATTGGGCAGGCTTGTTGTGAGCAATATCAAACATTTTAAGGATAGTTTTTGGCTACATGTTTAATACTTCTTAATTGACATTGGAGTATCTGTGTGACAGTAATATTTGATGCAGAAGTTTAGATAGAATCAAGTGTTTTTTTTTAAATTTTGAAATGATGATTTGGCTAAATAGAAACGGAATACTAAAAGCATATTGTCTTCGGAGAGACAAGGTGGGACAAACAATTACTTAAGCTATTGTGCTACTACTCCAAACATCTTCCAGTTGGCCAGAATACTCTGGTTTTAAGGTTGTTACAGGATGTACTTTACTCATGGGAAGCAACTGCCAAAATATCAAGCCCAATAGGAGAGCTTCAGAAGCAGGCTTGAGCATAATTGCTTTAATCATCTCAAGCAAAATTTTCCATACTTTGCTTACACTTGAGTATTTGCATTTGTATTTTGTTGCGTTCTATACATCAGTAAAGAGGTATCAAAGTGTTGCCATCATTCAACTGGATGTATTTGTTGTATTTCACAGCCACAGATTAAGTCGTAACGGAACTACTCTATATGTGACAAAAGTATGTTCACCCACATCTCTACACCTGTGGACACTGGAAAATGGTCACAATTGTTGGGGATAAAGTATTCTATTGATTTGTATTGAGCAGTTAGCATGTAGGATTTTTCGAATCAATGGGTCAGTTCTTCCTGAAAGGAAATGAATCAATTAAGCTCTTTTGGTTTCAAGATCATGTTGGAGGAGTATCTATCTCAAAAGCACGTAGAAAAATACATTTCTTGTCACCCTGATTTAATCTGCTTTGTGTAATATGTAAGCATACCATGTGAAAGATGTATTCACTTAAAAACCCTTTGTGATTTGCACTAGCAAGTGTTTTGTGAGACCATGTTTGGTCGGAATAAACAATATCAGATATGGCAAGATGGATATCTATTATTAATATCCAACTCTGTAAAGATTCTAATTAAAGCTTGTATGTATTGTTTTATAGTGTATGCAACCTGCTACATGTGATTCAGAGAACATTTTTCAAGAGTTACAACCATTCTGCCATTGACCTGAAGGCGAGTATGCCAGTGTTTGCAATAGAGCACATCTACTATTAATATCTCACTCAGGAAAGGTTATAATTTTAGTTTCTTAATAATATTGTGTAGTATATGCAACTAGCCATATTTGATCCAGGAAACATCTTTGAGAAGATAATAACCAATCCGCCATTAACTTGAAGCAAAGTATGCTGATTTCTGCAATAAAGGTAGTAAAGAGCATTTGTTTTCTTATATAGCTGAGCGAAGCTTCTAGTTTAAGCTTCACTAATATCTAACTCAGTCAAAGCTTCCAACTTATGGTTTTTTTGTAAACCAACTGTATGTGACTTTGAAAACTCAGCGAAGGTTCTAGATTAAGCTTCACTAAGATCTAACTCATTCAAGCTTCCAACTTAAGTTTCTTTGTAATGCCATGGGGTATATGCAACCAACTGTATGGGACTCTGAAAACGTTTTTGAAAAGGCAATTATTATCCAACTTTAAACTTGTAGGCATGCTGATGTATGTAACAGACTGCAGAGTGAGTTGACCAAGCGTCAATATCTGGTATGGGGATACTGCTCTTGAGGATTCATGCTATAGCTGTTTCAAGGAAAATTTGTTATTTTCACAGTACATCAAGACAGGCATTGGTTTTTGTTTGAGAAGCAAAATATGTATACTCCATTCATTTGTAATCTTCAATTGAGGGACTGGAAGTCTGGAACCATTTAATAAAAGAATATAATAAGGTTTATTTTCTAGTTATAGTAGAATTTTATATATAGATCTCTGAAAATAGGCCTAAATGGAAGCATTTAAAAAAAAATATAATCATACATGTCTGCTAGATATAGTAAAATTTTATATATAGTTTTATGAAAATAGGCCAAAATTAAAAATTAAAATTAAGGTCTTTAATTTGTTTGCACGCTTGGCAATGGGCAACAATTTTCTTAATTTGCAGTAAAATAATTACCCCACAATGAAAATAACAGTACTTTCAATGATTTTGTAGGAATTGGTTTTTGTTTGACAAATACTTATATTGTTGATGTGCTCCATTCATTTGTAATCTTGAATTGAGAATAACGAGGAATGGAGCCATTTTAAAAAAAAATGAATATATTCATGTTTCTCATCTATTTATGGCAAAATTTAATATATAGATTTCTGAAAATAGGCCAAAATGGAACCATTTAAACAAAGAATATAATCAATCACTTTATTTATAGATTTATGAAAATAGGCCAAACTTTAAAAATAAAATAAAGGTCTTTATAATCTTTATGCATTCAGCAATAAGCAATAATTTCTGTAATTTGTGGTAAAATAATTATTCTCCAATGAAAACAACAATACTTTTAATGGTTTTGTTGGCTTTTTTTGGTTGCATAACTCACAATACTAATTCACATCCTTATATATGTGTGGATTCTGTCTCTCCCGAAAAGTCAAATCTATTCCATGCTAAAGTAAAAATAAATTGCAATCAGCAATATCTGACAAAATGAATATGGCCATCAAACAAAATCTGTACAAATTCCAATCAATAACATTTGCATGCAACTAAATAAAATCATTTCTCACACTTCTTGTATGGTTTACGACAAAAAAAAATTGCACCTATTTGTCACTTTGCTCTAGGCTGCCATCTATATTTGCTAATTTGCAAATAACCAGTCCACAAACGAAGAAAAAAACATGATTGTACAACCAATTTTCCAATCTCCATTGCAAAAACAAACCTCAAGCTGGTCTCCAAATAAGTGTGTGAATCAAGCAAAACCACCAATAAAAAGTTAGAATAGATACAACAATCACTTATTATTGGTTAATTGTTAATGGCCAACTACTGCAATTATTGATACTTTATTTGTCCTAGACTCTACTACCTATTTAAAAGCGCATGGCTTTGTTTATATAGGCATGTAAGCCATCCAAAAGCACCATTAAATGTAGTCACACACTACATGTTAAGACCATGGAACATTACAAATATAAAGTCCATTGTGCATATACAAAAAAGTCGGCTTGATTAAGAGTTTTTGCAAGTCACAATTTTCATTTGTGGCATGATGACTTGACTTAGGCTTTTGTGGTATGACTTAGGCCTTAGTGACACTCTTCAAACCACAACAATTTACTCTTAATTGTGTTTGGTTGATTCAAGATTCCTTATGGGCTGAGATGCTCTTGCATCATACATCTTGGATAATTTTGAAAACACGAGTTTGATCTCATGTGCACCTTTTGTACTTCACTAAGATTTCTCTATACTATTTGTTGCGTGTTTTCTTAACCACAGTGTCAATTATACTTCTTGTTTCCTTGTACTCCTCTTTTGGCATTTGTTGTCTTCAACATTTATGTTAAAATCCTTTTTATTGTTCTTCCCTTCATGATATGGGTGTAATTCAACTATATTGATTATATTTGAGACATCTACACCTTTTGGCAATTCAATCTCATATGCATTTAGTGCAAAGTTCCCTAATACTTTGCATGACACTATTTTTCCCACTTAAAACTTGTTATATGTTCCTATAGGATAGAACCAAATCTGCAACTTCTAACCCCTCTTTTTCATTTGCTGGTTCACATTTACTCTATAACTCACACGTGTCATCATTAATATTTCATAGCTCTATGACTCCCCTTGGGCTATTGTACTACACTATTTGAAATGGTATTTTCGACATGCTTTTATTTATGGAGTTATTAAATGCAAATTTTGCTTGTACCAATGTTAGTCCCATGTTTCGAACTTGTTCCAAGCTAAACATCTATCTAAATATTCAAGATCTTTGTTCACTACCTTTGTATGTATGTCTATTTATGCATGATATGCTAAACTGAATTGTAGTTTTGTATTCAATTTCTTGCACAACGTCTATAAAAAATGACCAACAAATTTGGCATTCTTGTTAGACATTGTGCTTTATGAGAAAACCCATTCAACCTTAACAAAAGATTCACAATGTGTGTTGTGTCACCTATAATTTTGTAAACAACGAAATGTGCCATTTTCAAAAGTCTATCCAACATAACGTAGATGGAATCAACTGCTCTCTAAGTTCTAGGTGACCCCACAAAACAAATCATACTTATATCTTCCCAAGGCTTCTCATGGATGGGAAAAGGTTAGTACAATCACTGTCGTTTTGTGATCTTCCCTAGGCCAATTAACACAATATACTTTCTTGCACAAACTTGCATAGATCCAAACTCATTCTTGGCCAAAAATAACTCTCAACCAATTATGTGAGAGTCTAATCCACTCCAAAATGTCATGTAAATTCTCCATTGTGTTTTTCCTCTCTAGTTTTGCCCGCATTAATACTTTGGGAATGCATAACTGTACCTTTGAATAATAGGCCTTTAGGAACAAAATGCTTCAAGGAAGTTGTCTTATCAACACTCACTAGTTATGTGTACAACTTCCATGACTCAATGCAATCTTCATCTCTTGCATATAGTTTATGTAATGATTTAGAACCTAAAACTTCTACCCTCTTATCTCTCAATGGAATATTGTACTTACTCTATACATCAATAACTTTGTTAGATTTGTCACTTTTGTGTCACAACACAAATCTATAGTCTTCTAGTTATTTTACCCACTTTATATCCCTTTGGTTCAACCGTCTTAGATCGGTCCAATGATCAATTTATAAGACACTCTTTTGGCAACAAGTAATGCTTCCACTTCTTGAGCGCTTGCACAATTGCATAAAACTCTTGGTCATACACACTATACATCCTTTTACATCATTCAATTTCTCACTAAAGTATGCCACTAACCTTCCTTCGGACTCAATACCGCACCAATGGCTACACCACTAGCATCACAATCCTCTTTAAACACCTTCACAAAATCTATTAATGCCAACACTTGTTGCTTAGTCACCTTCTTCTTCAACTCTTGAAAATTACGTGCTACACTGTTGAGTCCCAAACAAAATCCTTTTTATCTTCTCGCATGGCCTCTATGATAAATGCACACTTTCTAGTGAAGTTTCGGATGTTGTTGTAAAAGCGGCTAAGCCGTAAAAGCTTCATGTTTCAACATAATTTTGCAATGATGGTCATTTAAGTACTAGTAATACCTTTTTTATGGTCTATCTTCATATCTCGCATTAGAAATCACAAAACCTAAATATACATGTTTTTCTTGCATCGAACCATGCTTCTTCAAATTGATCAATAAATTCTTCTCCAACAAATGTTGTAACACTTATCTTAATTGCTTCAAATTATCTTCCTACTTCCTACTAAATGTTAAAATGTCATTTAGGTACACAATCACAAACTTCCTTAAAAGTGGCTTCACGACTTCATTCATCAATTTCATAAAGGTACTTAGTGCATTACTCAACCCAAATAATATCGCAAACCATTTATATAATCATGTTTGCATTTTGAGAACAATCTTCCAATCTTCCCCTTCTCTTACACGAATTTGATGAAATGAACTCTTCAATACATGGTCTCAAGTTTGTACACGTGTATCACTCTCCATCCTTCTTTGGTGTAAAAATGGTCATGTGATTGCACACATGCTCAAGCTCTCTTTGATCAACCCCTTATCCAACAATTCCTAAACTTGTTTGTGTACCTTCACATTCTTTTATGGTGATATTAGGTATAATGCCTTGTTACGTAAACTTGACCATGCAATTAGGTATGTGCGGTGACTTGTCTCTTATAGGCGGTATTCCATCTAGTAGATCACTTGATAATATCTATGTAAATCATTCCAATATGTCATGTGGAAGTGATTCAATCTTCTTCGTTCTGTAGTTGCACTTTGTTTTTGCACAAGTTTTACCAATAATGTGAAACATGCACCATTCTGTTTCACTTCACTCATGAACTACTTCCACGACATCATCAAAATCTTTGCACTATTCCACCTCTTCACCCCGATTCTACATAGGATTAAGATAATACTCATGTCCATTCTTTGCCACCTTATATTTGTTCACGTGACCATCATGTTGCACCCTCTAATCAAATTAACATGGCCTCCTAAATAGCACAAGGCAAGCGTTCATGGGCATTATATCACACATGACATCATCTTCATATCTCCCTCTTTGGAACTTAATGAAATGTTGTTCACTCGGTAGGATGAGGTGTCTTCTTTACAACCATTTCACCCTATAGGAATTAGGATGTCAAATCCTCTTCATCCCCAACTTGTCACCATCCTCCGTGTTACCAAGTTGTTGGTGGATATCTACTATCAACTTGCAAATCTTGTCTCCCAATTTACATACATTTCTAAATAGATTCTTCCTCCACGTTGGGATAACCTTTTTGTTGGCTTCAATAAAATGCGCTTTATCATTAATAAATCTCCCATCTATAGGTCTTCTATGAAATATCTTTGAGGCATCATGCTCTTCCACTTACACAATATAAGCGCTCTGGATACTACATTTTTTCTTGCCATTATATTGTGCGTACACGCATTGGAAAGATTTTTTCTTGTTTTCCCCACACCTAAAATATGTGTTGTTGAATCCATTATTGCCTTTATGTGTAAAGGATCCCTCTCCCCAAAAGAATTTCCTCTTCTTCCTTGCCCATCATTACATGGCAAAGTGCAAGCCTCACCTTCTTGTGTATAACCTTCTTTCCCACCCCTTTGTCTACAATATTGTGTGAAATTTTGCTTGCCTCATGTCATATTTTGTTGTTTGCACGAAAACTTCTCTTCTTTCCTCAACACATACTTATAGGCTTCCTATACTGATTGAGCTTGGACCATCTTGAACTCATCTTGAATTGAGAGATGCAACTTATTCATGTAGCATGAAATTTTCTCCACGTCATCCTCTACATGACCCATTTGAATGACAAGTCTATAAAATTTGACACTATATTTCTTCACACAGTTCCTTCACACTGAGTTCTATATGTTGCAAATGATGCAACTTCCTAAACAAATTGAATTGGTAATTTGCGGAAAAGAATTTTACCTTCAAATTTTCCACCAATGTTTTTCAAGTCTTGATTTTATATTTTCCTTTTCGTAATCTCTCGTATGTACGTACATGTTCCCACCAAAGAAATGCATGGCCATTAAATTTTGTGTACGATAACTTGAATCTTTTTGGATATTCTATATCTTCATACTAAAAATATTTCTTGAGTTTTGTTATCTAATCAATGAGTTCCTCCAGCTCCAAACTTCTAGAATAATTGGGGTGTCCAATCTATGATTACTTCCAATTCTTCCAATAAAGCGTATGATTGTCTCTTTTGGGTCATAGGCTTGCACTTATTTTTCTTGTATGGCTTATACCCTTGGTTTTGTGGGTGTTGTTTCATCATCACTAATGTCTTCTACCATAATGCCTCTATGTTGTGCGGTTTCTATGAGCTCTAAATGAGATTGTATACCTCTCATTAACTCATCCATGTCAAGTCTTGCACCTCGGTTGACTTTGACCTATCCGTTATTTCTTCCAATGTTTTCCATTAGTTCTTTAAATCAAGAGATCTACAATATTTGTAACTTTCTCATATTCTACTTGAATAATTTCCTTGCTTTAATATGTCTATAACAATTTTCTACCCACACTCATAAATGTAAAAAATCGCCAATGTACATTATGCCACCTCGCCCCTCTACCCAACAAATGTTGGAAGATGTTCACACCGATTTTATACCCAACCTATAAATGGGAAAAACCACTAATGTCCATCGTACATTGTTTGGAAGGAAGGAAACCTTTCTCTAATACCAAATGATTTATATGCGGTTAGGGAGCCCAATAAAGAGTGAACTTAGATCACACACCCCTTCAAAGTTACCGTGTAGAAATAATACAAGATATATAACATCATACGATAGTTGTATTATTCATTCATAAGAACAACAACATGCTCATATATAGACTGATCACAAACGAAACAAACTTAACAATCTCTAAAGAGATACATACAAACAAATCTAAGTAGTTCTCACATAGAGAATTTGCATGTCTCATAATGTCCAACAACTACTACACCAAAAATTACTAAATCCTTATATCTACTTGACTCTACCACCTATTTTAAGGCACTTAAATTTGTTTATATAGGCATGCAAGCCACCTAAAAAACATGGAATGTTACGGATATATGGTCCAACATACATATACAAGCAAGTTAGTTTGATATATACTTTGTATGAGATCACAATCTTCATTTGTGATATTAGACTACATTGGTAGACTATTACGACATGATTTAGACCTTCGTGGCATGACTTAGAATTTCATGACAAGAATTAGATCCCCATGACATTGGTAGACCTTCATGGATTGACTTAAACTTCCATGGTATGACTTATACCTTTGCGACAATGCTCAAAACACAATAATCTACTCTTATTATTTTGTTTTGTTGATACAACTTTGCTTGTGGGCCCAACTACTTGTGCATTAGTATTACAAAGGTGGCATAGATGAGGATGCTTCCCAATCCTTGTTCTTAGAGTTCCACAAATGTAAGAAAATGGTGGTGCATCATAATGACTTGACACTCATATGTGTGAAGAGGGGTGGATAATAATGGCTACAAGGAAAGTGATGTGGAGAAGAAAAAAATCTCCTAGTTTGCATTCTTATCTCAACAACATTTAATGATTATATAATTTTCCTTAAGGCACTTGAAAGTAACATTAAAATGTATTTCGTCTTCTTTGAGGGATACAAACAATCACTTGGAACCATTCACTTCATATTTCATTTGAGAGAAAAACATTAATACACCCTTTTTGGTTATGAAGGAAGCTTTTAATTTGCTTTTTAGAAAGAAGATTTAGATGGAAACCTAGACTCATAAGAAGATATAAGAACACAATTTTAACACACAGGGTTAATTCTCTATAAGCTGTTGTGTCGATATAATATTTTGGTATAATGTTTCGTCGATCTTACTATTATAACATTTTTTTGTACCTTTCATTTCTTTACAAACATTATGAAGTTTTGATTATTGTAGGATGTCTATAGCCTTCTAGAAATATGCTATGAGGGTTATGATGAAAAAGGATATGAAAGCCAAATGAATTGGAGAAATGCTACACTTGATGGGCATACTTTGAGGGGCTTACTATACGAGAATAAAATTTTAATTTTAATACATGAGGGGCTTACTATATGAGAATAAATGGTGGATCTAAGGTAGTCTCTTGATTCATGAGGTATTGTATACCAATTCTAATTGCTTTTAAAATTTAAATGGCGTTCCATTATTAGTCGATTACTAATTTTATATACTTTGTTGAGGTTTCATCGGACATTGAATTTGGTGAAATTTGTTTGGTTAATTCATGGTTTTTAAAGCCTTAGTTTACATTTATTTATTTTTTGATTTGGATCTTTCTTATTGGTGAAAATTGTGCACCTTATTGTAACCAAGTTTTAGTCGGCTTCACGATTTATATATTGGAGGTAACAGGTGTGGATGTTCACGAGTTCTTGAGATTGTTAAATAAGACAATGAATTGTATATTGAGGATTATGGGATTCTAATACCAACCCCTCCCATTCTTTTCTCTCACCCTCGGTGAAACATCAAGTTTTCTCTTACCCTTAACGATCAAGTGAAGCTTTTTTACTTTTGGAGAGTAATTAAGGTATGTGGATCATATAGAGAGGGGAGTCGGGTCGGTTCTACGGTGTAGTGGCTAAGCGTTTCATCGACACTATAGATATGATCTCTATGGACATTTGTATTACATATATAATAGAGTGATAGCCACCCCCATAAATAACAACCGATAAGATACATAAAGGGGGTTGGGGTTGGGGGCTCTTTGCAAACATGTACCTCCGCTTGCCCGTCTCTGATAAGGAATGAAACGAAAGAATGAGTTTACGACACATAATTTGGTTCGATGGCTGTTCCCCACTAACCACAAGGATATAGGGACTCTCCATTCAATCTTCGGTGCCTTTCTTTGGATTCTTTAGGCACATGCCTCTCGATGCCAATTCATATGGAATTGACACAACTTTGTGATCAAACTATTAGTGGGAATCATTAAATCTATATTATTTCAATAACATACCATGCTTCTCCCACAAAATCTTTTATGGTGATGCCGAGTTCATGGATAGGTGGATTTGGGAATTGGTTCGTTCCGATTCCTATAGGTGCACCCGACATGGCATTTCCACGATTGTGGGGAATATTTATTTGACATTCGGGTGATCGATATACCACATTTTCCCACTTGGGGTTTGGGTCCTTACAACATATATTCAAGGTGAGTGTAGCCGTATATATATATGGGCACCCCCTCCACCCCACCCATATATATATATATATAGGTTTGGAAGAGTCTGAAATCCTATATATAGATATGGGATATAGCCATTGTAATTTTATCCTATATTTAAGGGGACGACTCTCTAAATGACGCAAAGTAAGTGTTGGTTTCTATATCCCATTCGAGATCCTAGTAGAGGAACTGTGCCATAACAAATGAATGTGAGATATAGGTATATGATGCTACTTCCCTTAGCTTAACAAAGTTGGTATGGTCGGAGCACCATATATATAGGAAACACCACTACCAAAACCGTTAGCACCAATCGTTTCATAAGTAGATTCGGTCTCGGTATCCCTAGAGCTACATTTAACCTCATTAACCAAGAGACAAAGACATTGGGGTAGGGCTCCTATATCCGGTCGAGGAGGTTGAGGAACTCCGATCGAATTCAAGTTTCAAGGAAGGGTTATCGTTTTGCCTCAGACTCTTATCGAGACAAACATGGAGGAACCCATCAATCGTCCCGATCCCCATCTATTGTTGTGTTCTAATGAATACCCCGATGTTTCTACGTCCACGAAAATTTTGCGAATAATATTTTGATATGAGTGGTATGATTAAATGTCTCTCGTGTTAGGGAGCATTATCCTCCTCTTCATTCCAAACTCAAGAATACGATTGATACGATTCATTGGTCTGTGCGTCTCTCCCCTCACTTTCTTGTACTCCCTCGTTCTCCGGATACAATTTGATTCCTCCACGGCCGAATTCCAATTCGTGGGAACCATTCGATGGCTTCCTCATGAGAACATCAATTTGTACATGGGTCTAGATGGTATCCCCTCATTCTTTGTGGTATTGACCACATTTCCAATCCCTATTCGCATTCTAGTGGGTTGGTCCAGTATAGAAAGTTATGGGAAAGAGTATGTTATAGTATTTCCAATTCGCGAATTTCTCATGATCGCCGTGTTTCGCATGCCGGATCTTTTACTATTCCATGTTTTCCCCAAAAGTGTGGTAATTTGGTATAATATTGATGACACTATAATTCTTGATACATGAGTAATCACCTTCCCTCACTAGGTAACATTTAGAAGTTGTCGAAATGACTTTATGGACTTGTAATTTGTGTTGTTTTCATGTTTTTTGAGTCATGGATAAGCGCTACCCACTTGTAATTTTTTGGTCCAAACCTAATTGTACCTATGTTTAGTAGTTGAAACTTATTTCTTGATGTGTCCATATTTTTAGCCTATATGGCGTTTTGTGGATTTTGGAACTTGTCAAATTGGTTGGGTGGATGAGACCCTAGTTTCAACAAGGTGGAAGTGATTTGGATTTCCTTTGTGTTTTCATGAAATCGAAAAGTTGTAAATTTTTATCCGAATTGAAAAATTTGGTTTTGGGTGTTATATTGTTCCTCTTTACAAAAAATTCACTCTTGATACACAATCATTTTTCTATTTTTTGAGTATAGTTGGAAAAATCAGATTTTGAAAGAACAAGTGGAAGTTTTCTTTATGTTCCATTGTTCTTCGACGATGTTGATTAGCCGACCACGCTTGGGTTTTGGGAATTGAATAAATTAAGTTGGTTTTGTTTGTAACTAATGGATCAATTCCCTCATTTTTCTCATTCCCCTGCTTTAGGCAACCTAGGTGACTTAACTTTTGGTTTGAGCATTCATGGGCCTTATCGAGAGGCATGTGGAACCTTTGGAATAGTTATATTATTCCATTCTACACATGAAGACCTGACTAAGGCATTTAAACATTGACAATTGGTTAAGTCAGCCCCACATGGAACAAGTGGAACAATTATATAGTTCTTTATCGGTGTCGATTAACCGGATAAACATGTTTTGAACAAGTTCCACAGGCCTTATAAAATGTCTATTTGACCTTGGGGCTATAAAACAAGTTGTGCCCATTTGCAATTCATTTATTTAGATTTCCCAATACATTTTGAGATTTTCACTATCTTTCCCATGTTGCCCTAACTCTTTGTGAATTTTCTAGCCCAACCAAATTCAAAATTTCAAGTGCCAAAAAGGTCACCCCACCGAGAACTTCATTTTTGTTGCTTATGTAAGGGTTTTCATCAATTTTTAACTTATTTTGGGAAATGTGATTTTTTGAGCTTTCATTTGCCCTTGGATTGGTGAAATTTCCTCCACTTTACATACTTTCCCTCTTGATCATTTTTTTGAGGTAAAACCATGAAAATGAATTTCGAATATGTTGAGTATGAACCCCTTTCCTCCTTGGAAACCATCGTACCGAAATTGGGTATAATGACGTTAAACATATGGACCTACTAGAATTTTGGAGCATAATGGAGGATAGTAAAAGAACTGAATTTACACAAATAATTTTTAGTAGTGGCTTGGCACACACAAGTGGTTTTCCTACTTTTGTTCAAGTGTCTAATATAATGTTATCTTGTGCTTCATAATTTGACCCTCAAACCAAATAATTGAAGGATCCTCAATGACAAGTCGTTGCTTAACTAGATGCTCAACACATCAAAATGAATCTTAGGATCACTCCTCTTGCACATGTTAAGGTATTTAGGGTTGTAATGACATAAAGAGAGTATGATTTAACACCAAAAAATATCAAACCATGATTTCCAAGTCTTGGTTGAAGGCTAAAAAGAAAGGACCTTCAAAATTGGCCAAACATCTATATAAGAATAAGATATTATAAATCTATTGGCTAGAATAATGGGTCTCCCATCCACTAGAGAATTTCATAGCTTGATGAGCATCTTCATCAATTTGATATGTGAGGGAAAACAAGCTTTGAGTTGGGGAGAGATCATTTGTGAAAACTTAACTAAATAACTCACTTAATCTTGAATAACACCAAGTCTTTTAACATGGATTCATATTTAATGTTTACTATTGTAGGTTACATAATTTCGGTTAGTATTTTAGGTCAAGGAAGGAAGAATATATCCAGCCCTAGTTATGATTGTTACGCCCAACTCACTTTCGATAACAACAAAATTCATTTCAAAAGGGTGAATGATGCTTTCAACATGTTCATAATGTGTTGACATGTTGAGTATAGGTGTTGTCATTGATGTAAAATATTATTAATGAAAAAGAGGATGATGAAGGTGTGATAGAATGTGATTGACATGATGATGGCATGGATATTCGGTGGTTTCATGATTGCATAAGTTGATTAAGTGAGATTGGCTTTGTCTATCAAGCCGAATCGGGTGACCTATCTAGCCTAGGTGATGGCTCATGATGGTGTGAGTTACATGGTGACTTGGGAAAAATGGTAGAGGAATAAAGATCATTTTAGGAGAGTGTTAAGACACTCACATGAGTTTCAGTCTGCATACGGTGGAAGACTTAGTTAGAGGTGTACATCTAGACCTAATCTAAGTGCTTGAAGACCAAATGAGGCACAAGGATGAGGTATAGATCCTGTGAGATCATGAAGGAATGTATGGGTGAATGTATAGGTCATAGTAGGAGAATCTCATACCTCATCATGAAACCTCTCTAAAACTACTTTCTGGGCATCTCGGTTTGGTAAAGAGGAGAATAAGTATGTTTTTCATGGATGGATGTTTAAAGAGATCTAGAAAGCATAAATGTTATCTACATGTCACTATATTTCCAATGATTTGTTACATGGCATAGTTGAGGTGCTATGGTGTGATTTAGAGGTCCTTAGGTTAAGGCTGGTTCTGAAAGCGGTTGTTTTGTGAAGGAAATTGTCCTTGTTAGTGTTATGAAGAATTTGATTGGTGCAAGATAATGTATGACCATAGATGATGTTGTTATGTCATATTTGATATTTTTGAGGCCTTTTCAAGCTTGAATGAGCATGGTGATGAGTTTGGAGGTCTTTGGTGATCCAGGTGATGGGATTTTGAGCTATTTTTGGGTTTGTTTGGTGTCTTAGAGGATGGCCGACCTACATGGGTCCATTCCAAGTTTTGTTATGAATGTATTGTTATATTTTTATGTTGTATTGGTAGAGATAATTGATTTAGACCTACTTTTTGTATGTTTTCGAGTTGACAAGGGTATAAAATAAGTGTTTTGGGTTCAAATTTGAACTAGGGAATTAAGAGGGAAAAGTGTGAGTTGCTTGAGAAAGTGTAAGTGTTGCTAGGGAATCAAATTAGAGTTGATGAAGTGTGAATTTTTTTGAAGAGTGTTAGAGATCACGTGTGCAAGAGTTTGAAGTCAAATCGGGTAATGGAAGTGTGAGATAGAGTCAGTTGAAGAAGACAAAGTTTGAAGAGGTTTTGAAGGTGTCTCGAGCTGAAATTGTGATATCCATCGGTTGTAGAAAATAAAATACATCAAATATTTTCATCTAAAGGTGGTTGAGTTGGTGCTTGATCATATTCGGGTTGTAGGCTCTTTGTGGTGTTAGTGTTTCACTAAACTAGGGGTTTGTGTTGTTGGTGTATATGACTAGACGTGTCGCCATTTGACGTCTTGTCCACCTAGTTGGTTAGTCATCTAACTTAGTTTGAGTAGATCATAGGTTGAATATGTCAATAGAGTTGTGTACACGTGACATGCGAAAGGAGTTACACAATACTCCTGTATTTACCCCTTCTTTTTGATCTATGAGCATGTCAGACACTTTGTTGTCTTTCTCTACTTGATTCTCGCTTTGATTTGATTTCTTGCTTATTGTGTGAAGTGTTCACGACTCCATTGAAGTGCGACCGTTCTCGATGTGCACAAATTTCTGAGTTGATCCTCATACTCCAATCTGACATGGTATCAAAGTGGATGTTTTGTAAACGTGCACTCATTTAAATCTGGTTGCTTTCACTTCATTTTCTAGTTTTTGTGCTTCTCGTGTAAGTTTTCATTTTTGGAATCTTGTTTACGAGGTTTAAGCATATGGTTTGTGGAGTTTTTTGCTAGTTTTTCGTGTGTTTTCGGTGCATGTGCATGTGATTTTTGAGTTTTCAGGGGCTTTCCAGCTAAATCTAGCTAGCTACAGGAAAATTTGGAGGATTTACTAAATCTAGAGGTTGGTTATTCATTTTTGTTTTTAATCATTTTTAAGCGAAGTGAATTTTTTTAGGATCTTGTTTTTTCAATTTTCCTGCTGTTTGCAAGTGAATTTATTTTTAGAAAATCCATTTTTACGCCGAAGGCATTCCCCTATGGGAAAGGAATTTGCGAACATTCATGGGACTATGTTAAATTTGACGGCCTAAATGATGGTTTTGAGCTTTTTTCTGCTATTTTTACAGATTTTCTATTTTTAATTTTTCCAATTTTGCATGTTGTGGCGGGTTTGTTATTTTTAAGTTTTATTTTTAGCTTTTGCATGCAATAACCTTTAAATACACGCATCCAACGCATTCTTCAACACTATTTTGGTTTAATCTCGTAATCTAACGTCACAGGGCAAATCCACCATTGGAACAACAAAAAAATTACAGGGCTAAACCCTACAAATCTCTATGATTCTGGCTTTGCTCTACTACACAAGTGGGGACGACATAGGGTCCAAGTGTCGAGGAATCATTTTATTTTTTTCGAATAACAACTATTAGACTTCGAACGCATATCCTTTCCAAACCAAAACATTTTCTCTTCTTTACTTAGGTATTCATGGATATTTAATTAGTTAATGTGATTGCCTTCGCAAAGGTGTGACGTCTGGGTCTTCTTCAGAGTAAAAATGGAGATTCATCCCAAGAATATCAACCGCCGCATATACAACAAGTACTTCCCTTATTTTGCCTTAAATCTTGTCGATTTTTAGGCCTGGAATCATTTGTTTGTATAAATTGTGAAAAAGATCATTTAAAATTAGAGAGTAGTAAGATTTATCCTTTATTTAATATATCCACTCTCCTTGACCATTTTCAGTTGAGAATAAATTTTCCATTTGCAATTTCCACCAGCTCCCTTTATATTGAACCCAATAAGAATACATGATTGGGCATAGTCAAGTTACTCTTTGAGACTCTCTTCTTGGGTAGGTATTTCAAATTTTCTTGGGCATATTTGCAAGTGCCAATTGTGAAAGACTAGACTTGTTCTTCTTTTACCCTGTGATTCCTCTTTTCTGTTACATGCCCTTAAACCTAAAAGGTTTTTTCCCTTCATTCTTCATTATTAATTTGAACAGAGGTAATATTCAAACCATGCTTTACGATTTTTTTAGTTTTGACATTTTTCACTAATAAACTATCAAACTCTTTTATTGTAATTTGTTGGATTTGTAATTTTTCATATTGTGTGTGTAGTTAATCTAGGCAAAAAAACAATTGGTTAAAATATCTGTAAAAACAATTGGTTAAAACATCTACAAAAAACAATTGGTTAAAACATCTACAAAAACAATTGGTTAAAACATCGACAGTAACTTTGCTCAAGCACAACTACAGAGATCAGTGGCATGTTTTACGCACTATCATAGATACATGACATGCTACAGATGTTAGTTCCGACTTTGAGGTCGAATGCAATATTCAACACGAATCGTTACATGAATAACGAGATCTTCACACAACTTAATCTGGGAAACAACACGGGTCTTGACAGTCTTGAAATGTTGGGGAAACGAGAATACATGATTGGGCATAGTCAAGTTACTCTTTGAGACTCTCTTCTTGGGTAGGTATTTCAAATTTTCTCTGGGCATATTTGCAAGTGCCAATTGTGAAAGACCAGACTTGTTCTTCTTTTACCCTATGATTCCTCTTTTTTGTTACATCCCCTTAAACCTAAAAGGGATTTTTTTCCTTTATTCTTCATTATTAATCTGAACAGAGGTAATATTCAAACCGTGCTTTACTAAATTTTTGATTTTTGATATTTTTCACTAATAAACTATCAAACTCTTTTATTGTACTCTGTTGGATTTGTAATTTTTCATATTGTGTGTGTAGTTAATCTAGGCAAAAAAACAATTGGTTAAAACATATGTAAAAAACAATTGGTTAAAACATCTAAAAAAAATTGGTTAAAACATCTGCTTGTAACATGTTCAAGCACAACTACAGACCGTGGCATGTTTTACGCACTACTGCAGATACAAGACATGCTACAGATGTTAGTTCTGACTTTGAGGTCGAATGCAGTATTCAACACGAACCATTGCATGAATGGCAGGTCTTCGCACAACTTCATCTGGGAAACAACACGAGTCTTGACAGTCTTGAAATGTTGGGGAAATGAGATTTCGATATACATAATAATTGGAACATACATGACGTTCCACCTGATTTACAGATAACTAGTTCATCATTCATTGAGAGAGAAAAGGTAGACACAATTAACTACCATTTTCTACACTTCCTTTGTCTTCAAAACAACAACTAGCTCTTGATACCATACTACACCATTCAGTAAACAAAACCCTTCTACCTCCACTAAGATTGATAATTCAAGGAACAACTGGCACATGAAAATAATTTCTGATAAATAAAATCTGGAATTCATTCACACCAACAACAACCACATCTCCCTCACCTCTCCTTCTACTCGCCCCTACCGGTGTTTCAACATTCAACATCTCCGCATCCACAATCCATGTAGCCCTTTGTATTCCAATCAAAGAACTGAAACCCCTTGAAGGCCATGCATTATCATCTTTTCAAGAGTCACTAAAACATATAGAATATATTCTTATTGATGGAATGAGTTTCATCGGCCCAAAGTTGCTAAGAAAAATTGACAACAGACTATGCAAAGCTTTCCCACATTCAAAAAATATGAATTTGGGAACAAATCTGTCATCCTCCTCGGCGACCTTGGCCAATAACCACCGGTTTTGGACAATCCTCTTTATGCAAGTAATCCCTATGGAGCTAGCCTTTGGAAGGGATTCCATTCTTCCATTACATTGAAAACAATATTTCGGCAACAAGGAACAACCAATGCAAAAGTTTCATTCCGAATTTACTCCTCCACATGTGAGATTCAACTCCTCTTATTGAGGACTGGGAACTCCTAATGTCTCGCACTGACTCACACCTAACTCAGTAGGAGCTCAACATTTTTAAGGACATACCACATTTGTTTGCAAAAATGATCTTGTGGAGTCCCACAACCTTCAGATGTTGAAAGCATTGAACGTTCCAATCACCCAATCCATTGTTGAAAGTAACAGGCGAGCCTCAACATGAGATCTTGATGATGATTAGCTAGAACACAAAGTTCTGCTATGCAAACAACAAAAAAACATGCTTATTGCTAATTTATGTGTTGACGCAGGCCTTGTAAATGGTGCTATAAGAACAATCACCAACACGACAATGTCATTCAAGGGGTATCAAATGTATTCATGTTTAGTGAAAATAAAATTGCCCACAAAAGGCTACCATTCATGATATAAAATCTGCAAATGTACAAAGGTCTTCATGTATACATGTTTAGTTTAGATGTCGTGATATAAGATTTGCAATTGTATATGTACGAATTTGTAACAAATTTAAATGTACACGTAAAACAAATCAATATAATGTTTCATCTATATTCCTACACTACCACTATCAATCCCACCCCTTATCGACTATACAAAAAGGTTTTTTCAACAAAAGACCAACCAAATAAGCGATGCAACACTAACACAATTTCCCCAAAATAATTACAAACCACATAAATTACAAAAGTAATTAACTATCCAAATGGTATCAAATGTATTCATGTTTAGTGGGAAAAAAATTGGCCACAAAAAGCTACCACTCATGATATAAAATCTGCACATGTATGAAAGTCTTAACGTTTTTTTCACATTGCCGAGCTCTCTTTGTTTGTTTGGGTGCTTTGCACCGCGTTGCGCATTTTTTGGTGCGGGCTTGATCCTTTTTCCTGCTTTCGCATGACAAGCTTATCCTCTTGCCTTTCCCGCTTCTTTTCTTTTTAACTTTGCCTTTTGTTTTTTAAGCCATGGTGGTGGGTTCATTTAATTGATCGGTCGGTTAATAATTTTGTAAACATTTTTAAAAAAGTGAGGTGGCTTGTATAAGTGGGTGGGTGGATTTTAATATAAGGGGCATGTGTTTTTAAAAAAGTGGGTGCCTTATATAATTCTTGGTAGACTTTTATTATACTATGGAAGGCAAGTATATTGGCTTCACCAATACAATTAACATTTTCCCTCCAACCAATCACTTTGTGCCACATGACAAATTTAATTTTTAATTTTCAAGTTCTCTAATGTTTTTAAGAGAATATACCTCTACCCTTTATTGGAGTATATTCTATCATTTATTTTTTCACATTATTAGTTTCTACCTTTTAATGAATAAAATAGTTTTGGTGCCACCATTAAGTACCAAATGACACCAAACGATGATGAAGTCTCCAATAGCTCACGCCCACCACATTGTAATGGTCCAGCCCGGTAGTTGGTCGCCACAGTACAAACAAGAGAGTAAATAACGCTCCCATGGAGAGACACATAGATAACGCGTCTGATATTATAAACACCTTGAGTGCAGGGGCATGCATCAGCATAGGAATGCCACTCTTGCTATCAAACCCCCTGGAATTGTGAAGGCAGCTGCATAACTAACAGTTGCAAGGAGAACTGCAATCAAGGAAAGCGTTTCATTTTGCTTTTGTAAGGCTTCATCCGCCATTTGAGAATTAGAGCCAACAATAATAAATACACTAGTTATAAAGTGCCACAAATAAGGGGGTTATCATTGTTCTTGGGTATCCTATTGCACACGAGACGCATTCTCAACCGATTTCAATGTTTTGCAACCTTGTGTGTATTCTTGCACCCTCATTTTCTTTTACATTTGCATTATGGATATTGCTTTTCCCAAACCTATGCTTCATAGGACCATTTTTGCATTACAACCTCCACCTATTCTTCTTGGTAGGGCTAACTATGCATTGTGGCGTTCGAGCATGGAATGTTTTCTTATTCACAATGACCTTTATCTCTATTTGTATGGACGAGTACATGCACCTAGTGATCTGATCAACTTGAAGACTGGCTTGACACTTGTAGCATGGTCATTGGTCATTTTTGACGTACATTTCTAGGCCTCTCCACCATCATGTGGTGCACACAAAGTGTCCTTGCATTGTTTGGAGCATCCTTCATTCCTTATTTGGATACCCTTCGAGATTGTCGCTCTACTTCTCCTATTGATACAATTGTTTCCTTCCTTTTCTCATATGATGACAGCTACGTTGATACTAATTCTCTTGTTTCTATTCACGATGACAAGGATCATTATTCTAGTTATGATGACAAGAGTACAAATGAGGAATTCTCTCCTCCTTCTCTTGACCACCTTTCATAGAATGATGACACGACTCCCTTCCCATCAGACATCAAGAAATCTTGTTTCCAGCCTCATACTATCATTACATCTGCCTCCATTCCACTTCTAGTATGCGAGGCCCTTTCCAATCCTCCTATATGCGTTGATGATTCATACATGTATGACATTGCTCTTCTGTTTGTCGAGACACCCTTTTGGGACAAGTATCGCCACACCTTCATCATATTTTCACAAAGTGCCTACTTATGTAGTGCAAGACATGGAGTCTTTCATCCGTGTATAGGTGTTTTGGAGGATTTCTTCATTTCCTTTGTTAGGAGTGCCCCTTCTGGGACTCTTATAACTTCCACTATTTCGAGACCATCACTGATCCACCATTTCTTATGGATCCTCTTTCTCTTTGTTGTGGGAGTTGCTACTTTGCCTTCACTTCACTTGGGAATCCTTTCGACGGATGTTCCTCTCTTATACTTTGATAGTTCTACGTTCATGGCATTACCTTCGGCTCTTGTTATCTTACTTGTCATCTTTGCTTTGCATTTACGTGGACCAAATTTAGATTTCTTCGTATTCTTACCTTCGAGTTTCCTTCGTGGAGTGGGGACAATTTTTAGTACACCATTTCTATTCTTCCTAAGGGTAGAAACATTGTTTAATGCAGATGGACCTTCATCAGTCTACATGTAAAAGACCACATCATTGACACTCTTCTTGGAGACTTCATAGAGTTTCAGACTTCAAATCTGGTTGCAAGATTCTTTACCAAACCCTTCATTGAAGCCAAGTATCTTTACTTGTGCTCTCATCTTAGGGTAAGGTCCACTACTACTTCCATCCATATTCTTTGGGCCTTCTTATCTTTCTCTTGTCTTTAGGATTCCATTCCTTCTTCCTTATTCGCCACTGCTTTGGATTCACCATCTCTTCATGGATTAGTTGGTACTTCCACATCACATATGGAGCATTGTTCCTTGAATAGGAACCACACCACATCACTTCGGGGATCTTATTCTTCACTTGATACAAGATGGTCTTCGACACATTCTTCACCTTGAGAGGTTGGATAGAATTCTTCATCTCTTCTCTTATTTTAGAAAGATTGTGTTTGTACATGAGTACCTTATTAGGCCTTTAGTTCTTTAGGACTCATTTGACACATCTTTTTTAGGTTGTTTAGGGGTGTCTTTTATCTCTTGTAAGTGGATATTTTCCCTTAGGGTTTTTTCCTCCATTACTTGAGATCCTTATTATACATGGGTACCTTATCAGGCCAAGTTTTCGGGACTCATCCTTCTCCTATTCTTTCTTTCCAAAGAGATGTTGTTTGTACATGGGTACCTTATCAGGCTTAGTAGCCGAGCCCCATTGACACATTTTTCTTAGTTGTCTAGGGAGTTATCTTTCAATTCTGAATTTCCATTACCTATACCTCAACTTTGATGAAGGGGGTATTGTGTATATGACTAGACTTGTCATCAGTCAACGTTTTGTCCACCTAGTTGGTTATTCATCTCACTTAATGAGAATAAGTCATAGGTTGAATAGTTCAATAGGATTGTGTACACGTGTCATACACAAGAGTTACACAACACTCCTATATGTACCCCTTCTTTTTAATCTATGAGAATGCCAAACACTCTGCTATCTTTCTCTACTTGATTCTCACTTTGATTTGATTTCTTACTTATTGTGTGAAGCATTCACGACTCCATTTAAGTGTCACCTTGATCGATGTGTACACATTTACGAGTTGATCCTCATACTTCAATCGACATGTGCTCCTTGTGAAGTCGGTACTTCACTAAATTCTTTTGATTTGAGTAATATAATCAGAAGTTTCGGTGGGTTTTCTTCCCCTTGAGGGTTTCCCGCTTATATCTTGTGTTCTTGTGTCTCTTTCATGGTTATGCTCATTTGAATGAATGTTAAACACACATTAATGTATGATTGAATGGTTTATGGTTTAAGCAAGTAAACATGAATTGTTTAAGTCTTTGAAGGAATGATTCACCCCCAGTCCATTGTGCTTCCAACATAGCGATATTTTTGGAAGGATGTACTACCAACATGATTTCTTAAGAAGAAAACAATTGGTGACCCAATTTGGTAGTTTCTTCATCTAATTTAAGAGATTCTCTTATATCAGAGTTGTAGGGTTTTAGGGACCCTTTACAAGCTTCCAATCTATTGCAATGATAAAGTAATCCAGTTGATTATTATGCAAATAATTGGATATCCTACAAAAAACTTGTAGAGATAAAAATGTACATGGAATCCAATTTTCCATTACTCTTGGAAATTATATTTACAAATCAATCATTGATGCATAAAACGTCGAGAGAAAAATTGCTCCAATAAATATGTATTCTTTCTTGAATAGACCACTATTGGATAAAAATAATTTCATGAACAAATCTTCGATTGCCAACTTCATATTCTCATGTTCTTACCATTGAAGTTTCTTTGGGAAGAATATGATGATGAATTTGAGGTAAGGAGAATAATATTTGGAAGAATGAATCTCTAGAAAATTTAGAGTTTTAAGTTATATCGGGGTCCACAAGGTATGACTAATGATGGATATGATATGTATGAACTTGAATATGATAAGTCTATTCAACATACTCCCCTTCCCATCATTGATTGGTCTCAGAAGGAGAAAGATAGTATTGATGATCTCACTGCACCATTTCTCCTTATAACCAAAAAATGGTACATGAAGAAATTGGTAGAATTCAACACTTCTAAGGAATCCATTGCTTCCCCATGTCATCAAGAGATGCCTTCTTCTTCAACTCAACAACGACATAGCACTAAAATCTATGTTAAGAATCCATGGGCTGATTTTGCATTAGAAGACAAAGAATAAGAGTAAGATCATGTTGAATTTACTACAGAGAACACAGATGTAGGGAGTGGATTGAGACAAAAATTAACTATAAGGAGAAATTTGAATACCCCACAAGTATCAGTTGAGAAATATTCCTTTGTGGAAATCATATGTGTACAAGCTCCTTCTCCTCCTCCACTCGCCATTAATTTTCTTGTTATAATTTATTCTATAGCGGATATCATTTGAGACTTCTGTTAGGAAACTATAGAATAGTGCTTAGCATATGGTTTCGTATTTACCGCTGGTAAAAAGTAAAAAGTGAGTAGTTAATGTATTTGGGTGAATGTGGGTAGAATAAAACAACTATTTTGTTTTATTCTCATATTGTTTGAACTATACGGGTGTTTGGTTGTATGTGAAGCCAAAATTTGTTATTGAGGTTGTTTCACTCCTACTCCTATATAATGGAGGCTTTGTAATGTAAAAGTAATTATGTTTTAATATATTCATGAGAGTTTGAAGTTATCTTTGTGTTTTCTATAATTCTGTATATTCATTCATGATAGTTGTGTAGCTTAGATTAGGCTATCTTTTACAACTTCCTTCTCTTGGATTCAACCATTGGTTGCGAAGAAGAGGAAAGAACAATAAATTTTATTTTTTCAGACTATGATGTTGTAGCTCCTCTTCTTGGTACTCAAAATCCCAAGAAATCCAAGGTTACTTCCCACCTTGTATCAAATACCTCAAGTCATCAATTTTTGATATTGTAAAGCCCAAAATTGATAAAAATGAAGATGAAATCACTATGTGGCTGATTACAAATTAACAAGAATATCACTTGGAGAAGCCACTCTTGAAGGAGATGTGCATAATTTGAGAGAGAAAATTTCAAGAGTTGAGAGAGTTGAAAACGAAATTAGATATTGGAACAATTAGAGGAACAAATACAAACCCTTTTATCTTACATCAAGCTATTTATCTCTCCAAATCCCACTACTCTTGCATCCCTTCCATCCTCCACCTTATTAAGTGACATTGATATTAAATTCAAAAACATACTCAAAGGGGTAAACTTACTAAATATCGGGCGGAGAAATTATTGGCAAATGGCACAGAAATTCCTTGATGAAGGATATAATGTATATGAAAGATTAGTAGAGACTCGAAGCAATTGGATTCGGGGTTGAAAATGTTGAAAAGGAGGCCAAACTATGGGTCGATATGATCCAATAGTTAAGGACCATGAGATTAACTAATGAAAATATTATTCTATCTGAAAGGATTTTTGACAACTCAAAAGATAATCTCTTCCAAACTTGGTCCCATAGTGTTGAATATAAACTTAAATTACTAAAATAAAGAGCAAAAAATATTCAAATTACATAGAAAAAGGAGAATTTGTAAAGGCCATTTTTTTATTGATCTAAAAGCTCTCGGTTGTGCTTTATTTCATAAAAAACTCCTCTCAGTTTAATACAATCAATGAAGTCAAAGAACAATTCAACAAATTGGTTAAGGAAGAATTGTTCAAAGTAGATACTTTTAGTTAAGATAAATTATATGAAATTTTTGAATTACACAATGTAATAGTTGAGGTCTCAAACAACTTCGCTAAATTTAGAGGAAATGATTTTGAAATTATGAATGCTTTTGGAAATTGGTTGAATAATCTTTCAAACAACTTTGTGATACCAAAGGAGTCATACATTCCTGGAGCAGTAACCAAATTTAGAATGCATATCTTGAAACTCAAAGTTCCAACTTCTTCTCTTCCTTCCCGAGGTTCAAAAGGAACACGCATTATATTTTTGAATTGTAATTTTTAATTTAATTTTATTAAATTATGGAATGTAAAAGTCACTTAAGTGACTTCACTAAGAAAATTACAATGTAAAATAATAATTAGTTATCTTGAGGTAGCTATAACCATTTCTCACTATAAATGGGGATCCTCTCTTTTATGAAAGGGTTAATGGTTGATATTTTTCTAGAATTGAATACACAAGAGAAATTTTCCTTTGTTTCTCATCATTCATTTCTTTATAATTTCTCATTGTGCATTTACGTAATCAAATTTGAAACTTTTTGTTCATTGTTGTCCTTGATAAATTGTTGAACTCGTCTAAGATTATTTTGAATTGAATACATTCATTTGTGGAGATATTTATTTCTTGGATTTTTTTGTAAAGAAAGGTTGCAATTATATTTTATCATTGATATGCATGAGTGGACAAGGATTTGGTTTTTCTTTTTCCTAAAGTGTTGTCACCCTTCCCCCTTATTTTCGTAAAACCCTATTTTCTAAATTTTATTGTTTTTTTCTTTCTTTCTTATGGAAATATCGGTAGATGGAAATTAAAACCCGCACCAAAATAGTTTTAGCGTAAATGGTTTAAATATCCTATGTTTTAGTTTTGTTTTTAAATAAGGGAACTTCCCCATTAAAGAGGAGGAAATTTCCCCCTAAACTATGGCTATTTTGTCGATACAAAATTTCTCACCAATAATTTGCACTTGGCGTTGTTCCATATTTAACATAGCTATTTAGATTTGTGGCTATTTATATCATTTATTGGGATTATTTATTTGATTTAAATATTATTGGAAGTGAGGTATTGTAAGACTTTATTGATGTCGCCATGATCCCATTATACATTATTCTCTTAGGTAGAACTTTGATGTAGCATCTTGATAATGTAGGCTTGTGTTGATTTGGATTTACCTCATTCAAAATATTATAATTTAAGATTTAAAGTATGTGGACTAAGGTTTATGGGTTGGTTATAAGCGAATTGATACATTTTTAGAAAGTTATCGGATGTGATTCAAGGCAATGACACATTAGGTTGTTAAGTTGAATATATTATCCTCAAGTTGATTTGATTTAATTAGGTTGATTGTGTAATGAAACATTACTACACAATATGCAAATAGTGCCATATTTTGGCTCATTCTTACATCAGAAATCAAAATTTTTGTGCGTGTTCCTTATAAGAATTCATGTGGTGCAAAAGTAATGCAAAAATGATGCGACTAGAAAACTTTAATTGCGCCAAATTTGCATCACTTTTGTGCCTAATTTACACCAAAAGTGAATCTACTTTGTGCCATGTCAAATTGAGGCAAGATCTACAACATTAGCAATGAGGGGGTGCAAATATAATGCCAAATTCATTGGATTATATATATAATCATAATTACAAATGGTATAATTATGAATAATTATATTGTATTTTTTTGCTTATTTACAACTATTAAACATTAAATACTAAAATATTATTTACATTGTATTTTCATAGATAATTTATGTACACAAAGAATTTGTAATCCAAATATTATTATTAATAATAAAAGAAGACATTATTTCAATTCAAAATGTGATTTACAATAATATATAATAGTGTAATTTTGAGGGAGTATTAAGGGGTCCCTTCCGAATTACAAAACAAATAGATGTAAAACTACATCCTAAATATCCAAGTGATTGGTCTTGTTGTCCTCCCCCGATCCTCACAATATTCTTTCTCTTCCTGAACTTGATCCTCCTCGTCCTCATCATCCTCTTCATTGTGCTCATCGTTCTCTTCATTATCCTCATCATCCTCATCCTTCTCTAAATCCTCTTCATCCTTCCAATTTATTTTATGAATTTTTTTAATGATAAATGTTAAAAGTGTTTAATTTAAATTTATAGTTTGCGTGTACAAAAATTGAACACTACAAGTTTTACATGTACAAACCGATTTTGTGGGGCACACTAATTAAAGTCTTTTGTGTTCCATCCAAAATATTTTAATGCCGCACGTAATTTCTTTGTCATGTGATTTTAAAACACTCTTCCTATGAATACAAGTATATGATTGAATTATACATATTAATATATATATTTTAAAATATATTAAGACAAAACAACATAACTTTACAATAACTTACAATTTTTTTAACAACCTATTCTAAGTTTTGTCAGCCCAAATGATGAGTCATCAACAACCCTTTTCAAACTCTGGCTTCATACCCCTTGAGCATTACTTTTGATACTTGCATCAATTGCAATATGTATTAAATTTTTAATCGATCACCATGTTATACAATTACCATTGCATTTTGATTGTAGACCATATTTGTCTTTTATAAGACGTGAATGGAAAGTAAACAACATAAAATATCAAATTAAATAAAACATGTTTATCAACCACAATGTAAAACTAAATCTTTAAATAGTCTTATTAACAATTAAACTGTGAAAGTATATCATTTCTTTTGTTAACTAACTTGCAACCCTATTAGTGTCCTCTACTAGCCACTTGTCACACAAATCCAGAACCAAGCATCTTTCTCTATTTCAAGAGGTCGAAGATGTCTCCTCTCATCATTTGTGTTTCCTTGGTAGTGAACCTACAAATTTTAAATATAAAAAATTATTTTAAAACTATATATTGTTTTATTAAAAAAATTAGTTAATCAATGTAATTACCCTCAAATTCATTTGTATTCTCCTAAACCTTTATGATGTAAATTTTCCAATTAGCTTTGATTCATATTGGGTCCTCCTGAACTTGATGAAAGTTATATCAATCAATGTTCTCCATCTCTCAAGTGGGTATTGCAACCACTCTAGATGATAATATGAATGAATTAATTTTCATGTTTGGTCAACTATTCTTTTTTTGAATACTTACAACCAAAAATAGAAATTCACTAAAAATGACATATAAACTAAATTGAATAAAACTTAAACTAATAAAATAATAAAGTAAATTGATAAATATTTACTCTCCTGAATATCCATTAATATCTTCATATCATCATTTACACAAAGGTCAATTTTGAGGTACCCTTGCACATAGTGTTTATAATTACTACGAATAATATGAGAGAGTTTGTCAATGTTTTTTGTTGGAGGGGGTGAGAGTTTATTGTCAGCCCCTTAATCCACTTGGGAGTAGGTCATTCATACTTTTTGGGGCAGTCTCTTGCCATTTCATCTTTTTAATTTTTATTGCTCATAGGCTAAGAGGGACTGCCACGATGAGGATTTGTAAAAAAAACCGACTCATTATAAAAGAATTAATTAAAATCACTTTAAATAATAAATGAAGACTTTATACCTTTGTGTAGATGACTCCCTCATCCTATGACTACCCTCATCCTCATGTTGGTTGATATGGGATGTAGACCTATCATAATCAAGTCATATTATAATTGTTCAATTAATATTTTTTATATTAACAAATAAACTATAAATTTATACCTTCATGTAGGGGACACCCTAAGAGTAGACGAAGGACATGTTCTCATTCCACCATCATCCTCCTCCCATCGATCTATATGGGAAGTAGACTGTGATACACAAGTGATATTAGAATTATTCTATGGAATTAAATATTTTGTAATTAAAAATAAATTATAAATATATAGCTCAATGTTGAGTCCCTATAGGTTAAGGGACACCCACTCATACAAATGTGGAAGTCTTCGCGATACGACTCATGTAGGTATCTCGTAAGTAGTAGACTTGTCATTATGAAGATGTATAATTATAATTTTAAATATGAAAAAATATTATTAAATTACAAAATATACTATAAAATTATACCTTTGTGGTGAGCACATAGAGGTCGATAAACGTCGAGGTGACATATGTGTTTCATATAAATGCTCATCCATGTCATATTGTACTTGACCGCGATCTCTATATTTTCCACAAGTAAAGGAATCAAATGTATTTCTAAATAGGTCGTGTCCTCTCTAATATCAAAACCAAAATTATATGGTTTAATAAAAAACATTGAATTAATGCAAGAAAAAAATTGTAAACACAATGAAAATAGAAAGTACTTTAGAATGGGAAACATGGTATAACATGAATAAATTTTGGCACTTATTACAAGGGTGACACCAAATTTGATAACTTTATTTTTCATTTCCCACTTTATGTTTTTTCAAGTTAGAGGAGGGTGTAGCACAAATGTGGTACAAATGTGATTCAAAATTGCACCACACTTATACCACCTTTGAAATTTGTTTAAAAATAATAATAAAATTTAATCACTAAACCCTCCCCCAAATCCATATAGAGTATAAGAGTGTAGATATGCCATCTCTTTATAGTTGGGTCCACGTCCCCGTATATCCATATGAGGATTGGGGAGAGGGAGGTCTCAATTATCGATCTATAATATTCATAGTCCCAATTATGTATTATAGACACTCATTTTTGTAATTCATGTCTTGCAATAACAAAAATTGTACAACACTCTTGCACTAGCCCACACTTGCTCAATTTGACCAATTATGCTATCCCTAGCTATATCTTACTCATTCTTGCTTGCACATAAAACCTATTTATTCATATAATGGTCATATTAATCCATCCAACTAGGCTATACCCTCACTTATTACCATTTTAACTTTAAGATTAATCGCATATGCATATGGGACCATAACATCTAGAAAGGGCCATAATGCCCATACACTATGGGACGACACGATCGCTTTGGTCTCTCTTCCTCCAATGAAAAATTTCTTAATTTAAATTCCTATGGTAGAATTCTAGTCATCCTTATCTAATTTTTCCAAATGTAGAACACATATAAGCAATTTATTCATATCTCATTAAGGGGACATTATATCTACTTGACTCCTAGCATTTAACAAATAAAGATACTCTAAGAGTACCTTGAGCCTCACATACTCTACATACTTGTTTTTAGGGTAGTCATCCACTCAAATATGCAAGCATAAAGACACATCCTCTCAAGTGAAGTTAGGGAAAAGGTTCAAGTACAATCACATTGTTGTAAGGTCATGATTATCAATATGGTTGCATAGATTATAAATATCATGTGCTAAGTGAGAACGATGTGGGGTTTGAGCCCTCTTTGGGTTATTGGTGATGTCGACGGTGCTCACAACCCAACTAATGTTTGTTTTACATGACTCCTTCACCATCTAGGGTTTTTAAAATTCAATTAGCCACACAATGAGCATCACAGAGTGTCGAAGGTCCAAATTGTAGACAAGAGCATACCAAGAAGCGGTGCCGAACTAGAAAGTTTCAAGAGCCAAAAGTGCGGAGGGACAAGGGCATATTTTTAGTAGTAAATATTTGTCATAACATTTCCAACCTTATACAATCATCATGTTAGCCTAGATCAACACATAAGTCGAATATCAACTAATTTTTCTTCTCCTTGTCATTCTTTAGTACTTGGTTGCATTGTTTATCATTATTTATCTTTGTTCAATGATTATTCCTGATATTGTTGTAATTAGCCTTGGAAAATAATTGATTAGGATAATTTACCATCAGTTACTACCCCCTTAAAGGTTAACCATATTGGTTAAATCCTGTTTAGTAATTCATGTCTTGCAACAACACAAATTATACAACACTCTTACACTAGCCCACACTTGCTCAATTTGACTAATTATATTATCCTTAGCTATATATCACTCATTATTTCTTACACATATGACCTATTATGTTGTTTGTATAATTTTCATATTAATCCATTAAATTAGGCTATACCCTCACATATTACAATTCCAATTTTTAGATTGATGGAACATGCATATGAGACCATAATGTCCAAAAAGAGCCATAGTGTCCATATGCTATGGGCCGACTTGGCTGATTTGGTCCCTCTTCCTCTAGTGGTACCTTTTTAAATTTGAATTCCTTTGGTACACTTGTAGCTGGACTTATCTGATTTTTCCAAATGCAGAACACATATATAAGAAATTTATTTATCTCTCATTAAGGGGGGCATTCTATCTACTTGACTCCTAACATTTGAATGAGAAAACACAAGAAAAGATACAACAACACTCCCTTGAACCTCACATACTCTACATAATAATTCTAGGAAGTCATGCACTTAGATCTGTAAACACAAAATACACATCCTCTCAAGCTGAATACGGGGAAAGGATCAAGTACAATCACATTATTATAATGCCATGATTATCAATATGGTTTCATATATTCTATATATCACATGCTAAGTTAGAATGACATGTGGTTTGAGCCATCTTCAGAGTAGTGGTGACATTGGAGGTTAACAAGGGTTCCCACAACCTAAGTAATGTTTGTTTTTTCAGTTTCCTTCACTATTTAGGATTTTAAAGATTTAATCAATTGTACAGTGAGAATCACATAGTGTCGAAGGTTAGAATTACATAAGAGAAAACCAAGAAAAAATGCATAGACCCAGGAAGTTTCTGGAGTTGAAAGTGCAGAGGGAAAAGGGGATACAAAAAGGTCCATAGTGGGGGTACACTTTATGCCATACCATACACTTTGGTTTAGGCATTGTTCATGACACAATTTCAGTAGTAAAGCTTAGTCGGATCATTTCCAGCGTTCTATAGTCATTAGGTCAGCCTAGATCAACAGATAAGTCAGGATATCAACAATATTCTTCTCCTTCTCATTAATATTACTTTGTTACATTATTTATCATTATTTAGCTTTTTAAAATGATTATTCTGATATTGTTGTAATTAGACTTGGAAACTAATTGATTAGGATAATCTACCATTGGTTACTACCCCCTTCAAGATGAACCATTTAGGTTAAATAATTTGGTGAACCCGGGTATTGTATGATGTGAATCATATCTATATTTATTTCTCCTAAGTTATTTTTCCACATCCTCATGGCCCTAGGTTTTACATCTCATGCCCAATATGCCTAGTGGTCGGTTTGGTTCTCAATAATATCTTAAACTCTCGCCTCGTAGTCACAAAGATTTCTAAATCCATGACCTCCTTTGTACCTATAAATGACAACCCTCTATCCAATTCTACTCAAGTACCTTTATAAGACATAACATATTCTGACACTAAGAAATTATATGATGATGATACTAATGTTGATCAAGAACAAATTGATGTTCTATCTCATTTTTGTACTCAACTACATGATAATATGAGTCATGTACAACCATTCCTTGATGTCCTCTTAGCTTCCAAACTTGCTTGTGATAGGGATTCTCATGAGAACATGTTTCGAAGATTAGGGTCTTCCTCTATTATTACATCTTCCTTCCTCTATTATTACATCTTCCATTCCAGTTTCTTCTCCCCCACCTCTATGGGAACATCTAGTCTTAATGTCTCCATTCCTATGTCTACTACTCATTTTTATTCTCCTCTTATCTCTCATATTTAACCTACATTCTCTTTTGGCACCCATGCCTTAGAGTCTTTAGTGCACTATCTACAAGCCCATGTTATTCAATTACAACAGGGTGTCACTACCTCCTCTTCTTCATTGGATTCCTCACTACTTCGCACATTCATATCACTCATGAGATTGCATATTATCCTCTTCATCCCGTTTTGTTTCACCTAAAATTAAACTTTTCAATGGCAAGGAATATCCTCAAGAACATATTATATCATTTCATGTTGCTTACTTAGATTTTGATTTCGATGATACATTATTAAAAAAATTGTTTCCTAGAAGTTTACAATATTATTCATTGAAATGGTTCTATGATTTACATGTTCATTTTGTACGATATTTCACTCCATTAGAATATCAATTTTATGGAAAATGAAAAAGGGGGACAAACATAATATGTTATCTTACCCTCACATGAGCTCAAAATTAGGAAAAAAATGGGTATAAAATTAGACATTACAAAGGTTTAGAAAATGGTTCAAACATAATTGGGTTAGAAAATATATAGGAAAAAATGTACAACAAACACCATAACGTCCGAGATACTATGGCCCAATCCATACGCTTTCATCCTCGGGAAAAATTTAGTAATTTTCATAGATGCTACAATTTATCGGGGACATTTACAAGTTATTTACTCATTTTTAATGAAATGATGAATGGTACAATTCAGATTATGATGGCACCAAGGGTACATGCAAGCTAGAATTGCCCTGATACATTAAGTGATCATTTACAAATCAATTGGGTTCATGTGCATTTCTAGTGGCACTTATGTGTGGGTCTTGGGAAGTGTCGAGGTGATTGTTATCCTCGTAGGTTTGATTTCCCATTACCCATATTTTTAGGAGAGATGTAGAGCAATTGAAACGCTCCCCATATAATTATCTTCACCATGCAGGGTACATTTGCACTTTTTCAATTCTCCTTAGCACATTCCACTTGGGGATTAATCACCCCCAAGTCCTTCCAACCAAATCCAACAAAAAGTTCAACAAATCTCCATGGCAACGATAGTGGGAGTACTCTTTCCCCCTTGCTTGCAAAAAAGTGTGCTCTTTTCTTTGTTTTGCTTTTCTACTTAGATATTTATATTTTCACACTAAATTCAAGATTTTCATGCTAAATTTCGATTTCCTATATTATGCAAATTGACTTCACCTTTCTCTGTAGGTATTCATCTTGGAAAAATAAACAAAATTGGAACAAAGAAAGTCCTAGCACAAACACAAGGCACTTGAGTGAAGGAAAATTGTTTCTACACACTTAGGTGACTTTTCCTTTAAGCACACAATTTTCAATTCCATACTTAAAGGGGAGAAAATGTAGACACTCATTTTTTTAATTCATATTTTGCAACAATACAAATTATTCAACACTTTTGCACTAGCCCAAACTTGCTCAATTTGACCAATTATGCTATCCCTAGTTATATCTCACTCATTATTTCTTGCATATATAACCTATTTGTTTACATAATGGTCATATTAATCCATAAAATTAGGCTATACCCTCACATATTACAATTCTAAATTTTAGATTACTTGCACATGCATATGGGACCATATCGTCCAAAAAGGGCCACAACACCCATACATTATGGGACAACTTGGCCGATTTGGTCCCTCTTCCTCTAATGGAAATTTTATTAATTTGAATTCCTTTGATACACTTCTATTATGCCTCATCTGAGTTTTCCAAATCCAGAACACATATATAAACAAGTTATTCATCTCTCATTAAGGGGGCATTCTATTTACTTGACTCCTAGCATTCCAATGAGAAAACACTAAGAGCAATCACAAGAAAAGCTACTCCAAGACTCCCTTAAGCCTCACATACTATGTATATTCATTCTAGGGTAGTCATCCACTCACATATGTAAGTAAATAAGACACATCCTCTTAAGTCAATCTATTGAAAAGGTTCAAATACAATCACATTATTACAAGGTCATGATTATTAATATGGTTGCATACATTCTAGATATCACATGCTAGGTGAGAATGACATGTGGTTTGAGCCCTCTTTAGAGTAGTGGTGATGTTGACGGTGCACAAGGGTTCCCACAACCAAACTAATGTTTATTTTGTAGGACTCCTTCACCATATAGGGTTTTGAAGATTCAATTAGATGCACAACGAACATCACACAATGTTGAAGGTCCAAATTGCAGACAAGAGTAGACCAAGAAGTAGTGCACGCACCGGGAAGTTTTAGGAGATGAAAGTGCAAAGGGAAAAGGGCATACAAAAATGGCCATAATGGGGTATGCTTTGGGATGTACCATAAAATTTGTTCTTGGAAGCTGTTTAGGACACATTTTCATTATAAAATATATGTCGATCATTTCCAACCTTCTACAATCATCAGTTACCCCAAATCAACACATAAGTTAGAATATCAACTAAGATTTATTATATTTATAATTTCTAGTAATTGGTTGCATTTTTTTAATCATTATTTAGCTTTGTTCAATGATTATCCCTGATATTGTTGTATTTAGCCTTGGAAACCAATTGATTAGGATAATATACCATCGGTTACTACCCTCTTAAAGATTAACCATTTAGGTTAAATCATCTATATATCTAGTGTTTGTTGCGGGAAAGATAGGATAGATAGGGAGGGGAGTGATTATAACTATATATAGCTGGGTTGATTCTATAGAGAGAAACCCCCATATTATATATGTGCCTACAAGACTCTATATAGTTTGGTTGACCATGATCTAATGTTTGGTGAGCGTAGTGTAGTACATATATGTGGCACTTGACTAAATAAATCTATATATAGGTAGAGGAGAGTATATTTATTATTTTGTTCCTATGACCCCCTATTGCTTCCATTCATTTGATAAATAGGGATGAGAATGAGCACATATAGTCATGACATCTCTAACAAAGGTTCCTAAATTGTAAATTGGTTGAATTACAAGTCAAATTACAACCAGACACGTGGTTATTCACTCATACGCCCATAAGAAGCATGTGGGAATGAACTTTTCACTAAAAATGTGTTTAATAGTTTATTAAATCAATATTTTTATTTATTTATTCTGAATCTATCAATTTGAGGGGATGCTACTTTATGAAAGTATAATTGAAAGTTGTGAATTATTAGGACCTCTCATTATTAGTACATGGATACTTAAATATAATTTCTACTAAATGATTTTATCATTTTATTTTATTTTTTGATTGAATATGAATATTTGAATGGGTTCAACACACACAATTCTTAATCTTGGTTATTAAGGACAAACATATTTAAAATTTGAGATGCGAGAAATGTCGGAAGGGATGCAAATGCAATGTTTTTATAGAAATGTATTATGATGTAGCAAGTTATTCAAAAATTTTAATGCAACGTCACCATTTGTTTATAACTATGATAAGGTTGGATGAATGTTGGTGAGAATGGAAGGATACAATAGAGATAAAAATCCTAAGAAAAGTCAAGTTTGGTATATGTAGAAGTAATAATGCGTGTTGTAGAAGAAAAAATACAAAACCAATCTTTACAAAGTTTAAGTTTCACTATTATTAAAATATTTAGAAGATAAATCACATGTATACATATTCATTTCCCCAAAAACTTACATAAGTTTGTTATAGAAAAGAATCAACACGTAGAGATAAGTAAAGAATTTTTATACGGGGCATGAATTTAATGGACCAACTTCAAATCATCATCAAAAAGTTAGTATATGACTACAAGAAAGTGTATATAAATAAAAAATATTGTCCCGACGTGACGGGTAATAGGAAACAATGTCAAAAGGAGGACCAAATCATTTAGCATGCAAGAAAAACCAAAAGAATTGCTGAATAGACTCAACCTTTATACGAAAGGGACAAGAGGGTGGTCGATAAAGGAATCTCCCAATAATGAACTTGACATGTAGAAGTTTCCATGTAGTGAGTTGGGATTGAGAATCTACTTTGGACTGCCAAATTTATAGATTGAGTTTATTCCATATAACATTATTGAAGTTACCCTCCAAATTATGTTTAGACAATGAACAAGGGGAAAAATAGGCATGAGTTGTTTATATATCATCTTGAGGGGAAGGATCAAATGAGGTGATCATTAGGCCATATCTATTATTTGAGGAAGGTGAGGTGATAATGGGTGGAGAGAAACATTTATAGGTTTAGAAAGATGATTCTTTGGAGGTCAAGCACACTTGAATTTGTCTTTATAGCTGAGGTTGTATCCATCCTTAAGTTGATAGGCCATGATTTATAATTAAAAATCAATAAATCACATAGGCCCAAAAACACTTGTATATCCTTTTTGAACACATGTTTACCTTTGAAACTACGATCACACCTAATATCTTACCATTCACCTGGATCAATCAATTTCACCATATAAACGAGGTGGAGAATATAATCCCATGACTACGAGATTGATCAAACCAAGATAAATTTGGTGAGACAAGTTTTTAAGCCTTCCAAATTTTATTGAAGGGTGTTGATCCATGAGTCTTGAAAAAGGGATCCAAAAATGATTCATCATTCCAGTGAACTATGTTCATGAGTTACTTGCAGATGCAATTTGTATATTGAAATAGAATAGGTGTTTCCAAGGAGCACCCAATTTTTATCATCCCATTTGGTCCATATGTATTTTTAGGTGAGCTACGTTAGTTGATTATAGCAGGTTTTAGAAGGTAGCCAACAAGAAGAGATATAAACATGGCTCGCCAAGAGGATTTTATTTTCCATCTATAACCAACCATTTATAGACATGAACTAGTTGGTCCAAGACAATAATTTGTTTTTAAGTTTGTGTAAGTACCAGGTCCACATGTCTTTGAGAGAGACTCTAATACCAAATGGGATGCCCAGGTATCTAGAAATGGTATCATGTTTCACCTCTTTCCACTCTTTAAAAATCCATGGATGATGGGTGCTAGGACATGCCATCAAAAATTATGTTTTGTGCATTATCAATTGGGAACCCGATACTACACTAAATTAGTCTAGAATATCCAAGGTATTATTTGCATGAGCATGGTGGAAGAGATACACGAGAGCATTTACAAAAGGAAATAGATGAATGATGTAAGAGGGGATCCTTAACGAAATAATTTTTGCGGGGAAAATTGAGGGAAGAGGAAACCATTAATCACTTATCTAGAATTTGCATCCCAAAAATCATTCTAACATGAGCACATATTTTAGGGATGAATCCCAACCATTATAGCATTTTGAGGATAAAGGGCCATAATAATATCATCAAGTACAAGTTGATAAAGGTGTTAGATGAATTAAAGAAGATTAAAAATAATTTTTTAGAATTTTTGTAGTTAAATCCTTTCCAGTGTTATGTCTATTGAGATTATTTTAGAATGAATAATATTACATTTTCAATTTGACAATAATATCATTTTATCATGCTATAAAACTCATATCCATTATACTAATATTGATATCACACCGATGAGTACATAAATTGAATTATTATATCATCCATATGACTATTGATTTTCTCCTAAATGTGTTAATTAATACATGGAGGAATGTTCTAGATAGTTGTATCCTAAGTAAGGTTGATGCATTTCTCTTGTTTTTGTCTCATGTGAACTAATGACCGTAGGAATTCCCACTAAATGCTTTTGTGAGTAATGTGATGACATGTGCAGGTTGATAAAGCACATTCTTTTCCAATTTTAAGGAAGTAACAATCAAGAAGACCGAGTTTCTCGCTACCATGTCATTCTAGAGGATTTTCTCATAGCAACCTACACACAAGGACCTATTTTTAGCTATATTACATGATGTCATTGAGCTTTAATGAGGTTTTTATGTAGTTAAATCCGTTTCCTATCATTATGGCATGATCTATAACTAATTGTTTCTATAAGACACCTTCTTGAAATTGTTTCATAGTTAGTAGTTGATAGTCTTCAATACAGTTCTATATACCAAGTTGATAGTTATTTACAGTCTTATGATGAAGCATGTTCTAAACTTATTCGAATCAATATAATCTATATGTTGTTTTGAGTATCCATTGGTGTTGAATTACCTCAATCCCGAAGGAGAGCAAGGACCCACTCACCCGAGGAGATTGGAGGGTTGATTTTTGTACATAATCGTTATTTTTGATAAGTTTAAGTTCCAACACTTTGATTTGAATGGTTATTTGAATGCAGTATTATATTTCCATGGTTGATCATATTTCCTTACTTGTCATTTCAATTTGTGTGTGTATTTAATTCATGTGAGCATTTCAATTCAATCAAGTATTTCCTTTAAAAGCATTTTTGTTACAAAAAATGTTGTTTCAGTAGATTAGATGTATTTCTTGAATTTGGTCTTTCATTTCAGTATCTTAAAGTTGTGTTTAATTTCCATAGAGTAGAAGTGAAACAAAAGTGCAATACCAATTGAAACCCCACAACAGAGAACCATCGCAACAATTACATTGCATACAACCTAGGACACAACCCTGGTTTGAGAACGACACCAAAAATTGAATCAGTTAGTTAAATGATTGGAAATAATAATGAGCTATAATTTTTGGTGCCATTTCTGGGGACACCATAAACATAACACACCATTATATTCATTTTATATGGAATGGGTGTTAGTGAGGTTAAGCTATGTGAACAAGTAAGAGTCCTAAGCCTTGTTTACACAAGAAATATTGATGCACAGCCACGAGACACTCAAGGGAGATTTATACCTCGTAATATTCAAAGACTATCTCCAAACATAATACAAGTAGAGAACATTGAGAGTGAAACTAAATCTAATATAACACTCCAAGAGTGATACTGAATAGTCTGCATCATCTTATTTAGAACCTGAGCAACCTTTAGAAATGGGAGACAATGGGAATGATGATGATAGACCCTTGGGTAGGACCTTTACTTATCCCATTGTCCTAAATGAGGATGAGGATGCACCTATGAAAAACATTTCCCCATCCATTCTCCCTATCTTTCGAGGAATGTCCATAGAATATCTAGACCAATTCTTGTTTGAATTCAAAGTCCTCTGCCAAACTTATGACTACAAAACAAACAACTAGAAACTCAAACTTTTTCCTTCCACCCTCAAAGATTCTGCCATGAGGTGGTTTATGGGATTGCCCTCTACCTCCATTCATTCATGGGAACAAATGGAGACTTCCTTTTGGACAAATACTAGGACTACTGCAGGGGAAGAGATAGGAGGGAAGAGTTCTTTCAGATAAAGAAAAAAATAAGATGAAAATATGGAAGATTATCTGGACAAATTTCTTTTTCTCCATAGGAGTGGTTATGAGTTGAATGCAGAAATCACTAAGACAATTTTCCTTAAAGGACTTGATGATGAAACCAAAGACTCCCTCCATCTCATGGGAGGAGGTGATGTACATAAACTCTCCATGGAATAGATTGTTGAGTTATGTAGGAGCTACTCTAGAACAAGAGGAGGTATAAGACGAAGGAAAACATCAAAAATGCCCTAGGAACCTCAAAAATTCTAGAGGAAATGGCTAACATGAAAACAAACATCTTGTCATAGTTAAATTCAACCATAGATGGGATGAAAGCTAAGAACAATGCTATAAAAGAACCTTTAGACATATATTGTCCTAGATGCAAAAAACATCCTTTGAAAGAATGTCCTTTGGATATCACAGGACATGTGCCTGATTTGTGATGTCCCTGACCATGATACCAACCATTGTACTCTCCTACCTCATCTCAAAGAGAGATTAAATGCCATAACTCAAGAAAATGTAGAGGTAAACTTCATGCAAAGATCAAATAACTAGTCTTTATGCCCCTAGACCTGCTCAAAACCCCTAGATGATGTCATGGCCCAATTAGGATCCTCCACCAACTTGGGGAAAACTTGATTGAAACCACCAAATTGGATGGTTTACCCCACAACCACCACCATGGGTGCCTCCATACAATCAATAGGGTTGGGCACCACTAGCCAATACACCACCATGGAAAAATCAACAATGGGCACCCCAACGAATTCTAATTAGCAAGGAGGTTTACACAACAACAACAAGATTTAATGCCTCCACCACAACAAAATTATCAGTAAGGGAAAGTAACACAAAACTCAACTCCTAGCCCATCCTGTCTCAAACCCCAAAAATCAACAAACAACTTTAATTAATGAAGCAAGATAGGGTGAGACAATGTAGGTGAATGCCATTAATAACATACAACTGAGGTCTGGAAGAACAGTGAACAATCCTCCCATAGTTATCACAGAGATACCTAGGAGAATAGTGGATGAGAGGATACCTGAGGAAAGTGAGGAAATTGGACATGTTCCACAAACATGAGCCACTAGGAACAATCAAGAGAAAGATAAGAATATGCATGTTGCTCCTTTCCCAGAAATATTAAAAGAAATACAAAATGAGGAAGAAACAACACTAGTTTAGGAGTTGAAAAAGATGAACATTGAGGTCCCACTTTTGAGAGAAATAAGGGACATTCCCGAGTTAAACCAGACCATTAGAAACCATTGCATAAAAACACCAGGAAGGAAGAGGAAATACCTGAAAATAGTCAAAGTAGAAGGCAATCTGGCTGACCTTGTAGCTGGAAAACTTCTCTCACCAAAATATGGGGATCCTGGGAGTCTAGTTATTACTATTTGTGTGAATGGTCAGTCAATATCTAATGTTTTGGTGGATCTTGGTGCTTGCCATCAATGTCATAACAACAAATATGTTCAATTTGTTGTCCTTGATAAGATTGCAGCCAACCAATACTATCCTCCAATTGGCATATCAATCTATTGTTGTACCAGATGGAGTAATTGAGGATGTTTTGGTCATGGTTGAATCTTGGGAGTATCTTATAGATTTCATGGTCTTACAGCCTAAATCTTTAAAAAGTTAGGATACCCAGTCATCTTAGGAAGACCCTGGTTAGCTATTGTTGCTACATACATTGACTATAGGTCAGGAAAAATGACTATTTAAAATGGGAAAAAAGCAAAGAATATTTCTCTTTATCCTCCTACCTAGCCATATGTGGATGTTTGTGAATGTGTGTGGGTAGATTTTTCAGATACTAACAACATGAGTTCTTCTTATCTAGCCACCATTGCAGTGAAAAATCATATGGAAGAAATTGTGGAGCCATACTCAATGTCTGATGAAGATGATATTGTGGCTATGGAAACCATAACTGTGGCTACAAAAATCCAAACTATGGCTATAGAAATGACTGTTTTGAACTCAACGGATAACATCACCTTGGTAAGTGACATTTCTATTGAAAATTGTGAAGAGACCTATGATTACCATGAAGAAAATACAACCATTGATTTTCATTGTCCTTTAGCCAAGGTTGTATCCCTTGAAAACATGACTATTTTTCACATGTTACAACCTCATGCTTGTCCCTTGAACTCTTTGATTGCTGATACAAAACTTGTTATTCTGAGAGACACTAAACAAGTAACTGTTGAGGTAGGAAGAGAACTGACCATTGGGAACAATTTAGAGGACAACCAAGAGGCTAGGGTCGTAGATATCTTGAGGAATCATTCGAAATATTTTTCTTGGGATTATACTGACATGAAAGGGATTCATCCAAGCATCTACACCCACCATATTTACACTGAGGATGTTAAACCAATCAAACAACCACAACGAAGAATTAATCTAACACTTAGAGACATTGTCAAGAATGAAATAGAAAAACTATTGAGGGTAGGATTCATCTATCCAATATCTGATAGTCAGTGGGTATCACCGCTAGTTATAGTTCCCAAGAAAAATGGTAAGTGGAGAATTTGTATAGATTATAGGGAGCTTAATAAAGCCACCAAGAAAGATTACTTTCCCTTGCCCTTTATTGATCAGGTTTTAGAAAATCTGGTAGGAAGAAATACTTCTCCTTCTTGGATGGGTTTAGTGGATATAACCAAATCATTATAGCACTTGTTGATCAAGATAAGACCACCTTCACTTGTCCCTAGGGTACATCTACATATAGGGTTCTACCATTTGACTTTGTAATGCACTGCAACCTTTTAGAGAGAAATTTTAGCTATTTTTGCAGACCTCACCAATGACTGTGTCAAAGTTTATATGGATGATTTTACTGTCCACGGGTCTACTTTTGAAGAATCTTTGAGTAATCTTGAAAAAGTGTTAACCAAATGTGAGCAACACCAACTTTCCTTGAGTCATGAAAATGTTTGATAATGGTTGATCAAGGAATTGTCTTGGGTCATCATATTTCTTGCTAAGGGTATCCAAGTTGATCCTAAGAAGATAGAAGTCATTACTAAATTGCCTACACCAACAAATCAGACTGATATCAAGAGTTTCCTTGGACATGCAGGATACTACAAAAGATTCATAAAATATTTTAGTAAGATTGTTGCACCCATGTTCTCTTTGTTGGAAAAATATTGTGTTTTTGAATGGTCTCCTCAATGTCAACAAGCTTTTGAAGTTATAAAGGAGAAATTGACCACTTTGCCCCAGTTTTGAGAGGACCCAATTGGGGACAACCTTTTCATATTCACATTGATGCTTCTAACACAACAATGGGAGTTGTTCTTGGACAAAAGGATGAGGAAGATCAAATGTATGCCATCTATTTCATCAGCAAAAATATGACCCCCATAGAGAAGAACTACACCACTACGGAAAAGGAATTTCTAGTTGTTGTTTACTCTCTGAATAAATTCAGACACTACATTACTGGCTATAAAATATTTGTGTATATTGATCATTCAACCATAAGATATTTGATGAATAAACCAGTAGTAGGGGGAAAAATTATTAGATGGTTACTTATTTTGCAAGAATTTAACTTGACTATTATTGATAAGCCTAGAAAGTCAATGTTGTTGCTGAATTCCTTTCAAGATTGAATGTTTTAGGAGAAGAGGAGGCAATTCAAGATCACTTTCGGATGAGAACTTGTTTGCGATATCAATCACAACCTCCATGGTTTGTTGATCTTGCCAACTATCTCACTACATGGAAGTTTCTAGGTTACTTTATCAATAAATAATGTAGAAGATTAATAAAAAATAGTGCTAAATTCAAATGGTGTAACAAAATATTGTTTAAATTTTTTCCTGACATGGTTCTTCATAGGTGTGTTCAAGAAGATGAGATGTATGATATACTACGGGCTTGTCATGATGAGCCTGGAGGAGGACATTACTCAATGAAGAGGAAAATTCACAAGGTCCTTGGAGCTGGGTACTACTTTCCTTATCTCCACAAATATGTCAAAAAGTATGTATGGCAATGTGATGCATGTCAGTGAATGGGGAAGCCTACGTTGTCTAATTGAAATGCCCCTCAATCCTCAGCTGGTCTTAGGGCCATTTGAGAAGTGGGGAATTGATTTTGTTGGACCTTTTGATCCCTCATCCTACAGAAAAGAGTACCTGTTGGTGTGCATTGAATACGTTACAAAATGGGCCGAGGTTCAGCATTGGCATATGCCAATGAGGATGTTGTAGCTGAATTTTTGTACAACCAGATTATGCTAAGATTTGGAGCTCCCAGAGCCATTGTATCTGACCAAGGGCCTCAGTTCGTGTCCAACATGATTGAATCCTTCCTAAAGATCTACCAAATCAAGCATAAGAAATCATCACCATACCACCCTCAATCCAATGGGTAGGTGGAAGTCACAAAAAAGAGTGGAGAACATTTTAACTAAAGTTGTCAATGCAAACAAGAAGAATTGGGTGCCAAGGCTACCTGAGGTAGTCTGGGCATACAACACCACATGGAAAACCACCACTGTTTTTCCCCATATGAATTAGTATACAGAAAGAAGTCATTTCTTCCTGTGGAATTTGAGCTACAAACATGGAGGAAAACATTGAAGATTGGAATTGAGTTGGATGAAGCTCAACATGAGAGAGTGATGCAACTGAATGAACTTGATGAAATGGATAGAGGAAAAACAACAAACTAAAATTATCCAACATCATAGAAAATCCTTGACATGATGCTCATATCAAAAATAGGAAGTTCAATGAAGGAGAATGGGTCTTACTGTTTGAATCAAAGTATCAACAATTCAAAGGAAAGTTGAGAACAAGATGGTTGGGACCCTATCAAATTGAAATTTTTATGATAATGGATCTGTGAGACTATTACCAATTGATGGTGATAGAAGAACCTTTCTTGGTGAATGTACATCGACTGAGAATGTATAAACAACCTCAGGATAAGGAGACTTTCACTAAAGACATACTGTTGTGTGAAGAAATTGATTCAATGGAAGACTGTAACTCTTCCCGCCATGAATAGTTTGTTTTGAATTTAAATAAAGGAAGAAGATCATAGTTTCGATCCTCTTCCCCCTAGATCATAGTTTGTTTTGTTTTATTTCATGCTTTCAATAAAGGTTAGAGATGTTAATTATTAAAATGTGCATTAATCACAATTATTCTTCAATGCAAGATGTGGAACACCAATGGTCAATGGAGAGCTGAGATGGCAAGGTGAAGTGCATTCATCCCTTGCTACGGATATTAAATTTTAGAACTCCCCATTGCATTTATTTAATATGAAAAATCAATGTTCCATTCCCAATGCATTTATTACGGATGTAAAATCAAATCTCATGACGTGAAGTGGGAGATAATGAGTAATAGTGGGAAAATAAATGACATGTGTCACATTATTCTGAGAAGGACAGGTGGCATAAGCATTCATGATGATTGGATGGGAACTGTGTGAAGAATTGAACCTTTCCATCCCAATTAAGTACTATCACACTTTTTGCCACCATTTTTATGCCAACTCAATGCTATTTGGAGCTCAAAATATAGTTCAAACTTCCACTGCCGATGTTTCATGTAATTTCTCTATTTCCTTCGCATAAACCTTCTCCATTTTTTTGTAATTCCATCCAGACTTGTCTAAGTTATGGGGCAGAAGAAGAAATCAGAACCAGAGTCTGCAGCCTCTCTCTGAAATGTTGTCATCTCCCAAGTATTCCATGACTTAGGTTGGTTAGACTTTATTTGAAAATTTGAGGGTTTTGATGAAGATTTAGTTGATGAATTCTGATAAATTTTGAGGCAATATGCTCTCGATAGGAGGCAACATGCTCTCGGATAGGAGGTAAGAGAATTGAGATAAATAACCACATTGTTGCTACCATATCCGACCTCCCAGATTTTGGGCTCAAAATTGTAACTAATGCCCCGCTTAAGGATTTAATACCACTTGTTTCATGATGAAGGGGAAGCTCTTCTAGAAATAATCCTCACTTCCTATGGTACTCAAAAAGGTATTAAGTGGGAGATTTTTTTGGGTCACTGGAAGGAAGTTTCCACATGGGTTAACATATATTTTATCTGTGATGGCCAACCATCGGTGCTTGGGGGTGACACATTGAAAATTCTTACTCATTTGAAGAAGGGTCATACAAACCCTGAGCTGAAGGTCAATCTTCCAGAATATCTTGCAGAGGTTGTCATAAAAGTAGGTCAAAAATACAAAAATGGAGGTGGTAAATCTGCCCTAAAGCACCTAGGCCTCATTCAGTTAATATGTGCACATCAGGATTTTTATAGGCCTAAGAGGAAGATAGAAAATACAAGTGTAGGGGAGAGCTCTAAACAAAATAAAATAAAAAAGGAACCACCTCCCAGTGTTTGACCTAAGCTTGAGTCGACTCCTTGGCCTTCAAATGAAGCCATGGAAGAATATGTAAGTGAGGACAACCAACCTTTTGTGCCATGCAAGCTTCCAAGGATAAGAATACCCTACTAGCCCATGTTACTATGTCATTAAGACCAAGAAGGTCTTGTACCTCAAGGAGACCTGAAGTTTCTCGGCTTGCATTATTTAATGAGGGTTCAACCCCATTTTGGAAGAGATTGATGAGGCTAGTACTTCGTATTCTCATAGTAAACCATTGAAGGATGATGAATTTATGAAAAAATTTCCTAAAAATATTACCATGACAATAATATGCCGACATTGTTGAGGCTCAAAACTATTTCTGCAGCTCTCGAAAATACATGTAGCACAAAAATCTAGACTGGAGCTCCAGAAACCTGTTGCAATAGAGGTCAATATTGCTATAATGGAGGTTGGTCACCTGAAATAACATGAAGATGCAGTCCTAAAGCAGTATCAGGATGAAATTGCTACTTTGAAGAAGAAATTAAAAGGTATGGAAGATACTCAATTATCTATGCAAAATGAATTTGTTCAAAGAACTAGTGAAAAAATTTAGAGAAATAACTGTCTTGAAAATAGAAATTGATAGTTTAAAAAGGAAAAAGAATATTAGGTTACAAGCATGGAATGATTTTTCTTCTTGTTGTGACCAATTGTCTCTTCAAAATAAGGAATTGGTCCAAGAAAATAAGAAACTTAAGGAAGAAATTAAGTCAGGATCAAATGCTAAAAAGAAATTGGAATCAGTTGTTGAGTCTATTTGTCCTCTAGCTTGCAAAATTCTATCTTGTAGGAAACCATCTTTTGTTTACAGTCTTTTTCTTCAAGAACAATTCTATGTATGACAATTACAAAGGATGTAATGGAGAGCCCCATAAGGCTCTGGATGGAAAACATTTCTAGAAATTTATCAAGGGAGTACTTCAAAATACATAAATTATTATGTGAATTCTATCTTCATAACATGTTGGTTACCAATGTCCCTGACTTCTTTATCAATTTTTCTATGGGGAAATTCAATTAATTTTTTTCAATCATTGATTAGGAACCAAATTGTATGGGGTGAGAAAATAGACCTTTTAAATCAAACTTCCCAACTATTGGTTTCTATATTAGGCCTACCCACCACAATGATGTTTCAATGAAAAAGGATTTCAGGTCTCTGTATTACTAGGCTAGCATTGGAAAAATAATTCAGAGATATTAGCAAAATGTGTTTAAGACTTTGAGATTTATCGTCAACAGAATTTTGGTGAAGCTCTAAAATCTTGTGACAAAAGGTGGGACCATTGAAATTGAAAGAAGGAAGTGATCTCTCCATAAAACCTCAGTTGAGTATGAGGAGGAGTGATGCACTTGTTGTAATCATTAGGAAGTTGGTAGAAAAAGGTGCAAAAGAATACAATAATGAATGGGTTGGCATGCAAGTAATACCTCCCCTTGTTCTCAATCCCATGACCACTTGGAATTTTTTTGTTTTTGTCCAATCTCATGATAGCTTTCAAAGCATGGGCAAATGTTATCTTGGAGACTCAGGGTGTAAAGGGACAAGGAAGCAATATGCAGACCAATTCGAGGAGTATGATATGACACAACAACTTGGACAAAAGAGCAAGACAGAGATGAGTTTGCATGAGGACATGCAAAAGGTAAAGTGTAGGGGAGATGATGAGTGCATAAATTGAATTATTATATCATCCATATGACTATTTATTTGCTCCTAAATGTGTTAATTAATGCATGGGGAATGTTCTAGATAGTTGTATCCTAAGTAAGGTGATGAATTTCTCTTGTCCTTGTCTCATGTGAACTAATGACCTGTAGAAATTCCCATTAACTACTTTTGTGAGAAATATGATGATGTGTGCAGGTTGATAAAGCACATTCTTTTCCAATTTTGAGGAAGTAATAGTCAAGAAGACCGAGTCTCTTGCCACCATGTCATTCTAGAGGATTTTCTCATAGCAGCCTACACACAAGGACCCTGTTTTTAGCTATATTACAAGATGTCATTGAGATTTAATGAGGTTGTTATGTAGTTAAATCCATTTCCTATCATTGTGGCATGATATGTAACTAATTGTGTCTATAAGACACCTTCTTGAAATTGTTTCATAGTTAGTAGTTGATAGTCTTTAGTACAATTCTATATACTAGTTGATAGTTATTTACAGTCTTATGATGAAGCATGTTTTGAACTTATTCGAATCAATATAATATATATGTTTTTTTGAGTATCCATTGGTGTTGAAGTACCTCAATCCCAAAGGAGAGCAAGGGCCCACTCACTGAGGAGATTGGAGGGTTGATTTTCGTGCATAATCATTATTTCTAATAAGTTTAAGTTCCAACACTCTGATTTGAATGGTTATTTGAATGCAAGTCTTATATTTCCATGATTTAGCATATTTCCTTTTTGTCATTTCAATTCGTGTGAACATTTCAATTCAGTCAAGTATTTCCTTTAAAATCATTTTTATTACAACAATGTTGTTTCAGTAGATTAGATGTATTTCTTGAATTTTGTCTTTCATTTCAGTAGCTTAAAGTTGTATTTACTTTCCGTAGAGTAGAATCAAAAAAAAAAAGAGAAATACCAACTAAAACCCCCAATAAGAGAACCATCATAACAACTACATTACATACAACTTCATTACATACAACCTAGGACACAACCCTGGTTTGAGAATGACACCGACAATTGAATTTGTTGGTTAAATGATTGGAAATAACAACAAACCATCATCACCAAATTTTTAAAATAATTGATAACATTAATAATCAAATTATCCACTTACCACTCTTTGTTAAAAGAGAGAAAATATATTTAACTGGATAATGTTACATGTAAAATTTCAATACCTATTTTAATCACACAAATTTTTAAGAGAGATAACTAGTCTAAGAAGGATACCACAGTCAATGCAACCATCATGCTCTTGTGGAAACTACTCAACTTGTTAAAGCAAACACAACATACTATATTCAAAGATTGTAAAAAGGACACACACACACATATAGTCATCGACATTAATGTTTGACATATTAAAACCCATGGGTAACAACTAACACGACAAATATCCAACAAATTTATCCTTCATTTTATAGAATAATATTACAAGGAAATTGATTTTTCATAGGTGGAGGTGGTGGTATTTCTTCCTTAATTTATTTATAAAACTCATACTTTGATTTTCCTGGTCTAGGGGTACATTGTTGTAAAGGATCTGGAATATATATAGGTGGTGTAGAAGGTACAAATGAACACCCTACAAATGAATGTCTCGAAGGATTGGTGATAAATGGTTGAACATTGTCATATTTTCCAACATATCTTCTATGAATTTAATGTAATGCAACATGTAGTGATGGTGGAGGTGACACTTTGAAAGTGAGTGTAGAAGTGAATCTAGAGGTGACGCTAAAGGTGGTGCAGGGGATGGAGGAAGATCCTCATTTGAATGTAAAGGTAGTGATTTCTCACAACACAATGTTTTTTTCATTTAAAAAAATCATCATGTTCATCAAATTTATATACAAATCATTAGACAAAATATCATCAAATTCTTTAATTTTTATAAAATCATATACTACAAAAGAAACAACATTTTACATAACATAAAAAATATAACATTAGTTTTTTTCAAAACAGTACAAGAAATTCAATTGTGACAAAAATTAGGTTTCAAATAACCAATACATATACATCAATCATCAGTGTCAACATTTTTCCCTCAATCTCACTAGTGTTATTTTTCCTTTAAAACTATAGTTAATCAAAAGCTCTTCACCAACTTTGATATTTTTATCACCTCCACCATGACATAAAGAGGTAATATTGGCCCTTTCATTTCATCTTCTTTGTCATTGCTACACTCTATAAATTAATAATTGGGAGATACAAGATCAAACACCTATAAGTACTATTGATGGAACCAACAATATTTTTAAATACATAAGGTCATCCATTAATGTACATATGATCGTGCATACGACAAGTTTTCTATAGGGCTATATGAATAAAGATTTTTCATTACGACACATGCCATATTTGGACATACTAACTTTGTATCTCCCCACATGATTCCAATTTGCAAACCGTAGTGGTACACAGGGCTATAGAAAGGTAATATTGGAAAACCAATTAAACATTGAGTAGTAGACCCAAAATTAATTTTTATTAAAGTGAATAACCCATGACCTGCATTAGGGATAATAGAAGGTCATATTAAATGCTTACCTTCTAATTTGTGAATTCCTCATAAGGTTTAGAAGTGGCTTATCCATTGGCCAAGCCCCATAATGTCGCCAATTATGAAATTGATTGATACTTCTTCAACACCTTAGGTGGAAGTTCCAAATCATCTTTGGATTCTTCCTCATAAAGTTTAATATGTTATTCCCCCTTTTACATGCAGATTTTCCACAATTATTTACAACATGTTGTTTCTCTATTTACAATGAAACTAATTTCAACCTCCTCTTCAACACATTTTCCCAAATTATCCTCTATAAAATCCATACTTTCTTTATAATTGTCCACAAATTTTATATTCTCTACATGTGAGTATGTAGAAGATTATGGACGTGGTGAAGAGAAAAATGAATTTTCAGAGGAAGAAATATTATCAACAAAAATAATATATTTTTATTTTACAAATATTAGCTAAAACCAAATACTAATAATAAAATTACAACAATATCATTATTTTGCAAAAACTTGCCATTTTTGTTTGTTTGCATATTTATGTAATTTTCACTCTTTTTCCTAATTTATCTTATTTGTCTTAAAGTTTCTATATTTTGTAATTCTAACATAAATATGAAATTATTATCAAGTTTCTTCATGTTTGATAGTTAAGAGCTAGAGATATGTAGAAGGTTTAAAAGGGGTTTGTTACGTATCATGTTGTGTGTTTGATATTGAAATTGGAATTGTATGATTATGTGAAAAGCTGGAAAAGTGTTTGTTATTCAATCTACTTTTACCTCAATGCAAAATGGAAACATGTTACTTGAGATCCATCAAAAAACATTTAACAATTTGTTTTGTCAACTTTTTGTGTTACAAATATTAGAATAAGAATGCAACCATGCAAGTTAAGTGGATGAGGACTATAAATACTTCAATAGCATGACCATTTTTATTTCTTTACACCCATAATGAATCATTTTGTATGCATGGTTAACCTTCTTGGCCATCTTAAGGAAACTCTAAAATTATAATCTAAAAGCTAATTAAAATTTTGGTGGTTATGTGGACGTGTTTTCTTGGTGGTTGGATGAGTGGGGGTATGAGAGGAAAAAAATTAGTTGGTATTTATTAGTTCCCCACTACAACTGATTGTATCCCCAAGTTTCTACATTGAAGACAAATGTTGTGTGATCTAAAAATTTTTGGGTTCCTATAGAGTTCCACAATGTTTGTGGTTCATTGTGTAAGTGTGTATTAAGGACCATCCCTAGAACACATATTTCTTAACTTCATTGTTATGATTAGAAGTATTGTTGAGTTTCACATTTTAGCATTAAGAGAGTTTTCACCTTGGTTGACCTTGTGCTCATTCTAAATATCTAGAGAGTTTAATAATATACTATAATTTATTTTAATCATGATATGGGGTGATAATTTTTTTCTTGGAAATTGTATCACATGTGAAAGTAGTGCAAACAACCATATTTCACCTTGTGAAAAATATTTGGAACCAATGCGAAAAAAGAATCCACATTTATTTTTCTTGCATCCTAATGTGTTAATCATCATTTTAAATTTTTAAAATGATGACTAATTATGTAGATACATTTTACATTAAGGGAAGATAACACAAAATCTTGTCAAAATATTCTCATGTAAAAATAATAGATAAAGTTGGAGAATAAAGTTAAGCAAAATTCCAAATTTTTCACAAGTTTGGAAAATTTTAGTGTATTGCTTTAGACAGGTAATTTTTTTCACATCCTGAATCCCATGTGAAAATGAAAGTTTTAGTTTACGGTATAGACATATTCAAGTTTTTAAAATTTGGATTTGGTGAATTTTAAGGAGTCGGATGACTTGCTATTTTCCCTAAATTTTCTAGGTACAAGTGACCTTTTTGTGTCAATTTTCCTATCATTTACACTAATAGCTGATTTTTATATTCAAATCACCTTTAATGTGAAAGATAAGTTTGTTAGATTTACCTTCATATATATATATATATATATATTATATACTAATTACGATTCCAATATTAAACATCAAATTCCACTCGTAATTCCTATACATGTGGATGTTGATGATCGAATGTATATAGCAAGTTTGCAATTCTATGACAACATATTACAATCGACTAATAACATATCGCTACCGTATGAAAAAATATAGGTATTTTAACTTCCATTGTTCATAGGGTTAGTAGCATATACATCTTTTACTTGCTCGTAACATAAATATATGCTACAGTTGGTAGTATACATATATCTTTGCTAACCGGTAACATGAGTTGCTATTATTTACCCAAGTTTCCAGGATCAATTAAAAAGTAAAAGCACCATATTAATTTATTTTTAGGTAGCTAAAAATATCACGCACACAACTTTCATCCACTCCAAACACGGGTAATATATATATATATATATATATATATATATATATATATATATATATATATATTAAAGTTTAATTTAAAGTTTCAGACCATAGTCAAACCATTTTCCCTTTTGAATGCATAAACCCCAAAGTGATAATTATATTCCACAAGAATAAATTAATGAGAATAACATGTCACCACATGAAGATATTATTGATGATGACATACCAAAGCTAGAAGATAATCTTGACTATGAAATGCCTCCAATGGAAGACATTCCTGATGATGAGATGCAACTAGTAGAAGATATTCCCAATTCTCATGAAACACAAACTCCAATTGAAAATTCTAAACAAAAATATGTGTGAAGGAAGAGAACTAATTGGACAATTGGGAGGTCTTTTAAGGTAGATTGGGTAGCAAAATATCCATTCATTAAGCAAAATATCCATTCATTAAACCTATAGATCCATAAAATGGTAGTGATACTCAAACATAATGTAGATGTACAATATGTAGTTAGAAACTAAAAAATACCATAGAATGAAACTAAAGTTGGACACAATTGAGAAACATTATGGAAAAATATATGTGACAGTCAAGAAAAACAATGGAAAAGAAATAAAGAACATAAATGGAAAACTAAAAAGAATGCTTGGGTGTAAGACATGCAATCGAGTATGAAAATGATCATAAACATCTACAACATATTGTTGAGAAAAGGGGAGCAATTAATGCACAATTTGGAAAAGTTGTGAATGGAAATCTACAAACCGAAATACACATTCTCTACTACATTCAACATTCTTAAAAATGGAAGACCAATTTCAGATTTTTTGGATTATAAGGTTTTGTTTCAACATAATGGGTTTTTAACATTCCAAAATCATATTTTCTAGAGAGGAGTGCTTGGCAAATGGAAAAATGTCTAGCAATCATTGGAAAGTGAGATTTGAAAGAAAAATTAAAAATGCAATGTTTATCTCACTATCCATTGATGAGGTCACAATAGTTGATGAAAAATTGTGCGTTTGTATGCATATTTATACTTTTGAGAACCATTAAAGGTAAACCCATTTGTTATATGTTCATAAAATGGTTGAAAACTGTAATTCTGAAAACCTTTGTGAATTGGTTATTTCTAATTTGAGGGATATAGCTGGGATGGATGACTATGCAATCACTACTAAGTTGGTGTGTGTTGGTATTGATGGTGCATCAATAATGCAGGGTCATAGAAGTGGCCTTTTTGTTCACCTACAAACAAAAATTTGCCCATAGATGATTCTAATTCATTGTATGTACAAAATTATTAGTACATTTGAAAAATTCACACAAAGTGGAAGAGCTTATCCACGACTTACACACTTATATAGAAAGTATTCTAAAAATATTTTTAGAGTTTTAAATTTTTTTCTGTTGGAGTGAATGATGGTACAAATATCCTAAAATATGTTGATACAAGATGGATTTCCATGTATGAGCCTACATGCATAATTTTGAAGAATATCCATCGTTAGTAGGTTTCATGTTTAAATACCATACGAAAGTTGATAAAGTAAAATATTTGTTGTGCCATTTAAAATATTTGGAAACATTATTGATACTATGTGGTATTCTCTCTATGTTTAAGGAAATCAATTGTGTAGTGAAACATGCTCAAGAAATATCCGTATATATTGTTGACTTCATAAGGTTGAGAAAACGGGTATGTCAATATCTAGATATGTTATACAACTCTCAAGAAAGTTTTAAGGGACCTTTTTTCAGTAGTTGGAAAACTTTAACAAATATAAAGGATCTAAAAGCTATTTTAAATTCAAAATCAAGGATCATATTTATATTGTCATTAATGGTAAGGATGTTCTAATGCACACTTTTCAAAAAAGTATTGATGTCATTGTAGCAAAAATCGAAGAAGTACTTATACGACATAATTTATACGATAATGTAATATATGAAACATAAATAAAATTAAGGAAGATTTCAAAAAAATTATCTCGTGAGATCAGAAAATGCTTTAAAAGGGAGGAGCTTCTTGAGGCCATGACAATGGTGAATCCTAATTTTTGGAATCTTGATACAGTAAAGAATACATAAGTAAATTATTTCACAAATTTATGGAAAACTCTCATTAAGCATTTCAATAAATTTGTATAGGTAAATGGAGTTAAAATTAAAGGTCTTATGGAAAATAAATTATTGATATCTTAGTCACCTCATTTCACACTCACAATGATTGATCAATATGAGTGTCTAATTGAACCAACATAAAAGGTGTTATTACACATCTATGGAAAAATTTGTATCCTAGTAGCATCCTGTAGGAAAACATTAGTGAATATTTATGATTATATGAATTATGTCAAAAAAATGATATTGTCTTCGTGAAAGATGAAAGGGTATTTAGTGCATTAACATTTGTTAAGTCAAAACTTCAAAATAGATTAGATAAAAATCTAGAGACTTGTTTGAGATTGTATGTTTCACGATATGTTGTGGACACATTTCCTTATGAAAGATCACTAACTATATGCGGTTATCTTACAAATAAAAGAGGGGACTGTAATATAACCACCAATATATGATATAAACATTGACACTAAATATGCCTTTGAGATGTTAGATATGAGTGTGAGTTATGAAGAACGAGTTAGTCAAGGATTGTTTCAGCTACCTGATTTTGGTTAAAGATTTACGAACATAGTATTTCTAGAACTAAAATTTCATATCACATTGTTATGTAGTTGTGTTCTTTATTGAAAGATAGTTTCAGTATCATTGTTTACTATTTTTGATTTACAAATATATGATTTATTTAATATTTTTCAATTTTCTTTCATATATAAAGATAGATTGTCAAGGAAACATGTGTTTATAAGTATTGCAAAATGATTATAGACACTCAAATTTCATTTTATCCTCACAAATACGACAACATTTTATTTCAATAATTGTGAAGATTTTGTGGTTGTGTTTGTTTCTTTAAATAGATACCATCATATACTCCCCATGAGTTGGATTAACTATTAATATTCCTTACAAAATAAGATCTTATGAAATAAAATTTACATTCCTTTAGTTCCTTTATCTTTCCATTTGAACAAGTATTTAAGTTTTTATGTTATTGTATGAATGTTTTGAGGTGTGTTTAAAATATTAAGCCATCATAGTAAACATTTGTGGACCCCAAAAAAACCCCTACATGAATAATTAAATTATAATGATCAAAATAATAGTTTTCCATAAATCTTAAGCATGGAAATAATACAACACATAATATTCATAGAAACTGCCAATTTATTTATACAATTAGATACATAAAAAATTAATAATAATGCATAACTAAAGTCAAGTAAATCCATGTTCATTTTTACAAACAAAATTTTCCCTAACATTTTTTCCAAGATACAAAAGAAATCATTTTCTCAAAAAAATTAACAACTTCGACATTTCTTTCTCTCATGTAGAAGCTAGTACTTCTCCTTGACTAGACCCTTCCTTTAATATTCTTGATTGAAACAAATCCTTTGCAAAAACATTTATATTGAAAATTATTTCACATTAAAAATTTGTTGCATCCCATACTTGAAGCTAAAATAGGATCTAATTTAGTTTTATTCTTCAATAAAATTTCAGGATCCATTCCATGTTCCTTAATAATCCTTCGTAAAGAATTATTCTGCTTGTTCAACACAACAAAATTTTATTTTAATCCAATTTTTGTATTCAAACTTTTCTTCACTTTTCTCAACTTCACATCAAGCACCACCACCTCATTCTTCATATTCTGACACTTGGAATGCATTAAGAAAATAACAAATAGTTAGACAAAAAAACCTTCATAAATTAAATTTCTAAATATTATTATAGCCTACCGAGCCTTGTCTTTCTTTGTGTTCGCAATCACAACAAGGCTCTTGTCTCTAGACCATTTATTATAGTAGGTTTGGGCTTCGTATTTAAATTATATATTTTGTTTAACCACTGAATCATACCTTGAGGATTGAAAGCTCCGGAGCCTGCACTCCACTTTTAATCCCAAGATATTCATCATCCATATATATTTGATTCAGAACTAAAAATCCATCCAAACTTTGTATACCATTGAAAGATAAATTGGGAACTTGGTGGTAGAAAAATGGATGGTTTCCCTATTAAAATATGGAAATAAAATTTATTTACCCCTTGTGCAAACATTTTGGGGTGGCGGTGATGGATTTTGTGGTCTAACAATATGAGATGGTGGAAACACTACAATAGGAAATCAAATAAAAAATTAGGAATATATAGAATATAATGAGTGAAAGTTAAATAAGCTGTTTTTACAAGAAATATTACTTAAATTTGGATTCTTTTGTTATATTGGTAGATGAATCCATTATTGAATAGGAGAGAGCAATTGAAGTGAGGTGCCATCATGAGCAAATATTTATTAACCATAAAATTAATTAATAGCTTCATTTTGAAATGTAAAAGGTAATTGGAAACACACATTGAGGAGGAAATGGGGGTTGTTGAGATTACACTTATTTCCATTCATATCTTGAGATAGTTTTATTAGGTTGGGGAAGGCTTACGTTACCGAAGGTGGCTACAAATTTGTGAAATTGAATGATTACATAAAATAAGAATCTAAAAACTAACATTTCAGAAAAATATTTTTAACATTACTACAAATTGAAATGCAAAACACATGCAATTAGTGGCATGGTCCTCATGTCAATTCTTTGAGGACCTTGAGGTGCTAGATAACTCTTAACATGTTTGGAATTTTTGTTAATTTTGGGTGGATTCTTCTTATAGGGTATCCCTAATGGTATCTTTGGATCCCTCGGTGGCAAGTGTCATCTTCTAGCTGCCTCTCCTTTTGAGAGATTTATAGTGGATGTGGCCTACTCAAATTAAAAAGAATATTAATATTTTATATAACATTATAACAAAATAGGAGAATGTTAGAAAATTAATTTGAATAAAAGAATGGTAAAATTTAAATTTACCTCCATCATTCAAAGGACAAGGTCAAATTCTTCGATTTCTTGTGGCATGCATTCGAACAATGGTGTTGTTAAAACCATGATTTTTTTCAAAATATAATGAAAGTACATAATTTGAATTTGTAACTACATAAGATTCGTTCGCAAGAGAATTTATGATGGCATTCCTTATCTTGGTGGATAAGTAGGTGTACCAATCATATTCATTAACACCAAGGGTACATAAAATGTAAACCAAGTCCTAGTAAGTATTGTCGGTATATCTTCCTGCAGAAACAATCTGGCCTAAAAAAATTCCACCATGACATGCTGAAATGGGTGTGTGAAATCATAACTTGAAATTCCCCTTTTTGAACATTTAGTTGTAGTTGGATCAATTGAAAGGCCATAGTGAGACTCCAAGTACTTGACATCTTCGTAGCTCAAGGCCATTATTGTGATAGGATCCACATCTTTATGTGGAAATCCAATCAAATGGTGAATATATTCAGGGGACATTCTAAACAAAATCTTGTGCGATGGGAGTTATATATGAAAATTACCCTCGTCATAACTGGACACCAAGTAGTTTATTAATTTGTATTATGTTGCAAATTTTGGCATGTTTACATGGCTACAATTTTTTTATCTTTTATCCATTGAGAAAAAGAATTTGGATCTACTAGTATCTTTAAGAGTTCATGAAACACCAAGTTCTTGTATGTGAATTTACATACATGTGGTTCACGTGTTTTGATATTCCTATGTTGATCCATATTTGCAATGGAATTGATTCTATAGATGGTGTATGGTGATGTGTGGGGGGAAGAGGTTTTGGTTTTATTATGAGTTATGGGCGAGAGGGATTGTTAAAAGTGACAAAATAGGGAAATTGGTCCATTTATAGAGGACAAGGACCCATGCCGCAAATTTATTGGATATGTAAACAATGGGAAGATATTATTCTTATAATTCTATTAGCTGGTAATGTGTGTGTGTTGTTGACCAATAAAACTAAGTATGTATTTTATGTCATTGGATGGATAATGTCCATAATGCTACTTGAAAGATGGCATACATCATGTTCTTGAATGATAGTATGCACTATCAAATGACATGTTACATCATGTTACTAGTTGATACTACATGATATTGACTAGTAGCATGCATACATATCACACGATTGCTACTAAATTATATCATACAACCTCATGCTACCATTTGGTATCATACAACATGCTACCAAGTCGATATCCCTCTCGTTTTAACATCATGCTACCGAAGGGTAGCATACAACATGTTATCGGATGATAGTTGTTACTAAATGATAACATTGTCAAATAATTCACTAGTCATATAAAAATTGTTTCCTTCCGACTCACCATGATTTCAAAAGTCATTTTCACACATTTACCAAGTAATATCTACAGATTTTTTTGGGGTGGTCTTAAAATTTTACCTAGAGTTAGTTGGGAGACTTGTCATAACAACATATAGGTCGAAGAATCGGGGAGTTTCGATCATCTATCCTAAAGTAAATGTGATCTCACAAAATTTATCATATAGAATCGTTAGACCTTGTGACTTGAATCCTCTTATGACCTTGTGCTTTGTGTTTATATATTGTGTCCTATAATGGAATTTTTGAGACCACTTGTTTGTTGACCATATAACCTAGTGATTTATACTTGACCCTTTCCTTTTGTGACCACTTGTTTTGTTTCAACATTTTGACCATGGCTACCTATTTATAATTGTGTCGTGTATTAGTGATTGTTTTCTATTTACACCCCATGTTGTCGAATCTTGTGTTGTGACATGTGACTATAGTAGAATTTATACCAAACACAATACCACATTTTATCTTGGTTTTTTGTGTTGAAATTATGGATGTTACATATGGTATTAGAGCCAAGTTTTAAAGCCAATATCTAGGATTTATTTCATTGACATACTAGCTTCCCCAAAGTACTAAACACCTATCTTGGATAAGTACATAATGACATGTAAAGTTAGGTGGGGTGACCAGGGTTCATTTTAAGACACCTCTATAAAATTGTAGGTGGAAAATACAGCGAAATATCCCCGGAACCGATTTATTGAAAGGTGAATTTGACAAAGATTCCAAAACAAAAATTTCACTGTTTTTTCATGGCTCCATCATTGACGTGCGACAACAAGACGTTAATAATCACTCCTGACGCGCATCGGCTTCCTGACGGCTGTCGATGCCGCGTCGATTAGGCTGATGGCTTTCCGCACGCGTCGTAATGGCTTCGTTGGCGCTGCGTCGGTGGCTTCTGTTGATGTGTCGTCAATGGCTTCTAGTGACGCGTCACGTCACGAGTCATTGAGTCGTGGCGGCGTCGTCGATAGAAGCCATTGACGTGCGTCAATAGGAACCAGTGACGCGCGTCAATTGGAGCCATTGACGCCTGATTTAGCCTATAAATACCCTTCAACCGGTCATTTTCTCGTTTTCACCCTCCCGCTCTTGAATTTTTGCAGGTCTCAATCGTTGTCAAAGACGCAAGTACAACTATAATGTCGACTTCAGATGCTTCCCAACTGCAAGTTCAGCAAAAAATCAAGAGAATCCAATTCAATCGATTTCCAAGATCAACTACAGGAATCCCTTATGCCCTCACATCCATACTGTTTTAAATCTGTCTTCAGAATATAAAGATTTGATGGATGCGTGTGAATTTTCAGGGGTCGTTAATATGCCCCATTTCGAAACAGATCCGGATATTTTGAATTACCTTCTGTCATCCTACAATTCAGAGGACGACATTTTTTATGTGACTCTGAACGATGGCCAAATGTTCCAATTCAGTATCGAAGCAAATGACATCCATCGGTTTACGGGCCTTCCGTTCAAAAATTTACCATTTGTTACAACCAAGGCAACACTCGTGGAAGAAGACAAGAAATTACTCGAATCAAAGTTTGGTTTCCATGTTGATTGTAAGTATAATTCGTTTTAATTCATATTTTTTATTCTGATACAATTTGCTGTATTATAAATTTATAGTAATTTTCACTCTTTCGCATTTGCAGCCCATGTCAATAAATCCAGGTGTGGTGTGGATACACAATCAATTGCACACCACTTTCTTGCTGCACTTATTTCATTTTTTCAATCCAGAATTGTTTTGCAGGGTCGCCAAACTGATATACCAAATTGGGCCATTGCATACATTGTTGCCACTATCTCAAAACAAAAATTCGATTGGTGCACATATCTATCCAAAAAAATAAGAACTGAACTAACAAATTCAAAACTTTCTGAAAAACCTGTCATTTATTCAACAAACTATCTCCTTGGCCTTTATTATGAGGCACTTTTAAATTTAAGAGATAAAAAAATTCCTACTTGCACTGATGAGGAGTTGATGAAGTTGTCAATTCCATTTGAAGAACAACAGGTATAAAGTATTTAGTTTGTATTTCAATTTTCGACATTACACTGCGCAGTTATTAACACTTAAATGTTAATTTTTTGCAGAAAAGATATCTTGAAGCCCTTCCCCGAAAAAAGGCGTTATCGAGAGGTAGAGGCCAACAACATGCTGAGGCTTCGGGGGACTCTCAATCTGAAATGGAAGCTCACTCCTCTCCAAACCCTCAACAGTTTGAACTCGTTAAACGCCAGAGAAGTAATACCTTCTCATATATTATTTACAAATTCCAAAGTTGCATATTTATTTTTCAATTTAAATTTTAACCAAATGAATTGACAACATTTAATATTGATGAATTGCAGGGACTTTGGAACATACACCTATTTCACAAACTCAACCTTCTTCCCCAACTCACTCCATACAGTCGCATGCATTCATATCTTCTGAACAGACACCGAGTACAACTCCTACAAGGCCACCCGTAGCACCGAGAAAAACAACCCCTCGACAACAAGGTACAACTCTTCGATAGTACGTTTAATTTCGAAATTTTTGACTTTATGAATTGTTTTCCTATTTTTCATTTTTTTCTTGTACTTTTCAGCACATGTCAGTCCTGATCAAACCGCGGCACCGACACCCACTCAACCAATAATTTTTAAAATGCCAACCAGAGGAACAGTGAAAAAGAACATTGGTAAACACATGCCTTTTGCTCCGGCCCCTAGTGGGACACTAAACATTGCCTCCTCCTTTCGAATTCCAACTCTCTCACTTGGTGGCTTGCCCAGTGCAATGGGCATATCTGTTTTGAACAATATAAATTTAGATGAAGATTATTTGGGCATTGATAGCAATGACCCAACTAGTTTTTTCGATACCCGCGAGATGATTCAAGGCCAGCAGGTATACTTCAAATTTCAATTTAAATATGCTTTACAATTTTGAATTACATTTCGATTTAAATTTATTTATCTAAATCTTGATTAATTTTTTCACAAACAGGATCAGCCCACCCAAAGGCAGAAACACGTAGCAGTTGATCTTGGTGAAAGCCCCCATACTTCTCCAGCAAGATCGTCTTCATCAGATTCAGATAGTGAACAGTTGCCACCTTTTCCTTTGGAGAACTTAATTGGTTATGATTGTCAATCCCATGTCAGTGAGTTTATTCTTCCTCATATCAAACAACTTATAGAATGGGAGAGAAGGGCTAAAGTTCTTATCAATGAGATTATTAGTCATTATGAAAATTATTGGCAATGGGATAGTTTATACGCTGCAGTCCAGAATCAACCTGCGAAGATGGATTCCTTACTTACCCAAGTAAGAAGTGGGACTGTCACGTATAACAACAACTATAAAGACGACATTTTAGATAAGGCATTAAACAAATTGGAAAATATTAGTGCCGAGGCCCAGGCATATTTTAACAAATGGTCCAAGGACAAGGATTTGGTAGCAATCGCAAATGCCGAAAGAGATAGAGCGGTTGTAAGTACTATTACATTCAAACAATCATTCTTGTTAATTTGAAATTTTCATTTTTTAGTAATATTTTGAATTGACATTACTCTTTTTGTGTAGTTGAAATATGAAAATTTGAAGAGTCAGGTGAAGGTTTTGCAAGTTCACTTGGAAACAACAAAGAACAACTTATCCGCAGCAAAAAATTTGAAGCAAAATATTGTTTTGGTTAACAAACAAAACAATACACTAAAGCGGATAATTAAAGAGCATGGTTTCGACCCTGACATATTATTCAAAGCTAAAGCAACAGCTGATCCAAATTTGCTGTCGCATGGAGATGCGACAAATCAAGAAGAAAGAATTTTAAAAAATCGGACAGTGTTGCGAGAAGATCTTATAAGTTCAGGGGTTATTTCTGGTGTTGGGGAAAGAGGTACAGCCACAGTGGAAGAAGACCTTGGGGAAGAGTGCAGAGGAGTAGAATTGGATAAATAAAAAGAGGGTTTTGAAAACTAGAAACTTTTATTATTGAGGAAACTTTGAATATTGAATTTGAAAACTTCTACTATTGAGTATGTACTATGGTATTTGAATTTAATTATATGGATTTATATACAGTCTTTAATTTTAATTGCATTAGATGGTGATTATCATGAATTATATGTATGTTTCTTGTTTACTTGCATTGTCATGAATTGTATGTGGACGTAGATGATGAATGATGATAATTGATAATTAATGATAGATGATGCTGAAAGACGATGAATGATGATAATGATATGATATATATGGATGATGATCAATTTAATGTGGACGTAGATTTATCATCAAGCACAGTAATTCTTCTTCTCTAGACTTTTGTAATTCTTCTTCTCTAGAATGGATATAGATGATAAATAAATGGAATGTGTTATAATGGATATAGATGACATTAATGATTAGAATGGATATAGATGACATTAGAACGAATAGAATTGTAATGATATGATTATGAATTATTTTAAAAAAACTGAATTGTTTTAATAAATTTAAATTAGATAAATAATTGTGTTAATAATAATTGTAGTGTCAGGAGTCAGGATATGATAATGATATGGTGATGATATGATATATATGGATGATGAGGAATTTTATGTGGACTTATATTTAAAATTGTATAATGTATTGTTTATCCCACAGTTAAAAAAATATATCAAAGGATTTTGCACATATAAAAAATAAATTAAATATAATTCTAAGAAATCAAGAAAGAATCATCACTGGCAAGAAATTAAACATAATTGCAAATATGATAGGGTTTAGCTTACCTCTTGCATATTAGATTGTTGTGAAATCATCAAGGGTAACGTGCTATGAAATCATCAAGGGTAAGCGTATTAGATTGCTGTGAAATCTTGCGTATATGATAGGGTTTGTTTTACCTGACATTGTCAGTCCTGAGAAGTGCCAGCAACATCTTTAAATATATAGACCAACAATATCTTTAAATAAATGTAAATATATAGAATTAGACTGTAACATCTTTAATGATAACAAGAGCTGAAAAAATGTAAAGTAACAAACAATAAGATTATGTTGAAGAAGATACCTATTTAAAATTGAAATCATCACCGGTAATGTGCTAGATCTTTGTCTTAAAAAAAATTCAACACAAAAAATGGATTAGTAGATAGATGGGTGAGTTGCCTGACATTGTCAGTCCTGAGAAGTAACAGCTTCCTCGGACGGATGTCAACCCACGTTTTCAAAAAATAAAAATATTGTATTTAACTAAATGTAAATACATACACCTGTAACATCTTTAATGATAACCAGAGCTGAAAAAAATGAATAGTAACAAACAATAAGATTAAGGGGAAAAAGATACCTGCTTAAAGTTGAAATCATCACTTTGCCACTGGTAATGAGCTAGATCTGTGTTTTAAAAAAACCCAACACGAGAAATGGATTAGTAGATAGATGGGTGAATTGCCTGACATTTTTAGTATATAGACCTGTAACATCTTTAATGATAAAGATAAAAGATAGATAAAGAAGATACCTATTTAAAGTTGAAACAATCCATTATCAATAGCTTCATCAAACTCGATGTTGTCTTCTGTAGAATGTGACGAAGAGCCAATTACACTCTCAAGGTTGGGAATATTTGTACTTGTAGCTGTATTATTCACACCTCTTCTTTTGCAAAGGGAATTCCAGTGTGCAATTGCTCTGTCGAATGGAAAGGTTTCGATGGAGTATCGAGAAACATAACACCTCATGCAACTTTCCAGATTTTTATCCAACCTGTTTCTCAGTTTTGATTTTATAAATGACAATGCACTGAAAACCCTTTCATCCTCCACAAACCCCAAAATCATTGTTTGGCATAACTCATATAATCTGAAATATTCACTGATATCTTCTTGTAAGATAGAACTTTGATAGATTCCTCGCCACAGCCTTGTAATAGCACCACTTTCAGAAGGTTGATCTAAATTCTTATATTGGTTCCTCATTGTTGTTGCAAAATTTGTTGACTGAAACTTTAATAAATCGGCATTCAGTATACCTTTGATTTCCATACCCTTGAGCTCTGACGTCTTTGTAAATTGTTCCATTATTGTACCCATTGATTTATGGAAATGCTTTCTGACAAAGTCTGCACGGCCACCTTCAGTATTCCAAAAATTAGGATTCATCACACCCATGGCTTCCAGAATTTTATCTTTACAGAAACATTCCCTAATTTCTGATGACAAGGTTTCTGAAATTTTTTAAGCTTTATTCTTGTTTCAACTATAATAGACTCAAACAAATTACGTGTCACGGGAACATCTTCTCGTTCCGATCCTGTAATATCTTGACGTTTTTGCAAAATGTGCATTGGTATTTCCCTCCCATTAACAGTGATGCAGAGGTGATCGTGGATATTAAATCTCAAAAAGGTGTTAGGATTTTTAAGATCTAATAAATCTTTCCAATTTTCAAAAACAGGTGCATCAAAACTATCACGGGAACATCTGAATATATCAAGACTTTGACATACCATTTTTCTCATCCGTATAAAATCCACAATATAGATTAATCTTACATGCATGTTTCATCGTGTATTGATCTCCTTTAACATTGGAAGAATACCAACCAATGTAAGCAATGTCTCTCAAATCAATTAAATGGAACAACAAGTCCCTTGCCTATCAACTTCATGACGGTATTTGTGCATGAAACCAACCAATGAAGGATACTCCTCATGAACTCGTGCATGCGAGTTCATATAAAGAGATCCATCTAGTCTCCACATCCTTCAGAAGTTTTTTGCCATCTGTAATTCCAATTGCAAATTTTTGGAACTCGAGAAAACGCTTTGGGCTGCTTGACATATAGGCATGAAGTTCTCTTATAAGGTCTTCTAATTTAGCAACATTTTCGTGGTTGCTTACCATTTTATACGCTAAATTCATTATGTGAGCCATACAGTGAATTGGTAGCATATATGGGGCCACTGTTGTTTGTAATCTAACACAGAGCCCTGTTCGGTGACCCTGCATGACAGATGCACCATCTGCTCCAACGCATACCAACTTTGTAGCAATTTCATAATCAGTCATTCCAGCAACATCTTTCAAATGAGAAACAACTATTTTATATAGGTTTTCGGCATTGCAGTTTTCAACCATTTTCATAACACCCAACAGATGAGGTGTCCTTATATGATTTTCTAAAGTATAGATGTGGATACATACCCATGCGGTGTTGTCGACTGCTGTCACTTCATCAATTGAAAGAGAGATAAAGTTTGCTTTTTTTACATTCTCTTTCAAATCTTCCTTCTCTATCATCGAGAGGCATTTTGCCATTTCCCATCCACTACTTTCAGACCAATGAGACTGAGGTACATTCAGCATTCCGTTAAATTGATACAAAACTTTGAAATCGAGGAAATCCGAAATCGCTCTTCCTTTTTTTAGTATTTGAAAAAGAGTAGAGAATTGTATGAATTTTGCATGTAGATTTGTTTCTTTCATCTTACCAATATGCGATGTGATCATTCCTCCCTTTTCCAACAAATGTCTGTGTTTTTTCTGCTCTGCCTCATATTCCTGCTGCGTATCTAACATGCATGCATTCTTTTTCAGTTTTCCACCTATGTGTTTTGATTTTCTGGCCATCCGCCCCCGTTACAGTTAAATATTGTTTTCCACAATGTTTTTCTATAGTGTCCAGCTTCAGTTGCATTTTTTGTTGCTTTCCCAATTTCCACGTACATATTGTACATGTACATTCAGATGGGATTCTTCATAATTAGATGATTGTACAGTTCATAAACGGAAATTTCACTTTGCCCAATCAAACTTGTATGTCCTGCCAATGGTCCACATATTCTTGTTCGTTTTTAATGCTTTACTTTTTTGAGTAGAATTTTGAGCAATATCACAATCACCTAGTTTCCTCTTTCTTGGACCGGAGTTTGATTTTGATTTATGTCTTCCATTTTGCTGAGTGTTTGTATCTGTGATATCTAGCTGCACTTCTGGTTGCACCCCAACAGGAACAATATCTTCAAGATCTGGCATATTATCGTAGGTTTCATTTGTTTGACTTTGATACTGTGCAGAATGCATGTCCACCTCAATAATACCTTCCACACAGTCAGTATTCTGATTCTTTGTGGTGGCATCTATATGATTGGTATTTACAATATCTGTATCCGCAGAGTTTCCAAAATACTTGAAGAGTGATTTCTGAGATTTCTTACTTACTTTTAGGTTATTCGTATTCTTTGAGCTGGCACCTTCCATTATTCTGAAAAGAGTCCTGCGTCAGCAAAAGAACCAAGTAGCGACTCTGTCCAGTGTCTGAGGTCTTGTCGCGCGTCCCCTGTCTGAGGTCTTTGTCACGTGTCAACTCTGCACTTGTCGCGCGTCAACAACCCATTTCTGTCGCGCCCACTGCCTCGAATATCTTGTCGCGCGCGTCACACCGCTTTGCCCAGTCACGCGTCAACACTTCCTCTCGCACGCATGTCGATACAGCTATTGACACGCGTAAACAATGCCCTTGTTGTGCGTCAACAATCATAAGCTAACAGTAATCTGAATCTTTGGTGCTTAAGGGTATGCGAGTTCAAATTTCACAGTATTGGTAATTTGTTAAGCTACTTGAGATATACTACCCAGTGAATCAGCTAGGTTTTTATAGGAGATGTTTTCAAATGAAGGCGAAGCCGACCCCCTAAAAAAAATATACTATATATTTTAGGCGAACAGGACACCGACCCACTCCGAATAATTCACCTTTTCAAATTTTCCTAAAATGAAATTTTTGCCATATTACGAATATTCACTGCTAAAATTATCCCTGGGGGTGACTAATCACCCCATCACGATCATAGTGACTTGGATGACATATCCATTGAGGGAGAGCATCACTTGTGAGATACATTTTATAGCTTAGAGGGATAATGAGACAATTTAAGTACAAAAGGAAATTCTGTCGAGATAGGGCCTCAAATTTTGATGGTACAATAGCTAATTAGAGTTCATGAGCGGATACCATGGGGACCTAAGGATTTGAGAGTTTTATCATAATATGTGCATTTATCATAAAAAGTTTATTTTAGATATTTTTTTCCATTTTTGGATTATAATACACAACCTTCCAACCCTAGTCTTCATATAATGGAAAATAACAATGATGTGAACACTTCTTCTTTTTTTGATATAAACATGGATGTCTATAGGGATAATAATGAGGATTATTTTAGTGGTTCTAATGAATAATATGAACACTTTGATGAAAAATAACTAGCTAAACTTATATAATATCTTAATATATACCTATATTCTTGAAGTTTTGTTGCATATAACTAGGGATGAAAAGAAAAAAATTAGCTAAGGAAATCACACTCGATGAACATTTGAGTGATACTAATATGCATTATAAAGGCTCAAATATTACACTAGATATTCAAATAAATGATCACATTTCTCATATCTATGTGTCTACACTGATGACTAGAGATGTGATGCTTACTCTAGTAGCTATTATGTCGACACCAAATTTCACTCTTCATATATCTATGGGTTTTCCTATTATATATATATATATATATATATATATATATATATTTAAATAGCCCCACATCTCATGTGAGAACTAATTTTCCTCACATGTTGCTACAAATTCTAGAATCCATATATTCATGAAATAAATTTAAGCTATTTAATCCTATGTTACTCAAATGTAATAAGGATCTTATAGAGTGGAAAATATGAAATGATTGAAATAACTATTACACAACCCATCAACCCCAAACATATCTAATTATCCCCTACTTACAAGGTTTGTTACACCTAAGATTACACCAATCAATGATCAATATGATACGAAATAATATTTCAATCCTTTCATGAAACATGCATAGGTTGTGTACATAATGATAAATTTATAGCAAATATTTTTCCTAGAGTGTTAAGAATTATGTGTTGAGATAATTTTACACCTTACCTCCAATTTCGATGTGCACTTTCAATACTTTAATAGAAAAATTTCTCTCTCGGTTTTGATTAATGTTAGTTAAAAGGTATCTTATGCTCAAATCACACAAATCAAGCAAGGGCCTAATGATCTCGTCAATGATTATGTACTTCAACAAGGATATTTTTTCCAAAATGAAAAACACTATGGGTAATAATTAATTACAAGATAATTTTTTACAAAGCCCACTTTTAACCATCCAATTCGAATACTTTTAATTGTTTGATGGTATTTGTCACATGGTCAAATACCGTGAGGTCAATGTTATTACCACAAATAAGTTAAAGTATGGGGAAAACCCTACCACATATCCCAATGCAAAGTTTCAAAGAAAAGCACCTTTTAATACTAATACAAATGACACTAATAAAGAAGCTAAGACAACAATTAATGTGGTTTTAGAACCTACTAACAAGCTTATTGTTGTTTACACCATTTTTATGTTAATTAGATTTGTTATGCAATACATAACAATAAAAAGGAATGCAACATCCGAGTCTAGGAGATATTATGATACATAAACTTCAAACATAATTGTAAAAAAATAGAATAACGTATTGGTTCTTTCGATAATTAAATACAAGCTTGAAATACACAAGAAAGAGAGAGACTTAGCTACATATAATCGGATAGGAAGAATCTAGGATGATAGACTGGAGAAACTAGAAGTGCAAAGCCTAGTAAAGCTTCACTACTAGAATTGTCATCTAGAAATTTCCCGGTGAAATATTGTACAAACTGGTCGTGGGATGTATAATCCACTCATGCTCCTTTTGTATGATATTTGACACCTTCATAATTGGGCTATATAAATTGTTAGGTCCTTTGGTGGGCTGGAATAGTACTTTCTTTGTCAAACCCTAGTTGTCGATAATGTTGATATTGTTTGTAATCATCCGAATCACTCCAAAACCATAATCATAAGTAGGATACCCTACAAGAAGGTTAGTTTTTGTATTTTGGTGAACCTCTTACACCACATACATTGACACTACTCTAAAGATGCCTCAACCACATTTAGCTCTCCACCTAACATATAATATCTATATGGATGAAACTAGTTAAAAAATTTAACCCCTTTGATCATGTTTGATTGGGTTGTGCTCTAGCTAAGACTTGGAGATAAGAACTTTGTGTGCTTGGATGTGAGGGAGGATAAAGTTCTTGACCTAGTTGAGTACTTCAAAACTATAGTAGTGATTTCCCTAGTGGATGTGCATCAACTTTAGTAATATTTAGGGAGCCTTGATTGATTTTTGTGAGTATTGTCAAGATAATGCCATTTCCACGTGAGTAAATGAGGTAGTGTTAACTTTCTTATCTGGGGATTTAAAGGTAAAGTATTATAAAAAGTCCAACCTAAGATGATAAAAGGACCCAATAAGTGATAATGCATCAGAATTGGAGTTGGAAATTGAGATATATAAAGACCATATAGATCGATCGAGGACCAAACTATACATCCCGACCTAACTTTATGGTTTTTGACAGGATGTAGAAACTAAAATTTGAGAGTTACATCTTGGAACATAGAGTTTTAACATCAGTCTTGTATAGTAATATTCATATTTTTTTGACACATGGGTATATGAAAATGATAAGTTTAGAAAAGAGTTCAGAAACATGAACTAAGTGGAGATAAGATATAGGTGTTTTTCTTAGCTAAGAAGCACAATTGCAATAAGTAGTGTCAAAAGGTTAAATTACCAAATTTGAGTGTTGGTATTGGAGCACTCCATGGTGAAACTTGCAACACAATGTGTAGTAAATTTCCATAGTATAATATTAAACTGTAACTCAATAGTAACTGTATAATTTGAACTTTCATAAAGTGAAATAAAGACATATAAAACATGGAAATAGTAAACATATTTGTTTTATGAAAGGAAGATATTCCCATTCCTTTCTTGCACTCAAATATTTGGAGATTTATATTGTTGTTTATGGAATTTTCTGAAAGATTAGGGGTGGTTAGTCCCCAATTATTTTAGAGGAGGAACTGGAGTATTGAGTGCATGCAACCCAACACTGAAAGGAATAAAGAAGAGGTACTAATAAATCCCGTGAAGAAAGTAGAACATGTATCCAATTTTTAAGTAACTATGATACCTTCCCTTTTAATATGAGGAGAGGAAATACTACCTACAAATTATTTAACCACTTTAATACTTTCTATAACCCCATGGAGCATAACACTGCAGATGGATCTAGGTGCAATTTTTTGAGTATATAGACACAAGGAATAAAGAGAATGAGTGCCCCCATGATCTTTCCAACTGTCATACAATTGAGTAATAGTATGTAATATGCTGACATGTCAATGGAAAAGAACACCCATGCCCCGAAAACACACCGTATTTTGCAAATGGGCCGAGTATTGAAGAGGATAAGGAATGAAATATTTTTATACCCACTATAATCTGATCTAAACCATGCCATCTGAGTTTGAGATTGTTTCAAAAACCTATATTTATGTTGAGAAATATGGAACTGTAGGAAAATCTAAAAAACACATGGTATGGTCAGCACCGTCCATATAGTCTTAACCCTTTTGTATCGTTTTGACCTTGTTTGTTTTTTGCAAAAAGTGGATGTATGTATATTTTTCTGATTACTTATTTATTCTAAAAATGTGTGTATGAATGTTTGAATATGCATGTGATTATAAAATATACACCAATGAATGCCCTCTCTTTTTTGGTGCACGTGAAAAACCATTTGAGCATGCGACTCAAAAGAAAATATGTGCGCACATGACCAGTATGTCGAGAGAATATGAAGTAGAGTGTAGGATGATGAAGAGGTGGCCACCTTGGAGAATCAATACCTTAAAAAGGGGATTGCGCATGGTGGAAAATATGACATTCCAAAAATAAGAAACCATAGTAAGAAGAGTAAAGGAAGTAGTGATAGAAATGAGAACAATAGTAATAGTAAAAGCATGTATGTAATAGAATTAGAATAAAGAGAAAACAACAATCAAGTGAGAAAACAAGACTAAGAGCATGTAAAGAAGATTCACATCAAGGCATAGAGCTATAAATATGGGACACCTTGGTTTCACAAGACAAACAAGGCACTCATGACACATACAATGAAACAAGACAAGTAATAACATACACAACTAGTAAAGATGTCTAAAAAGTAATAGTATCAAAGAATGATAAGAGCAATAAGTGATAAGAGATCATATGAAGCAAGATGTTACAATGCTACACAAGACACATATGATAGTCTTGTTAGTTTGAAAAATAACATATACATGATATATGTAATCAAGCATAATGAGGAAGTAGAAAGGAACTACAATGAAATAATAACACTTGTATAGTGTGGAGGGATGCCCCCAAGAGAAGAATGTAAGGAACCATGGTAGATCCTATTAGCATGTAACGATATGTGTGTCTTGCATCAAGCTCAATATACCTCGTGAACACATGTGTGTAAAGAATATAAAAGATATGCTATCAATCAAACCAACATTGACTAATAACACTTGTAATGTGAAGTGCTAACAATGTAAGTCGTGTACAAGTAATGGTTTTGTGTTTTTGTAAATATTTAAATGTTTTTGTATATTATTTAATATAGCTATGTACAAAGAGACAAATAACACAAGAGCTACCCAATAAGGGCCTCATTAGAAGGAAGAGCCTAGCCAAGAGAAACAAGAGGCATGAAAATGGAACCTCATTTCTAGGAAGAGCCAAAGGCTCAAATGTGCGTAGCACGATTTAAGTCAATCATCTTCAATTAATAAACAATAATACGACTTACATGTTTATAAGACTTATCCTATAACCATACCTATAACCACTAGCTTCAATTTAGATAGGTTGTTCTAACAACCTATATTCTCTCCTATTCCTAAAATCTCTCACACCTAACTTCTACGTGAGTTGTTTAGTCACTTACATTATTATTCTCCACTCACAATATTAAAATTCAATTTAATATTGCTAACCTAAATGAATCCATGTTAGGACTAATTCCTAACATTCCCCCTTAGTTATAACATGGGGTGATGAACTTTCTGAAGCTGCATGATGACAATTGGCTTTGGTCGGTCATTGCCTCCGTCTTACGAGATCTTTGCAGCTTGATTGATGTCCATTTGTTTTATATTTCCCCCCTCAATTAAGAAATCCCTTGGATGTTGGTTTCCACCGATAATACATCCAAAATTATTTCCCTTACAAATTTTTCAAAAATATCTACCTATCCCCTTTTTCAAAAATAAATATTTCTATTTATAAGCATCCTTTAAGCATTTAAAAAAATTCTTTCCCTATGATAATCAACACCCTTTTAATATTGGTTCCCCTTCCTTCAAAATACATTCTACAAAAAATAAATTTGCTTTGCAATATATCTTTGTCTTCAAATCCATGAACTGGATTTATCCAAAACTTACTTCGCCATATTTTCGTCCATGCCATCAAGTCCGAGATTGAAGTCACTGAGGGAGAGATCTACTGAATACTTGATCAATGCCAATTCGTATTTTTGGGAGGGATCTAGCATCGAGAGTGAAGGTAGCATTTGGGTCCAACCCACCCACAAATATAGTTGTGTTGTTTGAATCAGGGTCTGACTGGAATCCTTGGGAATGGTGGCCATTACTGCTTGCTCTAGATGGATATTGCTACTGAAATCCTGCAGACTTCCTCAGGGCAGTTGCACTAATTCGCATAGGCTTTGTCAAATAGTATCGACCATTCATCTTAGACATTTCTCGATCTCTCTTGTTTTAGAATATTGAAGCATTACCACCGAGGTCAAGTTGGAAACTTCGAGGGATTTGAGAGAGTCACGTCCATACCGTGTTTTCTGTAGAGAAGATCGATCTCGCAGGGTTCTTTATGCCACCAAGGAGAAAATCAATATATGCAAGCAAAGGCATAGAGAATTTCGTAGACGAGTTATATGCTAAACCCAAATCAAAGTGCCACAAAGAGAAGGATCTGGGTCGTGATCCTTTGGGAGACCGCAGATCTTGAGGGAGTGATCATGCAGATGTTTTAATCTTATTAATGAGAGGCTCTAAATCATCAAAACTCTCGAGAATATTATCTTTTTATTCATCAGGAACTTATGATTGCACAAAATTCAACTCAGTACCTAAACAAGAGCGACCCACCTCCAAGCTGCGTCAATTCTTCTTAGTGGATGGCAGAGAGCTTCTCACAGAAGTACCTTACTTGCACTTTTGGACACATGATAATTCTCTTTGAGCGGATCTACACATTTTTCCTCTTCAAATCCTTTTTATCCCCCGCCATTTCCTCAACAACCTCTAGATCTTCAACCTTTATACCTTCCGATTTTATTGGATTATGACAATATAGAATAATCGATTTGCTAAAAACATATATTCCGGCCATGAAAAATTCAGGCTCCAGATCGTTCAAATCCGTAGTGATCCAAAACCAATCAAGGGCCGAGATATGGAAATCCATGGAAAATATTTAGCACCTAACGACTGCCAGTTTCTTTGACCAGAATGTGAGAACCTCACATATTCTTTAATGACTGTGCCTTGATATTTGACATATAGTAACTAAGCTCATAGCGAATGCTTCTAAAAGCATTCTATATTTTCTCATTGTTCTTCTTCTATAATAAATCTGAAAACACAAAATTACAGAAAACTGCAATATTGATTTTTTTTTCTTTATTTTCAATGCAAACTATGGAGAAAATGACATGTAGACAATGAAAAGGGTTGAACAAGATGGTAGAAGAGAAGATGATGTAAGATGAATGGTGAATGCTAACAGTGTATACATTGTCTGCATTACAAAACTACATGAAATATGTAAGATGAATAGTGAATGCTTCTAAAAGCATTGTATATTTTCTCATTGTTCTTCTTTTATAATAAATCTGAAAACACAAAAAATTACAGAAAACTGCAATATTGATTTTTTTTCTTTATTTTCAATGCAAACTATGGAGAAAATGGCATGTGGACAATGAAAAGGGTTGAACAAAATGGTATAAGAGAAGATGAAGCAAGATGAATGGTGAATGCCAATAGTTTATACATTGTCTTGCATTACAAAACTACATGAAATATGTAAGAAAGGGTGAATGGAAAAAATGGCATTTGCACGTGGGCTACACTGCATAGCCATTAAACTATTTTGAGGCAAAAACACTTGAATGGAGGGCGAATAGAGAGGTTCAGAGTTTGCTCTGATACCAAATGAAAATGGAACCCTATTTCTGGGAAGAGCCAAAGGCTCAAATGTGCAGAAGCACGAATTTTGTCAATTATCTTTGATTAATAAAAATTAATATGACTTACATGTTTATAGGACTTCTCCTATAACCATACATATAACCACTAGCTTCAATTTAGATAGGTTGTTCTAACAACCTATATTCTCTCCTATTCCTAAAATCTCTCACACCAAACTCCGACGTGAGTTGTTTAGTCACTTACATTATTATTCTCCACTCACTATATTATAATTCAATTTAATATTGCTAACCTAAATGAATCTATGTTAGGACTAATTCCTAACAAGGCATGGGCCTCAATTGTGCTAATAAAGAATGTTCATATTCAAATGGTGCCATAATAGTATCATGTGCCATATATATCCTATGAGGAGAGAGAGGTAGACTACATCTATGAGAGAAAGTGTGGGATGAGGTATATCCATAAGGATGGCTCAAAGAGTAAGAGCCATGAGAGATGAGTTGTGCATGGGAAGATCTATGAGGAATCTTGGGAGGACGAGAGCCACTATATGTATTATGTGTGCGAGGGGACATGTGAGAATACCTAGGAGGGCGAGAGCCATGAGAAGGGATATCATAAGGCCTAGGAGTATGTCAAGTAGGTGGGATATAATGGTGTACAAAAGATGGAGTATCCTATAGTGTATGTAACCAAATAGGACTATAATGATTAAAACCAATAACGATGGAAGTGAAAATGGGACTAGTGGAGGAATGATGAAGTCAATCAATGCATCGATGAGTGAAGATAAGGATGAATGTCCGATGAATTTGAAGCTTGTAAAGATATATGAGGTAAACAAATAACAAGTGTACTAATAACATTGATTTAATGAAATTAAATCTATGTAAGGGTATTATTGATTAGATAAATATAACAATATTCAAGCAAGATACACTATAGAAAAACAAGAAAGAGTGATAGATATGGTTTGTAGAATGAATCAACTTTCCTCTGTAGGTTTGAACCGATTCTCGGTTGTTGAATGATCTAGAAAGGATAATCTTGAATTCTTTGAGATTTTTTTATGATTCTAGAAAGTGATGATCGCAGTGATGGAATCATCCGGAAAGGAACAAGGTCACCTATGTGCTAGTGTCTATCCTATGCATCGATATATATTTTTTTAGGTTGTGTTAGGTTCGTTAAAATTATACTCACCACACTTATACTTGCAAAATAAACCCTAACTACTTGCACAATACTCAAGCACACATTAGATGAATAAATAATGCATATGATTGATTCTGGCTGACCTTGTGGTCACCCCAATCTGAATTTCACCGAGTGTTGCACTACGTTTTAGACTCAAAGTAGTTCTGTGTGTGTGTGTGTGTGTGTGTGTGTGTGTGTGTGTGTGTGTGTGTGTGTGTGTGTGTGTGTGTGTGTGTGTGTGTTTTTAGATTTCCATAGTGCCAGTGGCACAAAGAATAACGGGCTACAACTACTTTATCCCAATGTAAAATGTGTGGTATGGAATTTAGAATAACCCCCATGCAGTGAATAATGCAGTCCTTTGATGATGTAGTAGATTGGAAATATTTATCTCCTTGTGGTAATAAGTTCCTCTTAAAATTCTTACCCCCTTAATGAGGTTAAATAAGTCATGTATATATATGATTCCTTTGCTCAAGGTTTGTCATTAATAAGATAAAATTTAACTAAGGGTGATAACATAAGACAAGAAAGAAGTAACATCCACAAATTTGGAAAAGAGAGAAAAATGATGAATCACCCACAGAACAAGTAGCATCTAGACACTCCTGTCCCTAATGGGTGGTTATGTGCAAGGTTCCCAAAAGGATAAACAATGAAATCAAAGTAGGCTAGGATATAAAACTATAAGTTGCAAATACAAAGCAACAAGCAATAAAGATGAAAAGGATAAAAAAATATCAAAGCGAAGTAAAAGATTGTTAATGAGTAATCCTCCTCCTTAGGAATCATGCATATAAATGACATATTTATAGGCTACATATACATAGTTAGCGCATGATCTTGTAACTATATTTTCCCTCACTTTATGTTGGTGAATAAGGATTTGGTAGCATAAAGTATAAAATAAAAGCATACCTTGGGGATTCAAAACAAGCTTATGCCCAGAGTAGTGTCTTTGAATAAGTGTTGTAGCATGTTGAATGGAATAGTGCAAAATGTGTACCATGGAATTATAAGGGAAGGGAAGGATAAAGATCATAGTGGTGACCTTTACGTGCATGGAGTGATAATGATGTGTGTGTGTAGTTCCTTGGAATATCATCTTTGCCAAAGTGTGCTTGAGATTTTCTTCATGGTTTCTTATGTGCTTTTCCTTCGTTGGGATAGGATAGGACCTGTAAAATAAAATAAGTATAGTCAATGCTCTAGGTAAATGCAATTGAACTTTAACTTGAAAAATATGTAAAATTGGAAATGTGTATTGGAAAAATCTAAACTAAGGGGTTAGAGTACACCTGAAATGATGAAAGAGAAAGGGGTAGAAATTTATTCCTACTTGTAGACTTTTTGTTTAGGATCTAGTTAGAATAATACAAAGGATTTTGGCATCTTGTAGCAAAACTAAGGATTTGAGCATCCTGATGCAAAACTTCAGATTTAGGCATCATGTCACCATTAAGGGAAAGTGTATTGGGAGAGTTCATAGGATTTTCTCATCAACTATTAACACTTCCCCACAGATAATTGCCACTGTAGATAATCACAACCCCGATTTGTAACTTGCCTTAGGTGACACATTATTCTAAGCACATTGATGTCATGCATATGCCCCAGGTGCCACTTCCTTATTTGTTCTTTCTTTAGTTATTGGGTTAGTTCTTTGTGACATGCCACTAACTTTAGTTCCTATTAATGTAATCGATTGCAATTTGAAATTGACTCGTGTGATTGCTAAAACACAAGAAGACCATAACTATGCAACTTTTGAAAACTATTATGTAACTATTTTTACTCTAGGACATGAGTGCCTAGGTGGCACACTAGCGCCCAATGTTTCTATTTGTCTTGGGTGGTTCTATCCAGGATATGAATTTTGGCCAAGTCCATTTTTAGACGTGTTCAATAACCGATTATAATTATGATCATGTTTATTGTGTTTCTATAACTACTTGGAGGGTGAAAAGGTTCACTCGATGTTTTCCCCACACGTTTGGGGTGCATGAGATGAACAAAAGTGAACAGATCCCAAATGAGGAAGGATGAAACTAATATGCATATATGATATAGGGATTCCTACATGGGGAATAGGGATTATGCATGGTAGTTACCATGGCATAAGAAAAATAATTGGAAAATGCTAGCATACAAGTGTTAGTGATAAATAAACGATGCACACGAAATAACAAATAGTAAAATTATATAGGAAGTAGTAAACACGAAACATTGAGGAGATGGTTGCATACATGGAATACCACTTGAGGATTTCATAAGACAATTGAATCCATCAAGGATTTTGTGAGCAAGGAAATAAGTAAACATAGGGCATATCCTGCAAAACAAACTAGACAACCATGATTGGAAGGAGTCGTGAAATGAACATGCTACAAATGAAGCACTGTTAGCATGTTAGGAAATATAAATAGTATGCCACAATGTAAGATATGAATATAGGAATGAAAATGTGAAATATTGCAATGATAGAACCTGATAGTAAGTGAGAAAAGGTAGATGCCCCTAGGAGCCTTAGTGGGACTGGTAATGGATAGGGCTAAACATCATACATCATATAACAACTTGTAAGTGACATGCATTCACCTCAAGATACTATGTGAACATTCATGTGTGTATGAAAAATGATAAAGCATACTATGAACCGTAGTAACATGATAAAAAAAGGTGCAACATATAGTAGTATAAGGAAGTAAGAGTACATCCAATCAATTAAGCAAAAATGTTTTAATTTTTAAAATTATTATATATATGTGAAAGAGAATAATTAGAAGGAAATAAAAAGGATGCCACCCGGTGTTTGTGTGCAAAGTGAGGTCCATGTAAGGATGTACTCAACAATCAAGTATGAACCAGGAACAAGAGTGTGTCATCGGGTAGTGTGGGGGAATTAGGATGCCCCCAAATGTGAATGCCAAGATGATCTATGCAATGAGAGTAGTAGGAAAGGGCCCATGATCTGTTAAATAATATGAACATATGTGAACATGAGGCAAGGACCTAGTGTCATGTGAAAGTGCATGTATCATAACATGTGGAGTAGGATTGTGTCATGCATGTGGAGAAACTAGAATAGGTAGAACATTGGTAAACACAAGAGCTACTAGAGAATAATGTCAACATGGTGAGGGAAAACCTATAGAGTCCAAGATCCCAACTGGATGAGTAAGAAGTGTATAAACAATAAGAATGTACCCATTAGGAGAAAATAGAATAGGTGTAACATTGGGCATGTTGAAATAGTGGAAAAAGTAAGTGCAAACATAAGGATCAATATGTGAGTCAAAAGATGTGTAACATATGTAATGCTAGGAGGCTCATCAATATCAATGTCAAATAATGGAGGGAGAGTGATCCAGAGGATCCTCATAGAGAAATTCCAATCTAAGATCTTCTTAGAATAAGTTGCAGTCATTTTTAAAGCGTGGAGAAAAATTATACGATTTCGACGACATCTTGTTTGTAGGAAACATAGCTCGTTTGCAAAAGTTATAGCCCGCTGAAATTTTTGGGCAACTAGTAAAATTTGGAGTTTTGTGCAGGTTGGACGTTTGCACGCTCGCCAAGTGTTTCGATTATATTGCGACACGTGGACAAATTGTGTGACGTACTAAAAAAATGGGTTTTGGAATGCCGGTCTTGGACACTCGTTCTCGGACAAATGGACCCGCTATTTATCTTGGGCGGGGCCCTCGGCCATTCGACACACTCGATTATGGAGGGGTGCCTTGGCCTCCTTCTCATTTAATCATTAAACCAACTTGTGTATATAAACTCCTATAATTGCCTTTGCGCTATGCATGTGGGACTATTAGACATGCATTATTTAAATTATGCAATTTCCCACGCATTTTTATATTATCTACCATATTCCACGCATAATCCTCAGCTAAAATTTCCACGCATTGAATATTAATTCATTATACCACAGCTAACTGTCCACGCATCAGCCTTAACCAACTATCCACGCATTATCTATTGTTAGCACCTAAAATACCAACCATGCGCTGTCCCAAGATATGCGCCTCTACATAAGCAATCACGGTGGCTCTTAAGCCAACTCAAACCGCCCTCCTTGGCATTATTAAATGCCTACCTATTTGCACGCCCCCACAATGTGGGATAAAACACTTAAAAAGTGCCTAAGGAGAAGGAGGAGAAGTGGAGGGGATTGGAACAGCTGACCTCCCAAGCAAAAGTATAGGCGCCTAACCATTGTGCCACTATTTTTGGAAACAATATAAAAGGAGGTATATTATATTTGTATAGCATTCGGGACTGTGTGAAATTATTGTAATGCTCATAACTTGAGCTAGGAGTGGAATTTGGAGGAGATGTAAAAAGCAACCCCTGTTATTTTTGACAGAGGAAGACTGTGAGAAGGTTAGAATTTTGTAGAATTCTTTGTAAAGAATTATTTTCAAGATTTTAATAGATCGGTCCCATTCAACTGGACCCGGAGACGTAGGCCTCAAGCGCCGAACTCCGTTATCAATTCTTGCGTCAAATTGCTGGTGAATCCTCTTCATTTCTTTCAATATTTGCATAGTACTTGCAATTTTTATTCTTTTATTAAAAATACAAAAGGATATAATGCTCAAATTTTACATCAAAAATCAATACAAAGCAAGAAAAATGTGTGTGCACAATTGCTAGTTAAATTTGGTTTTCAGATCATTGGTATCAGAGCTGGTTTTGACTGATTTTTGGTTCAGTTTAACGTGTTTTGGATTGCAAGTTGTGTGTTGGATGTTAACAAGGTCTCGATCTAAGAAGGGTGAAGGAGAGTTAGTTGAAGGAGATCCCAAAATTGGTACCAGACGATCTCGAAGTCCTACAATGGTGGATCGAGAGGAAGTGGAAGAAAACTTTCGTCAATCATTCCAACAGATGAAGGAAATGGTGGAAGAAATGTACCAAGATAGGCAAAGGGAAAAGGGAACTAGAGGAGGTAAGAAAGAAGAAAGCTCTAGTTCTGATATTCCAAAAAGAGACTCTTTAAAATCTGATTTTCCTTCATTAAAGTTAGATATCAAGTTTGAATTGCCTATGTATACTAGAGAGCTAAATGCAGAGAAGTTGGATAACTGGGTCAAGCAAATAGAAGTATATTGCAGGGTTCAGAGAATTGTTGATGATGAAGCAAAGATTCATCTGGAAACTCTTCGGATGGGTGGCACAACACTCATTTGGTGGGAGAGTAAGCTTCAGGAAGTGGAAGAAAACAAAGGTATAGAAATCACTTCTTGGTCTGAATTTGTTTCAAATCTTAGGCAACAATTTTATCCTCTTGGTTATAAGCAACAAGCTATGATGGATTGACAAACATTAAGACAAACTAAGGGACAAAGTGTTCAAGAATACACATAAGAATTTAGGAAAAGGGCTCTAATTCTGGGAATTTCCCTAAACACAGAAGAAACACTACTCAAATATATTGGTGGATTGCATAGTTATCTAAGGCATATGATACTTGTTTTAGGTCCTACTAATCTTGATGCAGTATGTGTTCAAGCAACCCATCTAGAAGCACGAGGGAAAATGACAAAGAAGTCCTCTTTCTCTTCTTTTAATCAGAAGAACAAGAAATCTGAAGGAAAAGGTTCGAAAGAACAAGGAAAAGGAAAGGGTAAGCATAAAACAAACTCTACTGTTAAGAAGGAAGATGAAAAACCATTTTGTAATCATTGTAAAAAAAACCATGATGAGTCTAAATGTTGGAAATTACATCCTGAAAAGAAGCCTAAATGGATGGTTAAGAAAGGAAAAGAAAAGAAAACAAACACCGTAGTGCATGATCTTGGTTCTGATTCAGGTGATGAAACCAAAATCACAGCTATGAGTTTTCAAGGTAAATCAACTCTTTCAATTTCCAACAATAGCACTACAGATGTTGCATCTTCTTCTAGTAAACAAACTATACCTGATGATAAGAAAAGAAATGAGCTTTTCCACATTAGAGTAATTTCAAAGCATACGAAAATTGATACTCTTTTTGATAGTGGATCTCAAGCTAATCTAATTTCTGAGGAGGTTGTTAAGAAACTAGGACTCAAAACTAAACCACATCCTAAGCCTTATCCTTTGGGTTGGGTTTGTGATGATGCAAAACTACAGGTAACTAAAACTTGTACTTTCATTTGCCATTACAGACAAGTTTATTGATGAGGTTGAATTGGATGTAGTTCCTTTGGATATTTGTGGGGTGGTTTTGGGAAGTCCTTATTTATATGATTGTAAAGCAATCTTCTATAGGGAAGAAAATAAATATTTGCTTGTAAAGGATGGAATTGAGTTTATTATTAGAGCTCACCGTGAAAAGAATAATCTATCCTCAGTAATCGAGTTAAAGGAAAAGGCTTCTAAACTCAAGCAAAAGTTTTGTGCTCATGGTGGTCAAAGCCAAGGAAAAAGAAAATGAGATGGCTTTTGAGACTTGCGATCTAAAACATAAGGATGAATTGGTAAAAATGTTTCTCATTTTGATGATGTTTTTCAGGATCCACAGGGTCTACCTCCCAAAAGAGGGGTTCAACATGAGATACAGTTGCTTCAGGATGCACCTCTTCCCAATATCGGAATGTACAGGTTGTTAGTAGTAGAGAACGAGGAAATCAAGAGACAGGTAATGGAACTTTTGGCTCAAGGTATAATTCGTCCAAGTACATCTCCATGTGGTTCACCAATTATATTGGTTCCTAAGAAGGATGGCACTTGGCGAATGTGTGTTGATTTCCGTGCTTTAAACAAGATTACTATAAAGAATCGTTACCCTCTTCCTAGAATAGATGATTTACTTTGGATCAATAAAAAATGCAATTTATTTCACTAAGTTAGACTTAAGAAGTGGTTATCACCAAGTAAGAATTGCAAAAGGTGATGTTTGGAAAACTACTTTTAAAACGAAACAGGGATTGTTTGAATGGTTAGTGATGCCTTTTGGTTTGTGCAATGCACCGGCAACATTCATGAGAGTTATGAATGAAATTTTTAGACCATTCATTGATAATTTCGTTATTGTCTACTTAGATGATATTCTTATTTTCAGTAAGTCATGGGATGAACATGTTAAACACATCTAGAAAGTCTTAGATGCACTAAGGAAAGAGAAATTGTATTTGAAGATGTCAAAATGTGAATTTGGAAAAACATCTTTAATTTACTTGGGTTATATTGTAGGAAATGGAGAATTGAAAATTGATCCTGCAAAAATAGAGGTTATTGTGAAATGGCCTAGACCCACAAATGTGATGGAAGTTAGAAGTTTTCTAGGTGCAGTTCAGTACTGGAGAAAATTTATTGCTAACTTCTCATATATTGCATCTCCTTTGCATGCTTTGACAAGTATTAAATAGGTCTTTCAGTGGGGAGGAAAACAACAAAAAGCATTTGATACACTGAAAGAGAAGATAAGTACCGCTCCGATCTTGGCACTTCCAGATTTACAACATTCATTTGAGATTGAGACGGATGCTAGTGACTATGCAATGGGGGCAGTTTTGATGCAGAACAAACGACCAGTGTGTTACCATTCAAAAACCTTTACAAGTGCGGTAAGAAACTATCCAACTTATGATAAAGAGTTGTATGCTTTGGTTCAAAGTGTTAAAAAGTGGAAGCATTATTTAATGGGAAAAGAAACAATTATCCATACTGACCATCAACCGCTTCAATACTTACAAACACAAACCAAATTGCAGCAGTCTAGACATTTCAGGTGGATGGGATTTTTGCAACAATTTCATCTTGTAATCAGGTATAAAAAAGGTATTCAAAACAAGGTTGCCGACATGTTATCCAGACCACCAGTGGTAGTAGCATCTATCCTTTTGCAGCATAGTTCTTTGGCTCATGTTAGTTACAAGGAACAATATGTAAATGATGTTGATTTTAGAGAAGTGTATGAGGATCTAGTAAGTGGGAAACAAGTAGGAGAAAAAGATTATCATTTGCATGAAGGATTGTTATATCATTACGGAAAACTTTGTATTCCAGAAAATGAGCGTGTGCATATGATTAGGGAAGCACATACTTCTCTTATTTCAGGGCATTCTGGTGTTAGTAAGACAATTGCACATTTACAAAAATATTGCTATTGGCCTAGAATGCATGAACATGTAAACCGGTATATTAAGGGATGTGTTCTTTGTGCTACAAGCAAGCCAAGTAACAGGAAATTAGGACTTTACACTCCTCTTCCTGTTCCAACATGGCCTTAGGAAAGTGTTTCCATGGACTTTGTAGGAGGCTTGCCCATGACACGGAAGAAACATGATTACTTATATGTGGTAGTGGATAGATTTAGCAAAATGTGTGTGTTGGTTCCATGTACTAAACAAATAACTGGTGAGGGAACTGCACATTTGTTTTTTCAGTTTGTTTGGGTTCATTTTGGTTTACCTACTTCAATCATATCTGATCGAGATTCTAGATTTCTTAGGGAATTTTGGTCAACATTGTGGGGGTTAATGGACACAAAACTAAAAAGAGCACTTGCTTTTCATCCACAGACCGATGGTCAAACAAAGGTTGTAAACCACACAGTGGTACAATTACTTAGGGGCTATAGTAACAAACATCCTAAATTGTGGGATGAACATCTTTATTATGTGCAACATGCTTATAATCGTGCCTTACATTCTTCTACTTTGAAGTCTCCATTTGAGACTTGTTATGGATATCTACCTAATTCTCCATTAGATATATATTATGGACATGAAACTGTTGTTAATGGTGCAAGTGATTCTGACAAGGCTAAAAGATTTGTGCAGAGAATACAACAGGTTCATCAGTATGTCCATGAACAATTGGAGAAAATTCAGGCTAAGTACAAAGCTAGGCATGATAAACATAGAACTGATCACAAGTTCAAAGTTGGTGATTCAGTTTGGCTTCACATCAGCAAGGAAAGACTGACAGGTGAAGGTAAAAAATTGAAACCTATACGGTATGGTCCATTCCAAATATTGGAAAAAATTGGTAACAACGCTTTCCGGTTGGATTTACCTCCATATATGCAAATCTACTCAGTTGTAAATGTTGAGAATTTAAGATTGTATGAACTCACCTATGATTGTTGATCATGATGATTCTAACATTATGCCTTCCATTGATGATTTTGCTCCTGAGTATCTTGATGAGTTGCAGGAAGACATCATTTTGGATAGGAAAGTAAGAACTTCGTGAAGGGGTGATATTGAGTATCTTCGTGTTGGGTTCAAAGGCATGCATCTAAAAAAGGCTAAATGGATGGAAACCGGAAAGGTGAGGGAGAAATACCCTCACCTATTCACCAATTAGGTTGACTTTTGGGGTCCAAAAGTTTCTCGGTGGGGAGGAATGATCTAGAGGATCCTCACAGAGAAACACCGATCTAAGATCTTCTCAGAATAAGTTGCAGTCATTTTTAAAGCGTGGAGAAAAATTATACGATTCCGACGACATCTTGTTTGCAGGAAATGAAGCTCGTTTGCAAAAGTTATAGCCCGCTGAAATATTTGGGCAACTGGTAAAATTTGGAGTTTTGTGTAGGTTGGACATTTGCATGCTCACTAAGTGTTTCGATTATATTGCGACACGTGGACAAATTGTGTGACGTACTAAAAAAATGGGTTTTGGAACGCCGGTCTTGGACACTCGTTCTCGGACAAATGGACCCCGCTATTTACTGGCTGGGGGCCCTCAGCCAGGTTCGACACACTCGATTATGGAGGGGTGCCTTGGCCTCCTTCTCATTTAATCATGAAACCAACTTGTGTATATAAACTCCTATAATTGCCTTTGCGCTATGCATGTGGGACTATTAAACATGCATTATTTAAATTATGCAAATTTCCCATGCATTTTTTATATTATCTACCATATTCCACGCATAATCCTCACTAAACTTTCCACGCATTGAATATTAATTCATTATACCACATCTAACTGTCCACGCATCAGCCTTAACCAACTATCCACACATTATCTATTGTTAGCACCTAAAATACCAACCATGCGCTATCCCAAGATATGTGCCTCTACATAAGCAATCACGGTGGCTCTTAAGCCAATTCAAACCACCCTCCTTGGCATTATTAAATGCCTACCTATTTGCACGCCCCCACAATGTGGGATAAAACACTTAAAAAGTGCCTAAGGAGAAGGAGGAGAAGTGGAGGGGATTGGAACAGCTGACCTCCCAAGCAAAAGTATAGGTGCCTAACCATTGCGCCAGCTGTTTGGAAACAATATAAAAGGAGGTATATTATATTTGTATAGCATTCGGGACTGTGTGAAATTATTGTAATGCTCATAACTTGAGCTAGGAGTGGAATTTGGAGGAGATGTAAAAAGCAACCCCTATTATTTTTGACAGAGGAAGACTGTGAGAAGGTTAGAATTTTGTAGAATTCTTTGTAAAGAATTATTTTCAAGATTTTAATAGATCGGTCCCATTCAACTCGACACGAGACGTAGGCCTCAAGTGCCGAACTCCGTTATCAATTCTTGCGTCAAATTGTTGGTGAATCCTCTTCATTTCTTTCAATATTTGCACAGTACTTGCATTTTTATTCTTTTATTAAAAATACAAAAGGATATAATGCTAAAATTTTACATCGAAAATCAATACAAAGCAAGAAAATGTGTGTGCACAATTGCTAGTTAAATTTGGTTTTTAGATCGAGAGAGACACAAGACTCATCATAAGAAATAGGTGCAGTTTTGGAATATCATAATAAATAAATTAGTTTGAATTATCCCTGTGATAATAGATAAAAATGTGGAAATATAGTAATTGATTTCCCCCATGGATGTAACAAGATAAGGTCCAACCATAGTAAATGGATCATGCATAGAATTTCAAAAAGTGAAAGCATTTGGAATCATTGTGAAATTATCATATAGTGCTCTAACTTGTGATGAGGAAGGTGCAAAGAGAGATCTAACATTGGAATCATTAAGAATATGATCAATATAAGTGTATCAAGATTGAGACATAATGGTAGTAGTATCATGGGTGCTAATAGAAAATTTATCTTATAAATAAGTAGGACTAGGGTGCATCCTAACAGAGAAGGATGTGTAATACGGGTAATGTCATCAACATCATGCATGAGGGGAATTTCATAAGGAGTAGAAACATGATATGTGGAATCTACCGTATCAGTATCCACGGAAGAAGGTGTAGCAAGGGCATGGGTAGAAATAATTGCATACATAGTATGTAACCAAAGATGGCCTAGGAGGATAGTATAAGGTACATCATGAGGCATAACATGACATAGAACATCAAAAGTGTAAGATCTCACAATAAGGGGAAGAGATATTGTGCCCAATACTTTCTTAGGTGTATCATCAAATCCATGGATATAATGAGTATATAGATTGAGACGAGTAACATAAATTCCTATTTAATGGAGAAAGGATAGAGTGCATATATTAGGACCAAATCCAGGATCAACTAGGACACACTTAACAAGGATATTACGAAGTTGAACCTAGATATAGAATGGAGAAGCATTGGAATCAAAGGTATGAGAAGCCATGAAATATCCAATAATGGGCATGTAAGAAACGAGTTCACAAAATGATTTAATGAAGTTAAAACTATGTAAGGAAATTATTTATCGATAAATATAATAGTATTCAAGCAAGATATGGCTATAGAAATACAAGTAATAATGTTATTTAGGGTTTTATAATGAGTCAAGATACATCCATGGGTCTACACCGATTACGGGATGGTGACTAATCTAGAAAGGCTAATTTTGGATTGTTTGAGCTTCATTTCTGATTCTAAAAAGTGACGATCATAGAACAAAAACACATGTAATGGAACAGTCCACCCATGCACTAGCATCCTGTTTGCAGGTGTTGGCATATAGAGAATATATCTAGTCCTATTCTTTCTATGTCATTTATTATTTGTTGTTGGTCATGTACGGTTCACTATAATTATGCTCAATCACACTTGTACATGTAAAAGACACCCTAGTTACATGCACAATACTCAATCACACATTAGATGAATAAATAATGCATATGATTGAGTCAGACTAACATCAATGGTCACCCCGATGTGATTGTCACGGAGAACTACACTACATTTCAAACTCAATATAGTTATAGTATGAGTTTGTGTGAGTGGAATAGTGTCCCTTGAGCTAGGTTTCCCTAGTACTAAGGTCACAAAGAATAATTGGCTACAACTACTTTGTCCTAATGGAAAATGTGTGGTATGGAATTCATAATAGCCCCCTTATGCAATGAATAATGCAAAGTGCTTTGATGATGTAATAGATTTGAAATATTTATCTCATTGTGGTAATAAGTGCCTCTTAAAATGGATGCCCCCTTAATGAGGTTAGTTCATCATTAACAAGATAAAATGTTACTAAGGGTGATAACATAAGAAAAAAATGAAGTAACATCTTAAAAGTTGGAAAAGGAGAGAAAAAGGACATAATCACCCAAGAGGACAAAGTAGCACCCGGGTGCTCCTATCCATAATGGGTGGTTTTGTATAGGGTTTCGAAAAGGATAAATAGTGAAATTAGAGGAGGCTAGGATATTGGATGGTATCTAAAACCGTAAGTTACAAATCAAAATCAACAAGCAATAAAGATGAAAATGATAAAATCAATGTAGAAGCAAAGTAAATCATTGCTAATGAGTAATTCTCTTTCTTATGAATCATGTATATAAATGAAATATTTAGAGGCTATATGTATATAGTAAGTGTGTGATATAGTGACTACATGTGTCATTTACAATAGACATGTTTGAGGGAGAACTATAAGAAACTAGTGGAGAAGACATAGCCATTGGTGACTCTACCATAGGATCATATGAAGGAGTGATGAGATGATTTGTATGAAGATATATAATATCATTAGAAGTGTATTAATTATGATTCTAGGGATATAATTTAAAATCCATAGACATTTTAACATTGCGAAGGTGAATGTGGGATGCACCTAAATTCATGGGTATAGTTTAAGTAGAGATACAAAGCATAATATCGAGGAGGGGTCATAATGTGTCGGTGGTGATATTGCATGATAATATAGATGATTTGCTAAAATAAGTGCAATCTTATTGAGAGAAAAAGTAGAGTAGTGTGTGTCGTGAAATTAGTTGGATTGTTAGTGGGTTCACCCCATTTAATAAAATTTGTATTGATAAGATCTTGTATAACACATTTGAGATTGAGACATCGTTTAGTGAGGTAACTGATACATTAATGATAATTGTAATATGAATTAGGATCAAAATCTTATTGTGAGGCTTGCTTGCATCAACCTCAAGTGCTGGAGGGAGAGAAACAAGAGTGCACTCAAGTAATTACTTTAGCATAATGTAGGGGAACAAGGTGAATGCATAAATTTTCTTTATGCACAAAAGTGGAAAGGGATGGGGTCAGTAGATAAGTAAAAGTAGAATGATGAAGATTAGAACACAAACTTTTAGATACAACTTTGATACCTATAGAATGTAACCATGGTTTCCCAAGGAGGATGTTATAATGGTACTTATTTGGAATAACATATCATAATGTGTTAAGGGTCTTAAGACCAATAACAATGGATAGGGTAATTTAGCCAAGCATTTGATGAGTGGTATTGGTTAAATATTGAATATTCATAGTGGTAGAGGAAAAATCCTTAATAAACATACCTAAATAAAGAATAAATAGATTTTGTAGAGATTGATGCTTTAGCCATGATCAATTAGGACACTTTTGACCAATAGATTTTGCACTGCGTGACTTGGATGTATAAGGAGGCCTTTATCAATGATATCTCATGAGGGTAATTCAACAACCTAAAATAAAAGGATGCATCTAAAGAAATAGCTATATACATTCGGTCTCACATGTAAGAAATGGAGGTATTTGGAAGAATTTGATCGGGTTTGAAGGATTCATAGATAATATCCTTATATTTATGGTAAAGTTGTATAAACTCAAGGAAGGTTATGGTTACATTATTAGGAGAAACCATTAAGATAGCCTACATGAGGAGAATGAACACGATGAGGGAAAGAAGCATACACTAGTTATAACTTAAGAAATCTAAGGGAATTAAGAGTTTGAGAAAAAATATATTTAATTCAAAATTTGGGTTCACAAAAATGTTTACACCTTTTTTAGTTAATTATATTTCTTATGCAATACACAATAATAAAAGGAGTATAATGTCTAGAGACTAGGATATATTGTGATAAATTAAATTCTAACATTAATTATACAAAATCAAAATAACATATTATTTATTTTGATAAGTAAATACAAGATTGAAAATGTGTGTGTGTGTGTGTGAGAGAGAGAGAGAGAGAGAGAGAGAGAGAGAGAGAGAGAGAGAGAGAGAGAGAGAGAGAGAGAGAGAGACTTAGCTATACATAGTTGTATAGGAAGAATATGGGAGACAAATTGGAGAAATTAGAAGTATAAATCTTAGAAATACTTCATACTGAACTGTAATATGGAAATATCCTAGTATAGGATTGTATGGTATTTTCAGGATGTATAGATTGGTCATGCCCTTCTATATTGCCTTGAAAATATTCATAATTTGGCTCTGTGAATTTTTGGTTCCTTTAGTGGATTGGAATAATACTCCATTGTCAAACCCTAATTATCACACAGTCCCCGATATTGTTTATAATCAACCATATCACTCTAAAACCCTAACCATGGGTAGAAGACCATGCAAGAATGTTAGTGTTTAGTTGTGGTGCACCCCTTGCACCACCTACATTAACACTAGTCCATAGAGGCCTCAAACCACATCTAATTCTATACCTATCATGTAATATGTATATGGATATAGTAATTAGGAAACTTGAAACCCTTCAATCATGTTTGATTATATAGTGCTCTTGCTAAGACTTGGAGATAATAACTTGGTGTAATTGGATGTGAGGGAAACTAGACTCCTTGGCCTAGTTGAGTGATTCAAAAATTTAGTATTGGTTTCCATAGTGGATGTGTATTAACTTTAGGAAGATTTAGGGAGCCTTGAGTGCCTTTTGTGAGTGTTTCAAGAGATTATGTTATTAGAATACCATATGATTTCTAGGCAAGTAAATGAGGTAGTGTTAAATTTCTTATATAAGGATCTCAAGGTAAAATTTTATGAAAAATACCTACCTAAGAGGATAAAAGGACCCAAAAAGTGATAATGCATTGGAATAAGAGTTGGATAATTAGCTAGGTCAAGACCATGCGGGTTGGTCATGACCGTATGATACATTTGGACCTAATTGTACAGTTTTGTACAATAACATAGAAAATGAAATATGAGAGTCACATCTAAGAACATAAAGTTTTAACATCAGTCTAGTGTAGTAATATTCAAGTTTTTCAGAACATGGGTATATGAAAATGAGAAAGTTAGGCAAGAGAAGGCAACACGAGCTAAGTGGAGATAAGATATATGTATTTTTCTTATCCAAGAAGCACAGTTTCGATAATCAATGTCAAAAGGGTAAATTTCCAAATTTGAGTGTATAATTACATGTTTATCTAAACCCCCTCATAAGGTGGTATAAAAGTTACTTGAGTACAATTTGTATCTCTTTCTCTTCCTTTAGAGAGGTTGACATGACTAAACCATAGGATAATAACTTCAATATCAATATATATTGAGATTACCATAAATTTACTAGACATCTGACTAATAGATGTTTTTCCTATGAAATAAGATCCATGGCCTAATAAAGAGTAATACTATCGAGATTAACAATGATATCACATGTAATGATGATTAAACTAAACAACTTAGTTCAAATGTTAACATGTTTCAATACCAATTTATAAACCACTTGGCACAAGAAAATAAGACAGATATTGAGGTACATATGACGTATCATACACATCCTACTTTCCTTCTATGCTTCTAAAGCTAGTGGTTCTCATCATATAAATGACCTTATTGATATACTATAAAATCTAGTCTAACAAATTATGATTAAATTTAATGATTTTTATATTATTGATGACTATTCCATTGAAACACCCTTATTTTTCTATTCCTACACCCCATATCAATAATTATGGTGTATAATAGATCAAGTAGATACATTTGTATTATGGCAGTGTGCTTACAAGCCTTGGATACACATATATATAATTTATCGCATGAAATGACCATAATATAATACTTTAATAGATAGTTTCAAAAATATCTTAAGGGCATTGTGTTACCACTCATGTTTGGACCTAAAACTATCACTACTAGTTTATTATTATTTCCTAACACTAGCGCATGCGACATATTATTAGGACAACCATTGATACATAAGATTTATGGAACCCTTTGAATATTTCACCGATGATTGAAGTATATCCATAATGAAAAAGTGGTTATAATTAATTTCATTTCTTATGATTACCCCATTTATTTGTAGACACTTAAATTTGGTAAGTAATTACTTGATAATGTCAACATTGGCTTAATCTCTAAATCATGACTTGTGCACCTATTTGGATTCTAATTGTTATATCCCAGTCCTCTTAAAAATAATTTCTATCTCTATTACATTTCTAATTCACTCAAAGAAATCATCACATCAGTTCAAAGTAGTCCATCCATCCTAATTATCATGCTCAAAACTTTTCATCACTACACACCCCTCATAAAGCCAAACTGCCAAATGGTTTTCCAAAATTGGTAATTAAATCTGAGCCTTCCAATCATCATTTTTTCAATTTTATATAGTTATGGGTCATTAGTTTCCTTATATGTTTTAATTAATGTGAAATAATATCTATTGAACCCTATATAAGTAATTCAAAAACTTATTTACTCACTTAGCACATTCAAGCACACGGTAAGAGAAAAAATCTCAAGAGGCATATAAATATCTCCTAATTTTTCCTAAAGTAATAACATACATTAAGAGAAACCCTTCACAATTCTAAAATTATCCAAAATGGCTTCTAGATTCAATCTTTCAATCCAAAGACCATTGAAGCCAAGTCAAACATTAAGCAACCAATCCATTACATACATTATCAACTCGATCAAAATATCACATATAATTTCATCCATACATTTAATACATATCTAGAAGGATAAATAAATTCAGTTTGAGGAATATTCATATTAGTACCAATGTAGTGGCGTACGGATTGCACTTCAACCAAAATAGTAACCTTTTTACAAGGGTTTCACCAGTTTTTAGGGTTTTGGTCATTTTAGTTAATTAAAGGCTTTCGTACATTTATGAACTTAATACCTTCCAAAAAAACATATCATATTTAGTCGTATGGGCACATAAGTTTGAGAGTGCCACAAGCTTCTTGGAAAAAACCTCCATATATGAGCGTAACCATCAAATGGTTTAGGAAGAAAGTAACGGTTTTGTCCTAACATGATTTACACTTCGAGAATTATAGATGAAGCATTTGTAAGAAAATTCTAGTTTGTTTATCACTCTTTCACACCTAGATCCACTTCCATACCAATGAGATAGCTAAGTGTGCTTGATTTATCATGTTTTACTCTATTTAGCACATATTCTAATTAATTTATATTACAAATTTCTATATAAGTATATTATTGTATGAAATGCCTAATTAATAATTTGAATATACATATTATTTTTATCCCTAATATGGAATTGAAGTAAGTACAAGAGTTATATTCCCTTCCCCTCTTTCTTATTTCATTTTTAGGTTGAATCATCAACAAAATATATCGCATCACGTGCTTCCACAATAACTTATCAGTGCAATATATACAAGTTAAAAATTTACAACTAAATCAAACAAACCTTGATGACAAATGATTGATATTTTATGACGATGAATTTTTTAATGCGTAGTACTTATGTGACATTTTTATTCCATTATGCACTATCTTGATAGTCACACCGTATCATATCCTTATGATAACCTTGTGAGTATGTTCTAGAAATAATACTAATACATTTTCATGTCATATAATGGATTCTAGAATTTCAAATGACTATTGGAACCATGAACCACATACATGACCATATTGACCATGTTGAGTATTCAATTTGTTCTATAGTTTCAAATCATTTCTCTTATTCAAATAGTAACATGATATATATTTCTCCTTTCTCATGACATGTGATATTTACATTAATAGATCTTGTAACTTTACTTGAGCATCCCTTGATGGTATCATAGGTTAAGGCTCTAACTTCCCTTTATATGAAAACTTGGCTACACAATTTATTATATAGATTTTAATTGTTTGTTTTTATTTACTTACCTTTTCTTGTTCACACTCTCTTAAGTTTGTTTTTGTGATTGATTCATCGGTTCCTATATTTTCAACATTAATATTAATTTTTCACATTGATCTTTCTTCTATCTCCTAACCTCGCTTTATGTATTACATTATGTTAATTATTGCCTTTTAATTTCCTATCTCATTATAAACATTCATAGAATTTATCCAAAGATGACACGTGAATACCCATACGTTATAGTAGTTTTCCATTAGTACATACTTTGACACATGTTACACCTCGATACGGAATTATACTTTCTCAACTATCCATATTAAATATTTATGATTGTTTTTATCATTGCATGTATTTATATTACATGAACACTCTTTTCTATGGATACACATCTTATGACATTTTTTTATGCATTGAATCTTTCCCACTAGGAAATGCCCCTAATTCGAAGTCGTTTTCACCCTCTAAGAGTGTGTTATAGATGTATAACGTCTAAAAAGGTATAAGGATTAGAAAAATGTAGACTATTATGATATCATTAACTACCAAAATCAATTATACATGACAATAAAAATGCATTTCAACTTTAAATAAACTTAATGATTGATATACGATAAGTTAGTTGCTCAAACATGAGAGAAGAGCTAAACTTATCTTATTCAGGAAGATTCTCGAATGGTCTTGGTGCTTAGGGAATTGGAATATGGAGATTTGGAATTTTATATTCTGCACAAGATATTATATAACTAAATAACATGTATATGCATGAAGGTAAAGAGTTTATATGGTCTAGGTAAGAACTATAAATTTTAGGACATGAAATATATGGTTTAATACCATGTGACAGTTGGGTTCTAAAACTTTATGGGTATATCAATTGTAGAGAAATGGTGCTCTCTTTGTGTTTCTATTTTTCACAACCTTGGGATGACCTATGATAATATACAATAAAATAAAAACTCTAGAGAACCCTTTATCAAGGCATTAGCAAACCAAAGGAAAAAAACATATGTGTTTGAGGTTGAACCACCCTAGGTGGTCGAATCCCAAATGCCGAACAATCCCAATGTTGCACAACATATCCTCGACATGGATTCAAGTCTCATGTGGTACTCCTAGGTTCTTGTACAAATGTGTAACTCTAATCAACCCCAATGGGTTCCCTTGTGTCTCTTGACACCAAGATCATGGGCTAACTACTTAATATAGAATATACCCAATACAATAGTAGTGAGATGTGGTATGAATCATCTATGTGACCTAACCCTTGTGCTAATTGAAACCTTTGTACAATGTTTGGAGTAATTTTTCTCTTGCTTAGGACATGACTCTATGATATTTGCACATTTTTAGATGGATGAAGCTAGACTCTTTGACGCGTTGAGTGCTTCAAACTTGTAGTAGGGAATACCCTAGATGATGTGTAGCTGATTTGAGCAGATTTAGGAACCCTTTGAGTGTTTTTGGAATGATGTTTGCTATAGGAGCTTGTAAGAATGTCAACTGAATTATAATGTGATAACTACTTACTTATATAATCTTCCATAGGAGATATATTATGATAAGATTGGCCTTAAGAAGGTGAAATGACCTAAACAATGATTTAGCATCAAAATGAGGGTCGAGTGATTGATGAGGGCAAGATTATACATGTCATCTAGAACAGACCCCACATCCCGATCCTTCCATATGGTTTTAGAAAGGAGAGAGAAACACCTAAACTAAAATTTATGCAATGAATATCATATTTTTTATGTATTTTTGATTTATTAGTATTTCTAAAACCACCAATAGAGCATGGTGTAAAGATAAACAAGTTGTAGAATGACTAGAGAGATGATGATATTGGATTTTGAATGTGATAATTTTTCTTAGCAAGGATACAAGGTCAAACTTGGCATTACACAAGGATAAGTTATCAAATTTTAGTGTCTGCATTTCCCCGCTCTAAGTGTGTTATTGAACATTACATGCTTAAAGAAAAACTATACCTGAGTGTGTACACACACTTTTCCTTCACTCAAAAGGGATTTCTTGATGTGTTGGTGTTGGCATGCTCCATGATGAAACCTACAATACATAGTGTAGTCAATGTATAAGATAGAAACTTAATATTAGCTCAAAATATAGATAATGCTTTATAACTTTGAACATTACAAAAAGCACAAACAGGAAATGTAAAACACGGAAATAATACACTTGTTTGTTTTGCAAAGGGAGGAGCTCCCATTATTTTCGTACCTTGGAGAGTTGGAATGTGCTTTGGAAATGTCATATGATTGGGGTTGATTAGTCTCAAATGTTGTGTCATAGGAGATAATAAAAGAAGAAGGATTATTTTACGAAGAATCCATTTGTTTTTATGCCTTCCGCATTTGAGATTGTGAAGAGAGGAGGAAAGATCAGCCTATGAAGCTCATAGTTTTTCTTTGATACTTTATTTATTTGAGAATCTAGTGAGAGAAGGGGAAATATTTGTCTATCAATATAGAAGTACTACCTCGATGTTTTCCACTAAACCCATGGACCACACCGATGTAGGCGGATCTTGGCCCAAATTGCTCCAACTTGAAAAAAATAGACCTTAGACAAAATGGCCCTTGTCATGCCCCCATAAGGTGTTATTATTTTAATGGAACATAATTTTAAGTGGGTTATTAACCCCTTATAAGTTCCTAATATTATATTTAATATTTATATTAAATATAACTATAAACAATATATTATAATTAATAAATAAAAATAAAAATATATTTTTATTTATTAAATATAACCTATGAGTTTATATTAAATGGTTTTCAACCAATTATGGTTGAAAGGGTGTTTTTGGGAGACACACCCAATCACCCAAAATAAATAGGGCACTTGTGGCCCTTGGAAAAAAACGGAGACAAGTGGAAAGGTGGAAAATAAGTTATTGGACTTGTTACCAAGTGTAAATTACTAGGGTTTCTCAATAAATGGATATCTATTTTTTGGTGGGTTTTTACCTCTTGGAGGTTTTCGCATAGTAAATATTATGTTGGGTTATTTAGTTTAATTATTTAATTTATATTGTAATGTTAGTAGTTTATTTAATGGTTTATATAATTAACTTGATCCTCCCTAATATTTTTTTGAATTGGTTATTTTAGAATTCTCGAAGTTTTTCAGGAGGAGGCCCATGGCCCCAAACCCATTTTGTAACTCTATCTGAAATAACATTATGAAGAAAGAATGAATTACTCATGTACTTTATAACATGTTGTGAATTGTGTCATGCATATCTCAGTACATGTGTAAAAATCCTGTAAAATTATGATATAATTTGAAGAAAATAGAAATTTTCCTTTATGCAGGAAAGTATGGAGAGGTCAATATCATACTTGTTAGAAGCACAATGAATGAGAGGGGGTGAATAATTCATACAATTTTTTTACTTCATTAACCATAATATACATTAACCATTTAAACCATCCATTCAACATCTATAAACAACGTGAGGTTATTAAGTGTGTATCAACCATTTACAAGTGCAAGAGACAAGAGAGAACACATGAACACTAGATATATGTGGGAAACCCTCAATGGGAATAAAAACACACTGAACCTCTGCTTATATTACACAAAACAAAGGACTTGTATGAATATTACACATCACATAAGATTTCTTTAGTGAGACACCAATCCCACAAGGAGCATGAACCACTATTTAGCAAGGCACCAACCCTGAAAGGAAGATACAACCCTCTAGGATGACCAATAACCAACTCATCCATCTGAAGATGAATATCACCTATGGTTTGTATCTCAAACAATTTTTGTGATCACAAGTTCAACTCCATGCACTCAAAACCCTTTTAAATTTCTCTCTCTCCTTACTCAAATCTACTCCTTCATTTATTGATTAGGTCTAATGACCTTGAACATTTACTCCAGTAAACTTGTAAGCTCTTCATGTCTCTTCTAAGCCCTACCCTTGACCCCTCTAACCTCTTCTTTCACCTTCTCTAGCTTGCTCGCATCCCCATCATCTCAACAAGTCTAAATGAGTCATTACAAATCACTTATATACATGTCTCATCATAAAAAAAACCATAGGTCATCTAAGACCATTAAGGTAAATCATGAAAATATGAAAACACATCTATACAATCATATAAATTCACACCAAGAGACCATATAGGTTGGCATAGGCTGAAACAACACACACTTTTCTTCTAGGCCTAAATAAGGTCTTCCTCCTCCAACGAATGCACTATGAACTTCAAGGGAATCAAATAACTTTTTCAAGGAACCAAAATATCTTCACACATTAGGGACATCCTCTAACAGTCTTCAGCAATCTAATCTACCTCTACATCATCCATCATCACTATGAAGCACTCCATTTGACAAACATCTTCAACTAGAAAAATAGTTTGCAAGATCAAGCTTATTCACATATAAAATCACCTCACCAAGGCACAAGTAGCATATGGATGGAAAGGTATTGATGTCTTCTTTCTCACACATCTCATTAAAATATCCAAATCAAGACACATGTCACTCAAACACTTAATCACTAGAACTGCTCAAACCGGGTTTTAGGACTCAAGATGTAGTCAACTCCTCATCAAGTACCAACACGTTAAAGTTCACTTTCAATCTCAACCACCACTTGGAACACTTCAATGACACTCATACAAACATTCTCAAGCACTTAAAACCATATGTTACATGGAGAAAAACTCACTTGCACATTTGAACCTCAAGGATTCTTAAGAGACCTCATAGGGCAGTTTATCTTATTAGAGATAAACCATGGAATCACCTCAACTGATCAAATCAAATAATATAACACATCGTGTAATATTTCAACACACTATCCAAGCTCATAAAATGTTGCTATAACATGCAAAACCACACAAGACCTTTCAGACCAAGATGATTGATTTTAGCCCTTCCAGCCTCAAGCAAGTAGACCACCATTGGTGAAAGGTTTCACCAATTTCTTGCACACAACCTGTATGAAACTTGTCATGGATAGTAATAACACATCCTACTCTTTCTAACATATCAATATTTGCATCATGAACCCTACTATGCCTAATTATTCAAGCAAATTATTGTAAAATAAAGATAAAATTGTATTATACCGATGACTTGAAGCATGCCACCAATGCCAAAATGAACTAACATTCTTCAACAATCTAATCTACCTTTGTGTCGTCCATCATCACTATGAAGCACTCCATTTAACAATCATCTTCAACTCGATCTTAACAATTAGAAAAATAGTTTGTAAGATCAAGCTTATTCACATATAAAATCACCTCACCAAGGTACAATTAGCATATGGATGGAAAGGTATTGATGTCTTCTTGCTCACGCATCTCATTAAAATCTCCAAATCAAGACACAGGACACTCAAACTTAATCACTAGAACTGCTCAAACCGGGTTTTAGGACTCAAGATGCAATCAACTCCTCATCAAGTACCAACACCTTAAATTTCACTTCCAATCTCAACCACCACCTGGAACACTTCAATGACACTCATACGAACATTCTCAAGCACTTACAACCATATGTTACATGGAGAAAACTCACTTGCACATTTGAACCTCAAGGATTCTTAAGATACCTCATAGGGAAGTTTATCTTATTAAAGATAAACCATGGAATCACCTCAACTAATCAAACCAAATGATATAACACATCATGTAATATTTCAACACACTATCCAAGCTCATAAAATGTTGCTATAACATGCAAAACCACACAAAACATTTTAGACCAAGATGATTGATTTTAGCCCTTCCAGGGCCTCAAGCAAGAGACCACCTTTGGTGAAGGGTTTCACAAATTTCTTGCACACAACTTACATGAAAATTTTCATGGATAGTAATAACACATCCTACTCTTTCTCCCATATCAATATTTGCATCATGAGCCTTCTATGCATAATTGTTCAAGCAAATTATTGTAAAATAAAGATAAATTTGTATTATACCAGCTGACTTGAAGCATGCCACCAATGCCAAAATGAAATAGGAATATTCATCTTCATCACCAAATCATCAAACAAAAAATATAATTCATTTCATGACCAAAAATTCAAATAGTTCATATCGCTCAAGAAGGGTTTAACTAGGGCTTCAAACCTTCTTAGCTTCTTAACAATGGTTCATAAATATTTGATGACCAAATCAATCCATTATTTTTGAAAAAAACTCTTGAATCAATTCCTAAACATCCCATAAAATATTAGGTTCCCATACACATCTCACACATGTGGGTGAGCATTTAAAGTTCACAATCAAGCTGATTTTTGCCTTCTCAAGAATTCGGTATGACCAAAAATCAATTTTCTTGTTTTTTCTTCACAACCTTGACCTAAATTTTTTCCCAAAGCACCATATAAAACTCCTCTAAGATTTATAACTCTCATCCATGCCCTACAACCTCTGAATCTGTACATATACTAAGACTTACCATGTCTTTCCTTGCCTTGTCTTATAGTCCTGCTTCAAAATGACCTTCATCATACACTATATACCTAAAAACTAACCTAATGTACCTCCTACACATGTTGTAAAACCTCAACATACATCCCAAATGCTTACATTGACCTTTTTTCTTCACTCCTCAACCTATCATGTCATCTTGTTTGAGCTAGGTCTAGGAATAAGCCTATAATGACTTGACTCAACACATGACTCTAGTGATTTGACCTTGTTAACCTCTTACAGACTCATTAACACCTATGAAACATCATACTAAGCATGTTATACCTCATGAAAACTTTTGACCAACTTTGGAGCTTCATTTTATGACCATGCAAGCTAGAAACATGCACTTAACTATGCATGTTGACCAAGACACCATCGAGACACCAACATTGACACTACCAATTAACCCTCAAGCTTGATAATGACTAACATATCATGGAGACACCTATAATCCCTTTTCCATCAATGACATTTAACATCAATAACAACTACATAGAAATGGTTCCCAACAATCTCCTCCTTTTTCATTGATGGAATCCACCTTCAAAACCTTGATGGCAACCAAATATGCATACACCTAAAAGAATCTCTATTGACTTATTTTCATGTTTATGAGCATAATCTCCTTTTTTGAAATCTATGATAAAGGCACTATTTGAAAACTTGACATGAAAACTAATGACAACAAACAATGATGATAAAGAATCAACTTACTTTCTACCTCCTTGGTCTTCATTAACATTCTTGACTTCAACAGCAACCAACGGACCTGATCATGTCCTTGCACATGCACATTGCTCCCCCGAGAAAGCATACACTAATTTTATCTTCATGATTTTCTGTAGACATCTTCCCGAGTCTGAAATTCTAAGAATCATGCAACTCACTTCTTAGATGAATCTGCATAATATCTTCAAAAGCTTCACATAGCTACCTTGAACCAATCACACACCAATCTTGAGCTAAATCAAGTTGATAAAAACTTCAACATAGCTCTCCCTCATATCATACATACTGGCTTAATCCTCTTGAAACTCTTTTGATCATAATCTATGCTTTCAATCTTCATAATGATTTGTAACGTGATTTCTTCATCCTTGGATAAGCTCCCCGGAACTATATTTTATGACTATGTCTTCCTTGTCCTTGAGCAACAAAACTCCCCTTGGGATGATGTAACATTTAAACTCCAAATGCATATCTGAATCCATCTCTCCCTAAGATGATATGCTCATACATAGCTACTTGGATCATCTTTTGGTCATTGCAACATCAAACTTCTCTTGTATACTACTCCAAACTAATGAATTCCTAGTCATGAAGACCATTATAACTCCATGCTATTCTACAAACCCTACTAAAGAACATCATCTTCATGAGAATACATACCTATGTCATTTTAAATCTTCTTGAAACTCCTTCATGCCTAAACATCTCAACATTTTCACGAAACCGACAGACGTTAATGCTCACTTCTTTCCTTCATGAGACATGACACATCTCAAAATTGATATAAATTTTAGGCACTAAGAGGGGGGTGAATCAGTGCACCTTAAAATTTTGATAACTTTTCACAATATTAATAGGCTATTCAAATTATATCATCAATAACCATAAGAGACTAGTCACATTCAAACATGAGCATGAAACAAGAACACACGCATCGACACCTAATTTAATGTGGGAAAACCTTGAAGGGATAAAAATCCACTAAAACCAAAGAACTAGCTTGAACAAATTGTCCTATGAAGGTTACAATGATTTCACAATTGAGCATCAACTCAAAATGAAGCTAAAACTCCAAAATTTAACCAAGCATCCACCTAGTCTTTTGAAAGCTTCTACTTGCATGGAATCTCCAACTCCCAAATTTAGTCAAACACCTAATGACCTTATATAAAATTCAACTTATAAGGGAGCTTCAACTCCTCAATTGCTAAGCTAACAATTAGTCTTCTGCAATGTTTTGATCACTCTGATGATTGTCTCACACACCAGATTATGACCACTAGATCAACTCATTCTTCTTCTCATTTCACCCTCATAATTCACCTTTCTTCTAATCACCCAATCATTTGCAAAGCATTGTTATAAAAACCTCATTCCACACACACATATGCTTGTCATACTTCACTTCTTGAATCACTTTAACAAGAACCTAATTGTTAGGTGTTCAACTTGTTGCAATATCTCAGTCAAGAAGCCATTTATTCCTCACCTTGATTCACCTATATTTCATGGTCTTAACCTCCTTCAAATCATGGTCATTAGTAACTCATTCTTATGCACACTCTTCTTTAATTAAAATAGATTTTTGCTTCTTTTACGATTCTATCTACATCAACAATTCTCCATGTTTTCAACAACATGTTGATGTACAAAAATAAGATTTTAATAACAAGATAAGCTCACACACATGACTCTTACACTTCAAATACACAAACATTTCACCTAACTCACTTTCCAATCATGTACAAGGAGATAAAAGGTATTCAAAAGGAGTTGTCATATTGTAATGATTTCTCCGACATAATGTCGGTTACCTTACCTGCACTTTCAAAAAAATTCAAGATTCTTTGTCACCAATGATGAACATATGAAGATTTTTAACTCCCTAACATTCTGATTACAATTGTTAAGATTATATGTCTTACCCTGTACAAATTTGGTGATTCATTTTGATTGTAATTGTCATATTTGCTCTTATTTGACCTTTGGTAAGTGAACTTATTTTTGGCATTTTCAGGACCTAATGTTGGGTATCATTGACATGAAAAAATGTTACAAGAGTCTTAAATATTCTTTATAACTTATTTTCAACTTCATTCTTTGCCATTTGAGCTTTCACACTACTTTGGAGCACAAGGAGAGCACTAGTAGCTAGAAAATCTACCAAAAAGTTGAGCATGAAAGATGAGCTCTTATCAAGTTTTCATTCAAAAGTTTAGGATTATAGGATGACTTCACATCTACACCAGAGGCTTGCATTTCATTTCATCACAGGTTGAAGCTCCTTTTTAATCATTTACCATACTATTTCATGCACAATTAATGAGAACCCGGGTCAAAATTTTGTGTTTTATTGACAAGTTAAAGTGAATGATCTTCAAAAAGTTTCTCAACTTGGGAGGATGATTGAGGGATTTGCATCATCTACCACTATCAAGGAAACAAGGCACAAATGATCTTCTTCTTGAACTATGCATTGAGACAAGGTATGAGGCAATTTTTTCAATATTTCCTTCACATTCGTCACCACTCGGTCATGAATTTCTGTATATCACCTCATTGATTCAACAACAAATTTCACTAGGTATATAGATGATATGATACTCACCAGGTTGTCTTGTCCTCCATTCCATAGCTTAAAAGTTAAAACAAGCATGATCTTCAAACTATTCTCATTTAGACTTGATGAAAACTAAGAATCCGACTTATTTAGTTTGTGCTTCACCTACAAGACTTATCTTTCACACCACATTATTCCATTCACACTTCAACAAGCATGAAACCATCATTCTCAACCATTATCTTTGGACGGGGTGAATGAGAAAGACCTAGATTTCATTCTCAAAACTCAACTCCTATAGACTACCCCGAGATGGCACTTTCAGTCCCTTAAGATTTGTTCACACAATCACTATACACTTTATCATGACATCAGTTTGATCATATTGCATTTTTCCCATACAACATGTATAAAGTATTTTAGCCCTTGAAAACACAATCTTTCATAAAAAAACTCCCATTTCTAAAGGATTGTGTTTTTCCATGTTAGTAATTTGTGAATGACCAAGTCTATCAAGAAAAACTTGAGATTAGCCCATATCTCACCTAAAAATTTTCATGGATATTAGAGACAAGACTCACACAACCTCGTACACCACCGATACGAACTTGAAACCATCTTGGCAGGATAGGGTACACAAAATCTTGCAAAATAGAGATGAACTTGTATTGTTTAGTCATGACTGAGGATAAAAATACCATCAACTTGGATTAGGAGGAATTTTAATTAGTCCTACTTGGTTTATATGTCTTGTACATATGTGTTTATGTCTTCAAAATCATTTTACTTCTATCGCTACAACATCGGGGTTTATGGAGAGTTTGGACAAGTGAGAGAAAGTAAAGATAACTTTCTTGTTCTTCAACCATTTGACCTCAAACTTTTTGAAAATGTTATCTATTTGAATGATCTTCAAAAAAATCCTCTTTTGATTTATCTAAAGAATCCTTGTCGATTTTTAGTAAAACTTCCATATCTTTCACAAAACTCATTCTTTTGTCCTGAAATTTTGTCCACACCTTCTCAACTCTATCCATGATTTCCAATGGCCACTTTGTCCTAGTTCACTCTACAAAGATATTCCCCATCTAATTTGTGTATCATTTTATCTCTAGTTATGAGAAATTATACTATTCATACATGTATAAATTCTGAATTCACCTCCTTAGACACTTGTGAATCTCTGTACACATCATATACCATCATATTGTGTTCATTCCATGCTTAGTTTGCATCATTATACCTTGGCTCATCATCCTCATCTACCTAATGGGTTTGTCTTAACTTAAAATCCTCAAAATGACCATCTTCATGCCCTATAAGCCCGATTCTTGACATGATACTCCTCATATGCATGTTATGCGAGATCATATTTCTCCAAACATGCTTTCCCTATGTTTCCTTGATGCATTTATCACGTTTCCATGAAAATATTTTTGACCTAGGACCAGGATTAATCCTAGAGATAACGGAATCTTCATGAATTGACCATGTTGACTTGTTACAAACTCATTAACATCTCACACACATCTTATGGACCACATTTGACCTTATGAAGTCTTCATACAACCTTGGGAGGACTTAGAGGACAATGTTTTTGTTTGACCATCACATAACTTGCTTGTTTGACCATGTACCTAGACCATGCCTAAACACATGGCATCATGACTTGACACTTCATGAAGACACTGGACAATTTGGGAAGACACTTGGACACCTTGGATATCCTATGAAATGACTGAACACTTGACATTAATGATAACACATTACCGTGACATCCAATTAAAACTACCCTTCAAACTCGTAAATCACTTCTTAAAGACTTACTTCATGGACTCATAAAGTTTCAATATGAATCATTCACACCTTGAAACACTTCATTTTTAAATAACATGATTAACCCATAATAGTCACTAAGTACCCATATAGTTTCATATATTCTTATTAAATATACACTGAATTTTATCATCTTCTTCATATCAGGTCAACAAACTTAGTGCTTACAAGTTTTTCATTAGTTCATAGGGACACACCATCTTAACACAAATCTTCATTGCAATATGCAAAATAAGTCACCAATACTTACTAGCAACATTCATAGAAACCATGGTGATGTATACATAGCTTTGTCTAAATTCTTAACTAGATGCAATATCCTTTTCACAATAATATCAAGCTTTGACATGTCATAAGAATTGAAACTAAAACTGCATCATAGCCTATTAGATCATACCATTGAATCCCATATAAAACACACTCCTTAATGCAATAGTATTATATGAATTTGATGGTCTACAATCCTTTAATTTTCTTCTTTGAGCCATACAAGGATTAACACAACTTTAAGGTCACTAAACCGGCCATCAAATCAACATATATTGCATTCACCAATGAATCAGCCAACAAGTCAATTTTAATATCATTATTTCATACCTATCTAAGGTCACACCATCTCTTTGAGACACTATCGGACTTTCATAGATGACACAATGCTTCTTCTTCATCCTGAGTGCATTCACAACTTCATAACTTCTTCTTATAGATCATCAACATTTACTTATAACTTTATACTTCTTCTAGGAGCTCCTACACTATTTTGCAACATACTTGAAGACCTTTAGACATTTTCATTGCTAAACTAAGACCATTTTCATCAACAAGGTGTCAACAACATGCACTTCATGCAGCCAAATTTTACGGAGATACTTTCATACATTATCAAACTATGCATCCTTTTGTGTGCTTTTGAGAAAACGAGACAACTTCAAAACATCACCAATGTTACATACCATGACCATACCTTGGTATCTTAACCAAGACTCCATGACATGCGACAATGAATTTTGGACTAACACAAGGACTCTTTACATGAACTGGAAATGATGATAACTTGAAAAGCTTACCTCTTACTTGATTCAGATCACTTTGCAAACTCGGATATACTTCACTTATCTTTCACATAGCTATATTAGAGCTTCAAGAGACCTTTCACCATACTTAACATACTTCAAATGCATTCAAACATATTTTGTAGACCTAAAAGGAGACTCCACACATCTCAAGATGATAACATAATCATTCTTCAAATCTGGACATTTCATTTTGTCGAGCAATGTAGTTTCATGACACAAGCCAATATGCCGTACACATTCCATACATTTACATCAATTTCATGTATTAATAATCTTCTTGAACATATACACACCAATTCTAGATTCAAATTTATCTTTGACAACATATTGAACCTTTACACAACAACATAGATAGCAATGCAACCTACATTGCTTCTCATGAGATATGAATGCCTTCAAGAAGCATAATGAAGACACCCTTTGCATCTTAGGACACTAGAAAAGTAGGAAATCATCAAATGAGCCCAAAGAATCCACCTCTTCCTTCCTTCTTGACTTCTTGGATGGTGCAAACACAAAATCACATACTTGGGTACATTTATAGATCATAATCATGTACCATTATTCATATGATTCCTAAGTGAGAAATATAGTAATTGACATCTATCTTTGGCCTATTTCCTATCTTTCTTGTTTCCTCTTCAGTCTTACACACCTCATGGCTCGGTTTGATCTTCATTCCTTTATCTTTATTTACTTTGGACACCGGCGCCTTCATCCCCTCTCGGGTGTCCTCGACCTCTTTGTATCTTACTCACCCCTTTTGGGCCTCTTTTTATCTTTTGGGCATCTTGTTTTCTTATGGGTCATCTTTTTAGTTGTCAATTACGAAATTTAAACAAGGGAATCATATAAATACAAATTTATGTGACCATAATAAAGGACCAATCTCTAAGCATATACTATCATCACCTAAGGTTGCATCTAAAGGCATTCTAAGAGCATCAAGGCATCCATCTAGCATTCACTCAAGGGATAAGGGACTGAATTTTCTACATACACGCATAGGAGGGGAAGTTCATTTTTCCATCCACACATCTACTTACATTGCTACATCTAGTTATTGCTTGCTATTAAGTGCATCTTGCACAAGAGCTTCCTAGGGCACGATTTCTACACACACACACACAAGAACTACATGGAGTCTAAGATGTAGTGTAATGCTCGGTTGTAAGTTCACTTTATCAGGTGATGTCGGGGTCAATTTGAATCCCCATTTGCATCTTTTTTATTTTTAGGATTTAATGCGTTTTGGGGTCTTGCAGGCTATCTTTCTCTTTGCAAGTTACCGCGAATTCTGCAGACATAGTATGACACATAGGAAACCAACAATGAAGGTTAGCAACCAACTTGCGACACCAAAAAAATAATATTTCGATCTCTTGCACAAACACAGGTGCCCAGAAGAAGACTCTGGCACCTAAGTGCCCCTGACCCAATCCAAGCACCCTAGTCCAAGTTCATCCAACAGTTGCAGAATTTGTCAGGCATAGTTACGACAATTTTCTCTTGTTCATCAGTCTTCCAGTTTAGAACACTACATGATTTATTATGAAATCAGCTAAGTCTTGTATTCCCTCTCTTACACCTAGGATTTAAATTTTCATTAGCTTATTGCTTGTGTCAGATTTTTGATTTATCATTTATTTATTATATGTGACTCTGTAATATATTAGGTTTTAGCATAATTATATATTTTTAAATCATTTGGTGAACCCGTCTCATTCAAACACTCTTGGGTCCTCATATTATCACTTCTTTCATTTTCCTAGGATCCTCTCATCATGGATATCTCCATTCATGATTTCTTGCTAGCCAATCTTGATTATAGAGCTAAAATCATTTCTCTCTTGGCTAATACTCACATTCCTTCTACTACTCATCTAGACGTAGTATATCAATCATTCGTAGATGCATTTTCTCAACAAATTACTTTCCCATCTGATATAGCTGACAATATTTTTGTTTATGATAATGATCCTCCCCTATATACCGGCTCACATTTATAACATGGGTATCAAGTGGACAATAATCGATAATGGATATGAGCTCAATCTTTGTACTTTATCACTCCTTCATAACATTGGTCTTTCCTCAGCTTTTGTTAACCCAACATCCATTTCTCTTTGTGTGTATGATTATTCTATACATCCATGTATAGGCACTATCACTTTACCACTCACAATTGGGCCAAAAACTATTCCTATTATATTTTTTGTTATTGATATCCTAGTTCAATATAATTGCTTACTTAGTAGGCCATGGCTTCATGCCATGTAAGCAATGTCTTATACATTTCACCTGGTGCGTTAAATTCTTACATGAGGGATTTGAATATATAATCATCATTGATCATGACCCATTAAAATATTTCCACCTAGATCCAACCACTGCGTTACCTACTCCAACTTCTTCTACTGATACAATGGGATGCATTGACAATGTCCCTTCCACTTCACCCTCAACCCCTCCATCTACTAAAGTTATAGTTCTTTTTTAAAGGGTCTTGTCCATACATTGGACATCATACCACCTTCCTCATCTTCTCATGAGGAACTTGCATTTGCACTTCCTCATTTCACATGCACTCTTTTCATGAATAATTCTTATTGGCCACACATTCCATTCAATCCCACTTTCTTTGACATTGTTTGCACACATGATGGTTTAGCTTGGTTGGGATTCACACACGATGATCTCCTTCCTCCACCTCATTTTCCTCATCTTTTTCATGAATATATTTGCATCACCGCTACTTATGGCCTCCACAGTTTCCATCTATCACTCTTTGCACACACTTCTCACACTTCTCCACTTACACTTGGGCAGGCTCTTAGATTGACTACATTTATGGAAATTTGGATCCTAATCATATTTATATCTCATGTCCAATGCCTTTCGACCACATTTCTATTTGCAATGATTCATTTCTCGACTATACAAAAAATTTACTCACTCATATGCACATGGTTGTCCACTACCACCTTTCACTGATGAGGAATACGCACTGGGCATGTACAATTTATGCCGCAATGGCTCCTTACATTATCAACCGCATACTATTACTTACTAGGTCTATGATGCATCTCCATTTGGTTTCAACCATGACCATGATGATCTCTTAGACAATGTTACTTGATTTTTCTTCACATTATACACTTGGGGGCGTCATGTTTATTCCCCTCCTCCTAGCATCGTCCGGTGTCTCTCATTTATAATATTGCACTCTGTGATCCATACTTTCTAATTCTAAGCATCATTACACATCTTGATACACTTTGTATCATCATTACCCTATGACACACTCTTGTGCTAAGGTTCACACTTAACTGTTAAGGGTATACTACATCCATGAACCTCACATCATACACACGACACATCTCTCTAGAACCACATTCTCACACATCACACTACCCTATGATGCACTCTAGTTCCATGGTTCATACTCAAATGTTGAGGGTCTAAATATGAAATGAACCTTACCACATTCACTCTTCACACTCTATGCTTCATTGATCTATCTATCTACCATGCATCTTCAAATGATTTCCCTATGATGCACTCTTGTGCTATTGTTCACACTTGACTATTGAGGGAATACAACATTCATGAAACTCACAAAATACACATTTCATGCTCCACACTTCATGATACATCATTCTAGAACTTTCTTCTCACACATCATATTATCCTCTTCTATAATATACACTCTATGCTTCATTGATCTATCTTTCTAGCATCTCTTTCAAACCATTTCCCGATGACACACTCTTGTTCTATGGTTCATTCTTGATTGTTGAGGGGTATTTTATAAATGAAACTTATATCATACATATTCATCCACATACACTTAGGGGGAACGCTACTCCTATCACACTCATGTTGCATATCATTCCATCTCACTCATTCACAACATATTGCATATCTTGGTTGCATCTATTCTTGCTTTCTTATACTAGTTACATGCACACTTTGTTTCACATGCTAGATGGATACTTTATATGTCATTATCTTTATCATATACACATGTGCTTTCACTTATTATCTAGTTGTGCATACAACCTTTACATAGATATTTACACACAACATGAATGTTTGAAACCGTGTACCTCTTACCAGTCCCACCGAGGCTCCTAGGGGCATCTAATTTTGTACACACTACAGGTGTTATTGTTTCATTTTATACTACTTCTTATTCTTACTAGCACACTAAATTTTCCATTGATCATACACAATTTGACATATTTTTATCTTTCTAACATGCTAACAGTGTGTCATGTGCAACATTTGCTTTGCATGAACTATTTACTACCATGGTTTTCGATACTTTGCATGATATTGTTTGACATTATCTTCTATTGTATGCCATTGTTTGCGGGCTATGCCCTATACCTTTCTTGTTCATTGCTTGTATGCTTTTGTCTGATTTCATCCTGATTGTCTTGCGACATTGTGAGTGATGTCCCATGTTTGAAACCTACTTTTTGCGATCTACATTGTCTTCTTACTAGTTAGACTACACATTGTCTTCTATATGCGTATTTGTCTTGATTTCACTAACACATGTTTCTAGCCACTTCATTTGCATATGCCTTGGTTTTTACCAAACACATTACCCCCTACAGGTATCAATTTCAAATCAACATTCGGTCCTCTCCTTAAGGTTGAATCCTCCTTGCGATGTCACATGTACTCAAAATGAGGGGGCATACATTGGGTGAATAATTCACCCCATAAAGAAGCTCGAGCTTATGACAGCCCGTATAGTACAGAACATAACAAATCTATAGTTACAAAAACAACCCGATTCGACTTGGTTCTACAGTTCAACACAAACACCAGTGCCCAAATATAAACACTAGTGTTTGGGAACTTCCACCTTTCTTGGGCACCTATGACAAGGGGTGGTTACAGTTACTTTCTCATATCAACGTAGTTTTCAACATTTCATAAAGTATTTTTTAGATTACATGCACAATCCTCCAAAGAATCGAATGCATTCTATCTTCTTTTTCTACTTGTATCGAACTAGATGGAATATGAAACAAAGTAGGATCACACCATTTGTAGTGGTGTATAAATTTGGGAAGCAATCAGAGATGGATAATAACACTAGACCTTTCTCCCTAACACTATTCTATTGTGGCGTGAGATCACCCAAAAAATCCATTCTTGGCATGAGATCACCTAAAAACTTGTTGTTATATAGCAGTTCATGACGCTTTCTATCCCTTTCACCGATCATGGATCAGGTGCACATGTTACTTTTTACTACTTTTTTACATTTTTTCATACATTTACAGAGTTTTCATAACACGTGGCTTTGACTACTCTTTCGCTCTTCTTTTTGTAGGTATTTCCTTAATACACAACAAGAAGTAGCTCCACATCAAGCACAAGTGACAATAAAAACAAGTACAACACAATAGAACTCATACACTTCACCCCTAGGGTCACTTCCTCTTCCTTAGCTTCCACGCTTCTTTTTTATCACTCCACACTTTTTCTTGTCTCTTTGGCATGCTTTCACCATCGAGATACATGGTTATCACGTAGACATATCTTATCTAATTTATGTTATCGAGTATTCAATCAATAAGATAAAGTGGGGGAAAATGTAAACAAAAATCACAAACTTGGGTATATTTCTAGGCCCTAATCACATACCACTATTCATATGATTCCTTAGTGATAAAACTAGTATTGACATCTATCATTGGCCTCTTTTCTATCTTTCGTGTTTCCTCTTTGGTCTTACACACCCCCAACCCAGCTTTTATCTTCATTACTTTATATTTATTGACTTTGGACACAAGTGCCTAGGCACCCTCATCACTTCTGAAGCTCTTTAGAGGTATTAGATGATGAAGTGGAAGCTTCACTCAGCTTTGACTCACAGGGGTGGGTATAGGAGCTAATGTAGGATAGTATCTCGGGCTTCCTAACTCGTGGTACAGAGGCATGAATGGCATAGGAGTGAATTTTCTAGCTTGAATCAAACGGTTCTCACCCCTTTGGAGAGGCTATAGGCTACAGTAATGTAGTGCCCCCATTGATCAATCATCGAGAGAAATATCATAATTTAAAGCCCTAAGAAAGTATAAGAAGCACCTTCATTAGTGGGATTTACTATTGTTGGAATCTTATCCCGTGTCCGCTGGAATCTAAGGTTGAAGTTTGTCAACTACTCGTCGCGTGGCTTTCTTGATTGTTGTTAGTTTCTCCAACAAAGACAAGTTATCACCTTTTTCCCCAAACTGATTGTGAAGAGCCGTGCGTAGCTAGTTCCGCCTTCGGATAGAGCACTTCCAAGACTCCTGAACCATTGTGAAGCTTTCCCTTTGAATGAAGAGGTGAGCAGCTTGACTACAATGTCCATCTCATGGATCTCGTGGATTGTACAGACATTTGCAATATCTTGGACATGGTCACCAAGAGAAGTTTGATTTTCCCCAATGAAATATGGGATGCTCTTTAATGCTGCAATCGGAACTGGGTTTTGTGCATTCAAGGTGAGTGGACTACTACCAATGAAGTTGACATATGGATTTGGTTGTGCCATTCTGATTGGCCTAAGAATCCTTGTAGATTGAAAGAAAGGCCTTGTAGGTGGAGGTGTTGACAAGGTTCTGCTTGGTGGAGATGGAGACCTCTGAACTCTTCTTCCTCTCCTTTCTCTACCTGGGATAGACACAAGTATTCAAATATACCTTCTTTCCTTGCTCTAGACCAGGTTTTTCTCATGAATCTCCCAAGCTTGGGCTGCTGAAACCAATAGATTTGTTTCTTTTGGAGTCGCCAGATGTACAATTTAAAGCTTCTTAAAAGTGAAAATCACAGAAAGTGTAGATCAATCCCTACTGTAATAAGATGGAGACTTCTTAGTCCCACCAGGCATGCCAAAAATGTTAGTGCTGAAATCACAGCACCCCCAAATGAGTCGTTGGATATACTTTTCTAAGGCAGACTCATCTGGTGTGATTGCATAACATTGAACTTTCCCCAAGGTGTGGGACCTTGCAAAATGGGAAAGCTCTCCAGATTAAAGGTTGGTTCCTTATTCCTTTGTTTAGGTGCATACGTGAGAACTTGCAGAGGATCTATTTCTATACCTAATCTAAAACTTGCCAAGGAGATAGGGATAAAAGAGTATAAGAAATAAGAAATAACTAAACTACCAGGTGATGCACCAAAGGAATGATGAACACTTATTTTTCTAATAGACACAAACCAACAAAATGTATACAAGTAACAAGCACGAGATAGCTAGATATGTAATGGGCGACTAGATGAAAGCAAAAGAGACAAGAAAGGATCTAAAATCGATCACAGATGTGTTTTATTTCTCTATAGATTGATACAGTCCATTACAAAGTAGCGAAGAGGTAGAAACGTAATGCAATTTTTGATGGAAGGCCTGAACCCCACAAATCCCTTTGTTAAGAGGAGAAGGGAGCTTTCAAAACAAAGAATAGATTCGATCGTAGAGAAGAAAGAGAGAGAGAGAGAAGCCGGAAAAGTAGGTCGGAAATCAACCATTGTTAATGCTTCTGATAAAATCTTCCCCCAAATCCATCTTTACTACATCAATCCTTCATTCGGCGCCTTGAAGGAAAAGGAAACAATGAAACATATCAAATCTGATCTGGTTGTTGAGGCGAGAAGATCCCGCATTGAAATCCTGAATACATTTTCTCCATTTTTCTTCACCTAACCTCCTCAAAAATAAAGTCTCAGACCTCCATGGCATGGGCGAGGCCGAGATCTTTCCAACGGCATCAGATTTTCAATATTTTGAGCCCTGAGTCGAAATATATGCCCCTTCAAAGTTTGTATCGGGTCCGTACAGATATGAGGGCAGGAAAACAACTTGAAAAATGGGTCCCCTTTTGATATGGGACACGTGGCAGTAGATTGGAACAAAAATCAGGCCTACGGGTCCGCAATTTATCTTTTTCCCTTTCCTCTGATTCCCGCTTTGGCTTTGACTCGGGCCCAAATGTTGACTTTTTCCCTGGGCGAGTTGCGGGCTATTTTACAACTTTTATCCTTTTGAGATAGCAAGGGGAAAAAAATCAATTTCCCCCCTGACGCCCCACTCTCCCCTAGGACACATGGCAGTCTAGCGCTTGTTTAGAAACCTTTTCTCTATTCACCCCTTGAATCAGCGTCATATTGACACTTGGCATTCTCCACTTACACCTTTATACTTAGCCAATTTTGAAGCCTTTTCTGTCCACCTTTTGACTCTGTTTCCTCTTATGCGGGATCGTGGTCGATCCAATATTTGGCACGGGGGAAAATATGGATAACAATTTGGTGACTCACAGGGGTATCTACCTACTAGATGAAAAGACCAATTGCCTTGTCATATCCATTGGGCATGGAGTCGAGAAAGACGGTTTGGTATTGATTCTGCCTCTGATTCATGAGCCCGACTACTTACACTCTCAATTTTCATAAGAAATCTTGAAATGAAGGTTTCTGAGAGTAGAAAATTGTTTTAACTCCGGGGTTTCATCTGTCTTTCTGAATGGACTGCACAAGAGCCACAAAACAACACCACACTATATACAAAATTTGAAATCATACATGCTCCAAATAGAACATGCAGAGCATGCAAAACACTTAGGATAAAAGTAATCTACACTATAGCAAGACAATGTGCATAAGCACTTAGAGGAAAGAGACAACTAAACTAATATGTACAGGGTGAGAACTCCCTTTTAGTAGCAGTGTTTAAGATAGATCCCATTTACTGGAATCTACAACTCTTCACCCTCCAATGTAGACAATTGGAAAGCATTGCTACTTTTGCATCTTTTGATCATATAGGGGCCACTCCAGATGGCATCAAATTTGGAATGCCTTCCTGGTTTTGCTCGATCTGCATTCCATTTCAAAACCAAGTCTCCTTCCTGGAAGGTCCTTTACTTTTGTCTTCTTATCAAAGCATTTCTTGATTGAAGCCTGATTCTTCTCTATTGCTTAGAGAGCATGCTCTCTAGTTTCTTCTAATTCTATCAGCTCTGCATACCTAGCCTCCATTGGTCCAAATTTAGACATCTCTAGTTATTTCACGAGCTCCAATGTCTGGTAACTCAAGTGATATAGGCAACATTGCCTATTTCCCATATACGAGCTTGAATGGAGAGTTACTTGTAGATCTCTTGGGTGTTATTATGTCATCCCATAAGGCCATTATGAGCTTTGTGTGACAGTCCTCTGATTCTCATCAAGAGTTCTTCGATGATCTTTAGCGAGTTCTTGTTTGTGGACTCACTGCCATTACCTTGAGGGTAATAGTTTGATAAAGTACTCAAATAAGTCCCATTCTTGAGGGCCCATCCTGTGATTTTGGAGCGTATAAATGCTAATGCATTGTCTAATATGATGGTGGCTAGCACTCCAAATATGGTCACTATCCCTTCATAGAAATCCATGATACTAGACTCATTTGCTTCATTGAGTGCCACTGCCTCGATCCATTTGGTGAAATAATTTGTCACTGTTAGGATTCATTTGTGACCTTGTCTTGAGTTTGGATTAATGAATCCAATGAATTCCAATCCCCATTGCATGAAAGGTTGGTCAACTAAGATTGGGTGCAATGGAAGTGCTACTAGCTTTTCCTTGCCCTTGAAGAATGCACAATTCTTGCACCTTTTGATCCATGTGTAGCAGTCACTAAACGCTCTGGGCCAATAATATCCTGCTTTCATGATTTTGAGTGATTTTACTCTTGGAGAAAAATAGCCTCCAACTGCTTCAACATGGAATTCTTGTAGCACTCTCTCCACCTGATCTGTCCTAATGCATCTCAGCAGAATGCCATTGATGTCCCTCTTGAACAAGACACCATCAATAAGAACATATGGGATGGCCTATAGCCTGAAATGCCTTCTTTTTGCTTTACTCATCCCATGAGGACACATGCCTATTTAAAGGAAGTGCACCATATCTTGGGTCCAACAAGGAGTAGGTACATCATCTCTCCCTTCTTCTTGATCTTCTTATAGAACAAGAACAACCTCCTTTTCACTATCTATTTCATCTTGTTGACCTGAGGCTAGTTGTTCACACAACCCATTCCGACGGAATAGTTTGGTGACCTTGATATCAATGTCATATTCCATGACACAGGTGATCCATCCTATGCACTTTTCATTCAGGTCCTTACTGAGAAGGAATTCTTTAACTCCCGCATGGGAGACCAATAATTGGATTTTGTTGTTTGAAACCAAATGCTTAAATTTCTTCAGTCCTTTGATTACGGCCCAGAACTTGCTTCTCAATAAAGGAGTACCTTACCTCATAATCATCCAAACTCTAACTAGAGAAAGTGTTGGTCCGAAAATCTTTCGTTTGGGTAGACCTATGGATAAACGAGCCAACAATGTGCAGGGCATAGCCCCTCTTTGAGTCAGCAAAGCGAAACTGGTTTATTGCTATTCTACCAGCAGGAATCTATGCAAGTCTCACAAATTCTGCCTTCGGGGGTTTGGGATCTCATCCCAGTAGGGGTGTTTCCAACTGTGAAAAGAAAGGAAAGGAAGAGGGGATGAAGAAAGAGCAGGTCCGAAGGGAGAAAAGAAATGAATTCCAAAGCAGAAAGGTCAGAAGGTTTATGTTTTGGGATTGGTAGTAAACAGAGCCAAACCTACTTGCATAAACGAGCAAAGCAATACTGATGATGAATAAATGACAATAAAACAGAAGCAGATCCAACAGAATAAACACACAGATCTAACTTAAGAAAGATCTAATGCACATAACACATGTATTCAACATAAAGTCTAAATATTGTATTAATATTTTTCTTCTGTTACAAAAAGCTCAAAGTCTTTTTTCCTCACTTCTATTTTTCATCTGAAAGATATTCATCCATCTATAATACAACAAGTATTGGGGTATTTATAGAAGAAGAAGAGAAAAGAAGGCAAAAAGGAGCCAACAACTTATTTACAAAGATATTTACAAAATATCTAAAAGTCATGTTGACTTTTACAACTTGATGGATGACATCATCCCATGATGCAACATGGATGATGTCATCATTTGATCAACATACTTCGATATTCTCGAAAGAAATCCGAAGAAGAGAGAGAGAAGAAGAAGAAGAAGAAGAAGAAGTAGCTACTCGTCGTCGCCATCCTGCACCGAAAGGGGGTGGATTGCTTTTGTTGTTGCTTAGGTGACGAGATATGGAATTGAGAGCGGTATTCCACAAACTTGTTGATCATCGGCCTAGCTGATCCTGGGAAGGATCCTTGTGCCTATCATCGATCGCCTCACAAGTCTCCCGCTCATCTATGAGTTTCTCGGGGAGCTTGGAGTAGTCTTTTTCCGCCTCAATGAGTAGCCCAATGAAGTCTCGGCAGGCAAAGGTTGTTGATAGACTCTGCGTCAAAAGTGACCTCTGGCCCTATGCCTTGAGAAATTATCTCTTTGAAGATCTGAATGGTCTCCTCGCTTTTCTTAAAGTAAAGGAAGGATTAAGTAACCTTGGCGACATGTTAAGAACGATTCGCTCCATTTGGTGCATCGCGTCCGGGCTTCTTCCTTTACTTTGTCAATCTTTTCCAGACAAATTCTAGCTGATCCACCCGGTAGTTCGAGTGGACATAATTTTGTTGAGGGCCCCGGATGGCCAAGACGCCGAACTTAACTAGATCTTCGACTACAAATCGAACATTTGTTGGAAGCTCTCGTGTCTTTGTAGTCTAGCATGTTCCAGCTCTTCTGATATGGGCCTCGCAACGCTTAGAGCTCTTTATTCGCCTTATTGATGTTCAAATACAAGTTAGAGAACTCGGCGATTACTTTTTCACTGTCTTTGATGATTTGGCTCCTCCAAGCGGAAATGGCCATACCCTGCTCGCCGATTTTTGCGTACTCATTAATTTTCTCCTGGCTGAGAAGCTCAGAAGTCTCGGCGGCAGTTGTGGGAGGCGCACTACCCATCTTCTGTAAGGCTTGGAGTAGATATTTGTTTTGCTCTTTCAATTGCCTTTTCTCTTCTTTTGTCTTTTGAAGCTTCTTGCAGAGGGCGTCAACTGCAGAAAGGGCTTCCCCCTGAAGGCTTTCAGAAGATGTCCCCATTGTGACTTGGGTCACAGTAAAATCTGTCGGAGACAGATCTTTTTCTCCTTGAGGGGATTGGGATACACGATCTCCATAACCCTCTCTCCCGCAACACTTTGAGAGAAGCATGTGACGGGCTTCTGCTTCTTTTCCCCCTTAGATGGGATTACAGAAAAGTCCATCGGAGTGATGGGAACTTTCCTTTTTTGCTGACTTAGCTGCTGGGAGATCCAGGCTGGACCTATGGGAGAAGGGCCGGAAATGGAAAAGGGGGCAGCTACAGTAGTGGAGGGGAAAATGTGGAGACACGTGGAGGCGGCATGGAGAGAATAGCCGAAGAAGTGCCCATGGGAGGAAGGGAAACTGCAGCTGCGGAAGACATAGGAAGGGAAGGGAGCTCAGAGATGAGGGAAGAAATGGAGGAGGAAAGATCGGCGAGGGAAGAGAAGATAGACGAAGAGGCGGGGGGAACAGTAGAAGAAGGGGGAGAGGACACGACCAAAGGGATGGTCGCTTGAGTCACTCGAGGAGGGGAAGGAAGAGAAGAGGAAGGGACAGAAAGGACCTCGGTTGTTGTAGAAATGCCGACATCCTGAGTGGATGGGCCTATTGGAACATCCTCTTCTACTTCTTTCTCTGGCGAAGCCAGAGTTATAACCTGTTCGGGTGCCGTGGAAGGAGGACTTGCTGGAGCTTCTTCCTGAGTGGCGTTGGATTCACCTTCTACGCCTTTGCCCTTGCCTTTAGGCTGTTGTTTGGATCGAGGAGGTGCGTTACCCAATGGGGAGGTTGTGAAATCAACCCCGAGGTAGATTAACCCATTCATCCGGCACCAATGCTCTGTTCTGCGCAGAGTCTCCTTAACCCTCTCCTCAATCGTCTGAGGTGCCTTAGTTCTATCAATAGCTGGAAAAGGCCAATTGTCCCCATCCGTGTTAGTATATACTTGGTCTATTTCATCTTCCGTAGTCTGGAAGCCTTTGGGGACAATTGCTACCCCATATTGGATGATTTCTGCCAAGGCTAAGTGAGAATGATCCTTTCTCCTGAGCTCAACCTCATGGATGATGTCGATGTAGATGTCCTCGATCTGGGGACGTGGATTGGATCAAGTTTCGCCCTTGGCAGAAAATTCCTTGGGTCGAAGGTAGGCCTAGCCGGGAAATCATGTCTCAAATTAAGCAGCTCCAGCTCTGCGAACATGTCCTTTGCCTTGTGGTGGGTAAGGCATGTATATCGGCCTACTGTGAGGGGGAAAGGAGTTCCACCCTTCTTTCTTTTGAGGCACTTCTCGTGATATGTGATCAGCTGTCTTGATAGCTCTAGCAAAATCAGCTTAGGCCTAGCATACCTCGGCAGTCTGGTCGGCTCTCCCAAGAAGTTGGCTGCCCTCAGATAGGTGAATGTGGGAAACTGGGTGAACAAGGCCCCCCATTTCTCAGTAGCTGCCACTATGCTTTTGGTCGTGCGACCGTAAGTCATATTCGGCCTCAACAGGCAGATGATGTGATAGAAAAACACATCATTAATCTTTGTGAACTGAGAGATGCTATTCTCCAGCCTCAATTCTGGGTAGTACTCATATATTTTGACCGGGCCAAACTCCACTTCGCATCAGGCCTGGGTAGTCTCTCTCTGATGCTGCAGCGTAGACAACATAGGAGTTCATATAGAATCTTCCCGTTGTAAGAAATTGTTGAAGCTGTTCAGAGATTGTGCTGCTTATTATTTCTCCCCAGCAAAAGCGCTGATCGGGCACGTTCTTGTTCATGGTCTCTAAGTATCGCAACATCCATTTATGGAAAAAGTGGGCATCAGGAAGCCCAAAACTCTGCTCAGGAATGTGATAGTGTCGCTGAGCTCCTCTGAGAAGTCACTGCGGTGGATGGTTTGAGGCCATCGGGTCACCACCTTTTTATTTTTCAAATAGACCTCATTCATCAGCTGCATACACTGATCTTCGTTATCATCCCAGGCCTTAATACAATCCTCTCGGCTGACGGCCACAAAGTGCCGGTGATGAGGGATGCCGAGTATTATTTCGAAGTGGCGGGCAGTGAGGTTAATGATGACCTCGCCCTTGTCATTCACGACACACCTTGTGTCCTTGTTGTAGCACCGGGTGATCACCATCATGAATTCATTGTTGATGGTGCTGACTGGGATTCCCCCAGCGAAGTGTAGGGCACTCGCCATCGCCTTTGTCCATCCATGGACTTCTCGTTACCTTCTGAGTTCTGACCCAGAATTCCTCCATATCAATGTGACCCAACTCTGAGTCCCTGATATCTAGGTCGCATTCGGCCTGGGAGTCAGGCATCCTGACCCTCTGATACTTGTATTTCATCTCTTCTTCTGTAAGTTTGGCCTTGCCTTTGGATTTGGTAGGTCTCCTGCTTGATGTAGACATATGTTCTTTTGAGCTTAGTTGCTGATCTGCACGAAGAAGAAGCGAGACCCAATCCAAAAAGGTTGTATTAGCCATTTGACCTTCCATTGAAATGTTAATAGAAGAAAGAGTTAGTGATTTTGAGGCTCAGGGCGCAGGGCGCATGAAAGCTGCAGCTTACAGGGCTAAATAGGTAAGGCGCACAGAAAAGAGATGTTGCAAAGGTTAAATCAGCGCCAAAGGTTTTAAAGGGCGCATGGAGATTTGGTGTTACATAGAGACAGGATGCGCCACAGGCGCATAAATCGTTCATGTTGCATGGGAAATGGGCGCGCCAAAGGCGCATGTACCTTTTGTGTAACATGAACTTTTCATGCGCCAAAGGCAGCTTGGTGCGGCGCATGGAGGGTTTACATGACATGAATGTTTTTGTGACGAGGAAAGCGCCTGCGCTTTTATAACTTCATACTTGGCGCAGATTAAGCTGGTGTTGCGCAGATGCGGGGTGCGCCAAAGGGGCGCATGTTTATGCGATGCAACAAGGAAGGTTGGTGCGCCAAAGAGGGCGCAAGGCTAGCGCTTGCAGCATGTGAAGGAGGCGCGCCTTGGGGGCGCAAAAGTTTTTGATGCAACAGGCGGGATGGGTGCGCCATTGGCGCGGATTTTATTCATGTTACGAGGGGGACAGATGTGCCAAAGGCAATCAACTTTTTTGATGTTGCAGGTCGCGCCGATGCGCCAAAGGGAAAAACAGTCTTCTTTTTCTCCATTTCTCTCTCTTCTTTTGCAGGGTTATTTGGGAAATAAAATGGTTTAATCAAAAGGGATTTAAACCATGCTTTTTAGAACAACTTCCCTTACCCAAAGCAGATCTGGAAAGAGGGGAGGAAAATGGAAAGGCAAAGAAAAGGGGGGCTAGATCAATATTTCAATATTTCCAAACTAAAACCAGACCACCAAGCACACAAAGAACCAAAAACGTAAAACGCACGAGAGAGATAAGAACCTCTTACCGGATAAATAGTAAAAACGTGCACACGGGTCCACAACGCGTTGAAAATGACAGGCAGTCTTTGTGAGCTCGAGAGAATAGAAATCACGTGTTTTGCGTCTGGTGACAATGACATTTGTAGGCGCACAAATACATATATATATATATATATATATATGAGTCAGCAATAAATGTGCCACCAACTTTGCAAAGGGCGCATGAAAGTTCATTGTCGACATAGGAAAGCATGCGCCCTTTGGCGCATGAAAGCATCTGCCAGCATGGAACTAAGTGCGCCCTTTGGCGCACCAAAAGTGGTGTCGACATGATATTATGTGCGCCTTTGGCGCACCAAAAAGTGGCGCAACAAAGGGGTTGCTAACACGAAGGCGCATGCGCCTTGGCGCACGCAGGGAAGACTCAACATATCAAGGCACACCAAAAGGTGTGTTGACACAAGAAAATACGTGCCAAAGGTTTTAAAGGGGGCACACCAAAAAGTGATGTTACATAGCAATTCCATGCGCCCAACCAAAAAGACCAAAAATGACTAAGTTCGGAAAACCAGATTTCTCGGAAAAGGGATTTTGCAATGTTCCGAACACAAGGGATCCCTAATGAGGGATCGGGACAAAATTTTCGGTATGGTTATCGGTAAAATTGCCCTTGTCAATTTTACGGGATAACGGAAAGTAATTGGCTATTCTGTACTTTCTTTGTTTCTTTGCACGCACCAAGATTGCATAAATTGTGTTGCTTTGCCACCAAAGGCATACAATATGAAGTCTTTAGAAAGATATGGGTTCATAAGAGTTGGGGCTTACGATATGGCTTCTTTGATAGCCTCAAAACTTTCTTTTCTTTCAACTATCCACTTGAATGTAAATCTCTTCTTCAAATCAACGTTATTGGCTTAACAAGGGCAACAAATTTTGGAGCAAACTCATGGAAAAAATTGATTTTTCCCAAGAAGCATTGAAGAGCCTTCTTGTGGCTTGCAATGGTAGTGCTCTTATTACTTGAACTCTCTCGGGTCAATTTCAATAATTCCTTTGATACAATATGGCCTAGAAGTTTACCTTCATGAGCTAAGAATATGTATTTTTGGGGTTCAATGACACCCCAAAATTCTGTATCTTTAGAACACCTGCCTTAAATGGAAGAGATGATCTGCTGCATTTTTGGAAAACACTGTAATTTCATCTAGATAGATCAACACTATTTTTTTGATCAGCCCCTTGAATGTCATATCCATTTCCCTTTGAAAAGTGGCTTCAGTGTTGGATAATCCAAATGGCATTTTCTTGTAGGCATAGGTGCCCCATTTGGTGGTGAAAGCTGTTTTGAATTGATCATCTTCTTTCACCATGATCTAGTTGTACCCTGAGTAGCCATCTAGAAGGGAGAACCTTTCTGACCTAAACACTACTTGCAAGATCTGCTCCATTAAAGAGAGTGGGTAGTGATCTTTGAGGGAGGCTCTCTTCAATCTCTCGAAGTCAACACACAACCCGATTGCTCCATTTTTCTTCCCGATTTGGGACCACATTCGCAACCTAGCTTAAGTGTTTGATTAGAAATATGATGCTTGCCTCTATCAAACTTGTTCACTCCTTCTTCATCGAGGCTCAATATGTGGGTTGACCGGTCTCTGCTTCTTCCCGATGGGCCGAGCACTGGATCCATTCGATTGTATGTTGTGCTAGTTTTTATTGAACCCTCTTAGGTCTTCATAACTCCAAGCTAACACATCAGGAAATTCTTGGCAAAGTTGTATGAATTCATACCTTTCTTGCTTAGTGGCCATCTTGCCAATTTGAAGTGTTTTGTCTTCTCCAACTGGGATTGACTCTTAATCTTCTCCTTTGATTTAGCCTTCTCTTTTCGAACTGATCATTAGGATTAAAAATGGATTCCGGTGTCACTAAGCCTTTGGGAAGCTTGTTTGTATGCAAACTGTACTATCTCGATTCTGTCTTGTTGTTCTAGTCTGCTCTGGTTTATAGCTAAGAATTCAGCTTCTTCTTATAGAAAGTTAATGATTTGTTGATCATTCTCAAACACCTTCCAACATTTATCATTTTCTGGTATTGCTGGCCTCACAACCACATGGATATGTGGTTGTTATCTGTCTCTTTTGATGCTATCAACCACATCAAACATTACCCCAACCACTGCAAGTCTGTCAGCAGCTTCATTCTCCTTCCTAGGTATGGACACAATCCTGAAGGCCTCAAAATCCTCCATGAGATCCCATACATTACTCTTGTAGTTCTTGAGCAGGTCATTTTTGACAACATTAAGTCTTCTAACATGATTGGTAACCAGTTCACTGTCACCAAACACTTGTAAGTTCTTGATCCCTAGCTTCCTTGCCCAATGAAGACCTTGGACTAAAACCTCATATTCGGTAGTGTTATTTGAGCAAGAAAATTGGAATCTGAAGGCTGAATAATATCTCATGCCTCTGGGGGACACAATCATGGCTCCTCCTCCAGCTCCTTGTCTACTCTTTCAGCCATCAAAGAATAATTGGCATACCTCATTATCATCCTTTCATTCTGGTTTAATCAGGTTAGGAAGAGGGTGGTTCTCTTCATGTAGGTAGTAAACACCTAGCTCAGATTCTTCCATCTCCCTATAGGGGTCAATTGCATGAATTTTGTTGGCCCAATCATCAAGAGTCAATTCTGTCATATATCCCACCTTGGTATTTGCTTCAAAAGTGCTTAGGAGGTCCTCTTGATCAAAAGCTAAGTAGTTGGCGTTGATTGGGCTAGGCACATAGGATTCAATATGATAATCAGCAATAGGTTTAGATCTGATTATGGCCTTCGCTCCATACCTTTTTCTAAAGAGCATATGTGACCAATCAGCAAATAGGTAGCCTCCAATTTTGGCAGTGAAGTCCCTAGATAGACACAAAGCAAAATGTGGTGGCAAGTCTATGATTGACACATTTTACAAAACAGTCACATTAGGAAAACATGTAGAGTGAGACTCATATCCTTGATGATTCCCACAATAGTCACTATTGTCCCATCTAATTGGACTACTCCTCTAGAGATGACCTCATATTAGAGACCCAACTGATCAGCTATTTGTTTGGGCATCACAGAACTACTAGCCCCAGAATCAATCATACAATTGTGAACCAATTTATCTCCAACAATCAATGAGACATAGAAGGGAGGAGGTCTCAGGTTCTTACCTTGTTGTTCTTCATGGTTTCTCCTGGTTGAACTACATTGGCAAGCACTCTCTCTTGCTGGTTAGGGGGTGATTTGAATTTGACCAATTCTGCATGGTAGTCTACAATAGATCCCTCTATCCTGGAATGGCTAGGGACTCCCATAGTGAAATGTTCACACTTTTCCTTTTCATTTTCTCAATAATATTGAATGAGCTATCTTTTTGTTGTCCCTTCCCAGACACATTCCTTTCTTGCACATGGGTTGTTACAACCGGTGCCTGCCTGGGTTTGGAAGGTGGCTTGGGTTGGTTCTGTATGTTTGGAGTTGCACTTGGAACACCAGGACCTTGTGGAGTGATGGAAGGTTGAGGGTTACCTAAATTCAGTGGTTGGCCCTCTCCAATATTTCTCCTTTTGGACCGTGTGTTGGCAGCCACACCTTGAGGAAGGGATTGATTCATCCCACAGAGGTCTTCAGCCTGCCAATTGACAAGCATAGTCTCATTTGGGGGGCCACCTTATTGAGCCCCTTATTGCTGATCTTCCTCTTGGCCAGGTTCTTGTGGCACCATATTGGTTTGCACCATCAAGGCCTGATTTAGAGCACCATTAAAGCATGTTGATTGGTTATGTGGTTGATCGCATGGAAAACACCAATCATATTCTTGTGTCATATTGTTTTGTGCTAGGACCAATGCTCTTGACATTGAAGCTATGTTAGGATCATACGGCCTAAAAGGTCTAGCAGGCTTGGGGTTTTCCTTGGTTCGCTCTATTTTACACTCTCTAAAGGTGGTGGCCTATTCTCAGCACTTGGGGTCTAGCTTGATATTGAGCCCAGGGATGGTATGGCCTGGAACTCGAACTTTTTGTCTTTTGATGGTCACTAGCTCAATCCCAAAGTTAAGTTACTTCATCACTTCTTGAAGATCTTTAGAGGTATTAGATGATGAAGTGGAAGCTTCAAATGAGCTTTGACTCCGGGGGTAGGTATAGGAGCTGATGTAGGCTAGTATCTGGGCTTCCTAACTCGGTGCGAGGGCATGGATGGCATAGGAGTGATTTTTCTAGCTTGAATCAAACGGTTCTCAACCCCTATGGAGAGGCTATAGGCTGCATGTAATGTAGTGCCCCCCATTGACTAAATCATCAGAGAAATATCAGAATTTAAATCCCTAAGAAAGTATAAGAAGGCACCTTCATTAGTGGGATTTACTATTGTTGGAATCCTATCCCAGGTCTGCTAGAATCTGAGGTTGAAGTCTGATTAGCTGCTCATTTGGGGCTCTCTTTATTGTTGTTAGTTTCTCCAAAAAGATAAGTTATCACCTTTTTCCCCAAACGATTGTGAAGAGCCATGCACCGTGCTTCCGATTCTGGATAGAGCCTGCTTCAAGACTCTGAACCATTGTGAAGCTTTCCTTTGAATGAAGAGGTGAGCAACTTGACTGCAATGTCCATCTCATGGATCTCGTGGATTGTACAGACATTTGCAATATCTTGGACATTGTCACTAGGAGAAGTTTTTTTCCCCAGTGAAATATGGGATGCTCTTTAATGCTGCAATCGGAACTGGGTTTTGTGCATTCAAGGTGAGTGGACTACTGCTGGTGAAGTTGACATATGGATTTGGTTGTGTCATTCTGATTGGCCTAAGAATCCTTGCAGACTGAAAGAAAGGCCTTGCAGGTGGAGGTGTTGATAAGGTTCTGCTTGGTGGAGATGGAGACCTCTGAACTCTTCTTCCTCTCCTTTCTCTACCTGGGGATAGACGTAAGTATTCAAATATACCTTCTTTCCTTGCTCTAGACCAGGTTTTTCTCATGAATCTCCCAAGCTTGGGCTACTGAAACCAGTAGATTTGTTTATTTTGGAGTCACCAGATGTACAATTTTAAGGCTTCTTAAAAGCCAGAATCACAAGTGTACATCAATCCCTCTTTGTAATAAGATGGAGACTTCTTAGTCCCACCGAGCATGCCAAAACTGTTAGTGTGAAATCACAAAGCACCCCCAAATGAGCCATCGATCTACTTTTCTAAGGCACTCATCCGTGTGATTGCATAACATTGAAATTTCCCAAGGTGTGGGACCTTGCAAAATGGGAAAGCTCTCCGTAGTTAAAGGTTGGTTCCTTATTCCTCTTTTCAGTGCATATGTGAGAACTTGCGGAGGATCTATTTCTATACCTAATCTAAATTTTACCAAGGAGACAGGGATAAAAGAGTATAAGAAATAAGAAATAACTAAACTACCAAGTGATGCACCAAAGGAATGATGAACACTTATTTTGCTAATAGACACAAACCAATAAAATGCATACAATAAACAAGTATAGATAGTCGGATATATAATAGGAGACCGGATGAAAGCAAAAGAGATAAGAAAGGATCTAAAATTGATCATGGGCGTCTTTTATTGCTCTTCGTAGATCGATACTGATCTATTACAAAGTAGCTAAGAGGCGAAACATAATGCAATTTTTGATGAAAGGCCTGAACCCCACAAATTCCTTTGTTAAGAGGAGAAGGGAGCCTACAAAACAAAGAATGTCCAACCCTTTACAATGAATCCTACCCTCATTTTTATAGATTTGATCAGAGAGAATAAAGAGAGAGAGAGAGAGAAGCAGGAAAAGCATTTCAAAACTCAACCATTGATGTTAATGTGTCTGATAAAATTTGCCCCCAAATCCATCTTTACTACATCAATCCTTCATTCGGCGCCTTGAAGGAAGAGGAAATTACGAAACATATCAAATTTGATTTGGTTGTTGAGGCGAGAAGATCCCACATTGAAATCCCAAAGATTTTTCTCCATTTTTCTTCACCTGTCCTCAAAAATAAAGTCTCGGACCTCCATGGCATGGGTGAGGCCGAGATCTTTCCAATGGCATCAAATTTTCAATATTTTGAGCCCTGAGTCGAAAGATATGCCCCTTTGAAGTTTGCATTGGGTTCGTACAGGATGGCGGGAAAACAACCTGAAAAATGAGTCCCCTTTTGGTATGGGACATGTGGCAGCTAGATTAGAACAAAAATCAGGCCTACGGGTTCGTAATTTATCTTTTTCCCTTTCCTGTGATTCCCGCTTTGGCTTTGACTCAGGCCCAGATGCTGAGTTTTTCCCTGGGTAGAGTTGCGGGCTATTTTGCAACTTTTATCCTTTTGAGATAGTAAGGGGCAAGAAATCAATTTCCCCCCCGACGCCCCACTCTCCCCTGGGACACGTGGTAGTTTAACGCTCATTTAGAAACCTTTTCTCTATTCACCCCTTGAATCAGCGTCATATTAACACTTGGCATTCTCTGCTTACACCTTTATACTTAGCCAATTTTGAAGCTTTTTATGTCTGCCTTTTGACTCTGTTTCCTCTTATGCGGGATCGTGGTCGATCCAATATTTGGCACAAGGGAGAAATATGGATAACAGTTACATCTAAAGGAATTTTAAGAGCATCAAAGCATTCATCTAGCATTCACTCAAGGGATAAGGGATTACATTTTCTGCATGCGCGCATAGGAGGTGAATTTCATTTTGTCATCCACACATCTACTTGCATTGTTATAGCTAGTTATTGCTCACTATCAAGTGCATTTTGCACAAAAGCCTCCTAGGGCATGATTTATACACACATGCACAATAACTACATGGATTCTCGAGATGCATTGCAATGCTCAATCATAAGTTCACTTTGTTGGGTGACCATCAGGGTCAGTCCTACTCCCCATTTGCATCTTTTTCTTTTTAGGATTTGATGTGTTTTGGGGTCTTGCAAGTTATCTCTCTTTACAGGTTACAGGCCAATTCTATAGACATAGTGTGACATACAGGTGACCAACAACAAAGGTTAGCAACCAACTTACAAAGACCAAAAAAATATTTCAAGCTCGTGTGTAAACATAGACTCCCAAAATAATAATTTTGCGCCTAGGCACCCCTAACCCATTCCAAGTGCCCTAGTCCAGGTTCATCCAACATTTGTAGAATTTATCAAGCACATTGCAAAAATTTCTCCTCCTGCTTCACCAGCCTCTTCCATTCCATAACGCTTACGGATTTATTGCGAAATCAACTAAGTCTTCTATTCCCTCTCTTGCACCTAGGATTTCAATTTTCATCAACTTATTGCTTGTGTCGATCTATGATTTATCATTTATTTATCATATGTGACTCTGTAATATATTATGGTTTAGCATAATTCTATTTTTGTTAAATCGGTGGTTTTCCGGCATGATAACATCCTCATTCATTCTTAAGAACCGAGGGCCCATCAAACACTCATGATACTCCTCATTCACTGAATTTTTCTCAATTAGGGCTAATAATCCTCCTTTTCTTGTATCATATTTATGATTTGAAATCCTTTTCAACAACATCGACATCTTGTTTGAACTTCATAATTATTTGAAAAAAACTATAGGTTCATTTTTCATGCTTTACACCACTTCCTTTGAATCATCCTTCTTAGCTTGATCTTCATGATCAGATTCCTTGAGTGTCTTGATTGTTTTAGGATTTTCTTTTGCTTCATTTGCATGGTCACTCTTGTTGATTACTTTGACTGTCTCTACAAGATCAAACTTATTTATTTCCTTGGATGAGCTTGGTTCCTCTTTGGCGACTTCTTGATAAACACCTTCTTGTCTTAAACATTCTTACCCTTTTCAAATGCATTATTCTTTTTTCTTTGTTTGTAAGACTCATAATGATAAAATATTGATATATGACCTGGTTTATGGTAGTTATAGCACACAACATTATTCTTACCTTTTGAATTATATGAGTTGAGATTCCAACTACAATCCATAGCCTTATGACCAAAATCATAGCATGAATAATAGTAGCCATTGAAGGATCTTTCATAACTCCATGAATTTTCATTCCTTGAGAGTATTCTTTCACACTCCTTTACCCTGTGACCAAATTCATTACAAGAATAACAATATCCATTGAAATAATTATCATACCTTGATGCATTAGGTTGTCTAATGGACATTTCTTTCATGTTGTTCTTCATCGATTTTATTTGTAACTTGAGCTAGTAACCTCCTTCTTTAGAAACATCATCTTCTTACATTTATTCTAACCTTTGTTTGTAAGGATCTAACTCTAATTTTAAGGATCTCAACTCATCTTCATACTTGAGGCAAGATTTTTCTTTGACCTCTAGGGATTCTGGCACACTCTTAACTTGGGATTCCAGCACTTTGATAGCTTGAACATGCTCAACCTCCATATAACTGATTTTTCTTGCAATCCATGGATCAAAGACTCTGCAATTTCATACTTCTTTCATAATGTCACTAATGAAGTCTCAACTTCGTATGATTTTTCCATTGTGCTTCTAGGATCTCCTTCAAGTTGTTAAACTTGCTTCATAAAGACCTATCTCTGATACCAATTGTTACAAGCACACTCACTAGGGGGTGAATCAATCATACAAAATATTTTACTTCATTTACCATAACATACATTCATCATTCAAACCATCCATTCAACATTCATAAACAATGTGATCTTATTAAGTGTGTATCAACCATTTACAAGTGCAAGAGACAAGAGAGAACACATGAACACCAGATATATGTGGTAAACCCTCAAGGGAAGAAAACCCACTAAATCTCTACTTATATTATACAAAAAATGGACTTATATGAATATTACACATCACACAATATTTCTTTAGTGAGACACCAAATCCCAAAAGGAACACCAACCCTGCAAGGAGGCTACATCCCCCTAAGATTACCAAGCACAAACTCATCCACCTGAAGATGAAGATCACCTATGGTATATTGCTCAAACAACTAGTTGTGATCACAAGTTCACTCCATGCACCCAAAACCCATTCAAACTTCTTTTTCTCCTTACTTGCTCAAATTTTCTCCTTCATTTGTTGATTAGGTCTAATGACCTTGAACATCTTCTCGCTCTACACTTATCACCTCTTCTTTCACCTTCTCGTAGCTCGCTCACATCCCCATCATCTCAACAGTCTAAATTAGTCATTACAAATCACTTATATGCATGTCTCATCATAACAACAAACACAGTTCAGCCAAGACCATTAACGTTGGTCATGACAACATGAAAAAATCTACACAATCATATAAAATCAAACCAAGAGACCACATAGGTCAGCATAGGCTAAAAAAACACACTTCTCTTCTCGGCCTAAAATAAGGTCTTCTTCCTCCAACAAATGCACTCAACTTCAAGGGTATCTAATAACTTTTTCAAGGAACCAAAATCTCTACACACATCAAGGACATCCTCTAACAACCTTCAACAATCTCATATACATCTGCATCATCCATCATCACTATGAAGCACTCCATTTGACAATCATCTTCAACTAGGTCTTAGCACCTATTATGATAGTCCGAAAGATCAAGCTTGTTCACATCGCAAATCACCTCACCAAGGCACAAGTAGCATGTTGATGGAAAGGTCTTGATGTCTTCTTGCTCACACAACTCTTTTAAATATCCAAATTAAGACATAAGTAACATAAACACTTCAATCTCTGGAACTACTCAAACTAGGTTTTAGGAATCAAGAACCAACCAACTCCTAATCTAGCACCAACACCTTAAACTTCACTTCCAATCTCAACCACCATGTGGAACACTTCAAGGAAAATTCTACCAACATTCTAAAGTACTTACAACCATATGTTACATGGATAAAAACTCACTTGCACATCTGAACCACAAGGCTTCTTGAAATACCTAATAAGGTAATTTAGCCTATTAGAGATAAACCATGAAATCACCTCAAGTGATCAAACCAAAGAATCAAACACATCATGTCAGATGTCAACACACTATCCAAGCTCATACAATGTTTCTACACCATGTAAAACCACACAAAAACTTTCAAACCAAGATGACTGATTTCAGCCCTTCTAGGCCTTAAGCGGTAGACCACCTTTGGTGAAGGGTTTCACCAATTTCTTGCACACAACCTATATAAAACTTACCATGGATAATAAGAACACATCCCAAAATTTCCCCCATATCAATATTTTCATCATGAACCCTGATATGTATGAGTGTTCAAGCAAATTATTGCAAAACAAAGATAAAAGTGTAGTATACCAAATGTGACCTAAAGCATACCACCAATGCTAAAATGAACTAGATCACCAAATCATCAAAATAGAAAATATAGGTCATTTCATGACCAAAAACTTCAAATATTTCATATCACTCTAGAAGAAGGGTTTAACTAGGTGTAGACACAAAATCACGCACTTGGGTACATTTCTAGGTCCTAATCACATATCATTATTCATATGATTCCTAAGCGAGAAGACTAGTAATTGACATCTATCTTTGGCCTCTTTTATGTCTTTCTTATTTCCTCTTTGGTATTGCACACCCCATAGCCTAGTCTAACCTTCATTACTTTATATTTATTGACTCTGGACACCAGCGCCAGCCCGGTCAGACGCCAACACACAGTACCCTCATCCCCTCTGGGTGCCCCCAACCTCTTTGTGTCTTACTCACCTCTTTTGGGCCTCTTTTATATTTTAGGAATCTTGTTTGCTTATGGACTGGCCTTTTAGTTTGTCAATTACGAAATTCAAAAAAGGGAATCATATAAATACAAATTTATGTGACCATAATAAGGGACCAAGCTCTAAGCATCTATTATCATCACCTAAGGTTGCATCCAAAGGCATTCTAAGAGCATTAAAGGCATCCATCTAGCACTCAAAGGGATAAGGGACTGCATTTTCTCCATACACACATGGGAGGGGGAGTTAATTTTTCCATGCACACATCTATCTACATTTCTACATCTAGATATTGATTGTTATCAAGTGCATCTTGGATAAGAGCTTCCTAGGGCATGATTTCTACACACACAAAAGAACTACATGGATTCTGAGATGTAGTGCAAGCACTCGGTCGTAAGTTCACTCTGTCGGGTGACCGTCAAGGTTAGTTTGATTTCCCATTTGCATCTTTCTTTTTATGATTTGATGTAGTTTGGGGTTTCACATGATATCATTTATTTTACAAGTTATAAGAGAATTATGTGATCATCTAGCGACATACAGGGATCAACAAAAAAGTTTAACGATCACCTTGTGACACAAGAAAAATTAGTTTATGAGGTCTTGCACAGTCACAAGCACCTACCAGTGGTCTCTCAGTGCCTAGGCACCATTGCCCCTGATCCAGTGCACCTAGTCCTGGCTCATCCGACAATTGTAAAAGCTTCGAGTGTGGCTACAATAGTATCCTCCTCTTGTTCATCAATTTTCCAATCAATAGCACTTCGGGATTTATTAAGAAATCATCTAAGTATTATATTCCCTCTCTTGCACTTAGGTTTTTAATTTTTATTAACTTATTGCTTGTGTAAAATTTGTGCTTTAGCATTTATTTATCATATGCAACTCTATAATATCTAGGGTTTAGCATAATTTCATTTTTGTTAAATCATTTGGTGAACCCGTCTCATTCGAACACTCTTGGGTCCTCATCTCATAACTTATTTCAATTTCTTAATCTTTTCATCATGGATATCTCCATTCATGATTTCTTGTTATCTAATCTTGATTGTAAAGATAAAATCATTTCTCTCTTTGCTAATACTTAATTCCTTCTACTACTCATCTGGACATAGTATATCAGTCATTCATATATGCATTTTCAACAAAATAGTTTTCCATATGATATAGTGACAATATTTTTGTTTATGAAATGATCTTCCCCTACAATATATGGCTCACATCTATCACATGAGTATTAAGCGGACATAATCAATAATGGATCTGAGCTCAAGCTTTTGTACTTTATATCTCCTTCAAATTATCATCCTTTCCTTAGCTAATGTTATCCCATCATCCATTTCTCTTCATGCATATGATTCTTCTACGTGTCCATGCATAGGAACTATTACTTTACCTATCACATGTCAGGGCCAAAAATATTATTTTTATTGGTTTCAAGTCCCAGTTCAGTACAATTGCTTACTTGGTAGGCCATGGCTTCATTCCATGCATGCAAGTGCAGTGCCTTCTACAGTTCACCGATGTGTTAAATTCTTACATGAAGGCTTTGAACATACCATAGTCGTTGATCATGACCCATTCAAATATTTCCACCTAGACCCACCATTGCATTACCTATCCCAAATTTTGTTACTTATTACATCTTGTTGACAACCAACAACCCACATACTATCATGTCAACTTTTGCCTCCACTCGAAGGAACTATTTGTGCATTGGACACCGTCCCATCCGCTTCATCCTCACCCCCTCCTTCTACTAATGCTATGGTATTTTTTGGGGTTTTTCCATACATTGGACATCATTTCACCTTCCTCATCTTCTCATGAGAAACCTACATTTGTGCTTCCTCCTTTCACATGCACTCTTTTCATGAATAATTCTTATTGGCATCATATTCCATTCGATCCCACTTGCTCTGAAACTATTTATACACATGATGGCTTGGCTCAGATTGATTCACACTAGATGATCTCCTCCCTCCACCTCATTCTCCTCATCTTTATCATGGATATGTTCACATTACTTACTTGCTTATGGCCTCCACATTTTCCATTTATCAATCTTTGTTGCACGCACTTCTCACACTTCTCCACTTACTCTTGGGTAGTCTTGGCTTGACTACATTGGTGGCACTTTAGATCCTAATCATATTGATATCACATTTCCCATGCCTTTTGACCATGTTTCTATTTGCAATGATTCATTTCTTGGCTATACACAAAAATTACTCACTCACTGTATGCACATGGTTGTCCACTACCACCTTTCACTGATGAAGAATATGCAATGGCATGTACAATTTACGCCACAATGGCTCCTTATATGATCAACCACATACTATTTCTTACCAAGTCTCTAACACATCTCCATTTGTCTTGACCATGAAAATGATGATCTCTTAGATGATGTTACTTGATTCTTCTTCACATCATACACTTGAGGGGCATCATGTTTACTCCCCCTAGCATTTTCAGTGTCTTTCATTTCTAATTTCATGCTTTGTGCTTCAAATCTAGTCTTTCTCATACATCTTACACACATTGATATTGATATACACATGACTTGTATCGTCATTACCCTATGATGCACTCTTATGCTACAGCTAGGTTCACACTTGACTACCGAGGAGCATACTACATTCAAGAACCTCACACACTACACTTTACATGCTCCATGCTTCACGATAAATATTTCTAGCATCCTATTCTCATACATCATACTACCCTATGACGATAAATAGTTCCACCATTCATACTCGAATCCTAAGGGTCTAAATCTGAAATGAACCTCACCACATTCACACTCTTTACGCTCTACACTTCATTGATTTATCTATCTATCACACATTTCAAACCATTTCCCGATGACGCACTCTTGTTCTATGGTTCATTCTTGACTGTCGAGGGTATTTTATAAATGAACCTCATCTCATACATCATCACATCCACTCGGGGGCATGTTGCTCCTATCACATTCACATTGCATACCATTCCATCTCATTCATTCACAACATATTACATATCTTGGTTGCACATACTCTTGTTGTTTATACTTGTTACATGTACACTTTGTTTCACATGCTAGACAGATACTTAGTATGTCATTATCTTTCTATATATACACATGCACATTCACTTGGTTTTAGTTGTGAATGCAGACTTTCTACATATCTTTACACGTAACAATGATGTTTGGCACTGTACCTCTTACCAGTCCCACCGAGGCTCCTAGGGGCATCTACATTTCTACTCTTACACATCACAAGTGTTATTGTTTCATTTTATTTACTATTTCATATTCTTACTAGCACACTAATTTATATTGGATACATACACGCTTTGACATACTTTTTATCTTTCTAACATGCTAATGGGTGCTTCATGTGCAACATTTGTTCTTTAGGAACTATTTGTTACCATGGTTGTCTAATAATTTTCTTGCTATTGTTTTCCATTGTATGTTATTGTTGACGGGCTTATGCCCTATGTATTTTATTGTTCATTGCTTATATGTTTTTGGCCACTTTAGCCTTAATTGTCTTGCGAACATTATGAGTGATGTCCCATGTTTGAAACCCACTTTTCAAGGTCTACTTTATTTGCACTATTTCACTTATTTCATTGTCATCTATAGCATGATTTTCACCTTTTTATACTAACACATGTTTCTAGCCACTTTTTTTGTATGTGCCTTGGTTTCTACCATGCACATTCCCTCCCCTTACAGGTATTAGTTTCAAATCATCATCCTGGTCCTCTCCTTTGGGCCACATCCTCCTAGAACATGTCACATGCACCCCAAAACAAGGGGGCATACATTGGGTGAATCAATCACCCCATATAAAACTTAGAGCTTCAAGATACAAAGCCTACACACATAAGAACATAACAAAGTTAGACACATAATGGCCTAGATTCGAACTTGGGTCCTCGGTTTAACACATGTAGACACTAGCACTCAAATACGACATTAGCGCTTAGGTACTCTTGACCTTTCCTGGGTGCCTATGACCAGGGGAAATTACAATTACTTTCTTAAATTAACAATTTTCAGCAATTTAATTTCACATAGCAATTTTCACAAGATAGAACAATCCTCCAAGTAATCAAAATGCATTCTATTCTTATTTTTATATTTCCTTGGATCGAACTGGAACAACATGGAACAAAAGCAGATCACACCATCTACAATGGTGTATAAATTTGGGAAGTAGTCATGGATGGAGAATAACACTAGACCTTTCTCCCCAACACTCTTTTGTCATGGCATGAGATCGCCAAAAAATCTTGTACTTTGCGTGAGATCACCCAAAAAACTAGTTTTTGGCGTGAGATCATCCAAAAAAACTCTCTTGGCATGAGATCACCCAAAAACTCACTCTTGACATGAGATTGCCCAAAAAAAATGCTCTTCTACAAAAAAAAATCGGGAAATTTTCTATCCCTTTCACTCTTTATGAATCAGGTGCACAATTTCCTTTTTACGACTTTTTTTCACATTTACATACTTTTACATGCTTTTATAGATTTTTCATAACACATGACTTTGACTACTATTTCCTCTCTTTAACACAATTTTGCAGGTCCTTCCTTAATACACAACAAGAAGCAACCCCACATCAGCAAGCACAAGTGACAACAACAACAAGTACAACATGACATGACACATACGCTTCACCCCTAGGGTCACTTCCTCTTCTTTAGCTTCCATGCTTCATTTTTATCACTCCATGTTTTTTCTTATCTCTTCGGCATGTTTTCACCATCAATCTACATGGTTATCAGGTATGCATCTCTTATCTACTTTATGTTATTGAGTATTCACTCAACAACATAAAGTGGGGGAAAATGTAGACACAAAATCACACACTTGGGTACATTTCTAGGTCCTAATCACATACCACTATTCATATGATTCCTAAGCAAGAAAACTAGTAATTGACATCTATCTTTGGCCTCTTTTCTTTTGTCTTTCTTGTTTCTTTTTTGTTCTTACACACCCCACATCCCAATCTGATCTTCATTACTTTATCTTTCTTGACTCTGACACCAATGCCCAGGGGCCCTCATCCCCTCTAGGTGCCCCAACCTCTTTGTATCTTACTCACCTCTTTTGGGCCTCTTTTATCTTTTGGCATCTTGTTTTCTTATGGGTTGGTCTTTTAGTTTTCAATTATGAAATTTAAACAAGGGAATAATATAAATACAAAGCTATGTGACCATAATAAGGACCAAGCTCTAAGCATCTATTATCATCACCTAAGTTGCATCAAAGGCATCCATCTAACACCCATACAAGGGACAAGGGACTAGATTTTCTCGCATACACGCATAGGAGCGGAAGTTCATTTTTCCATCCACATATCTATCTACATTACTACATCTAGTTATTTCTCGTTATCAAGTGCATCTTGCACAAGATATCCCTAGGGCACGATTTCTACACACACACACAAGAACTACATGGAGTTCGAGATGTACTACAACACTCGGTTGTAAAGTTCACTTTTTCGGTGACTAGTCGGGGTCAATTTGCCTCCCTATTTCCATATTTATTTTTAGGATTTCATGTAGTTTAGGTTTTTGTAGGATATCATTTATTTTTCAAATTACGAGATGAATTCTATGATCATTCAATGACATACAGGATTAACAAAAATGTTATCAACCACCTTGTAGCATCGAAAAAATTAGTTTTCAAGGTCTTGCGTAGTCACAAGAACTTACCAATGGTCTCGACACCTCGCCTAGTCCATACGCCCTAGTCCCACTCATCCAATAATTACAAAATTTTATGAGTGCGGTTGTAGCATTCTCCTCCTCTTGTTCATCAATTTTCTAGTCCAAAACACTTCGGGATTTATTATGAAATTAGATAAGTCTTGTATTTCATCTCTTACACTTAGGGTTTTAATTTTCATCAACTCATTACTTGCGTCAAACTCATGTTTTAGCATTTATTCATCATATGTGACTCTACAATATCTAGGGTTTAGCATAATTTCCATTTTTGTTAAATCACTAGAGTTTCAAACCTACTTAGCTTCTTAGCAATGGTTCATAAATATTTGATGAAAAAATCAATCGAAAAAAATCTTGACTTAATGCCTAAACATTCCCCAAAGTCTTAGGTTCCTATCTGGACCTCACACGTGTGGGTGAATATTCAATGTTCACCATCGAGCTGATTTTTCCCTTCTTAAGAACTCAATATGACCAAAGATCAATTTTCTTCACAACCTTGACCTAATTTATTTCCCAAAGCACCATAGAAACCTTTTCCAATATTTCCAACTCTCATCCATTCCTAACCTCTAAATCTCTCCATACACTAAGACTTACCCTATCTTTCCTTACCTTGTCTTGTAGTCCTACTTCAAAATGACCTTCATCATGCACTATATACCTAAAAACTGATTTGATACACCTTCTACACATGTTGTACAACCTCAACATACATCCCACATGTTTGTCTTGACTTTATTTTCTTCACTCTTCAATCTAGCATGCCATCCCGTTTGAGCTAGATCTAAGAATATGCCTAAAATGACTTGACTTAACACACGACTCTCATAATTTGACCTTGTTGACCTATTACATACTCATTAACACTTATGACACATCATACTAAGCATGTTAGATCTCATGAGAACTGATGACCAACTTTGAATCTTCATACCATGACCATGTAAGCTAGAACCATGCATGCTTTGACCAAGACACCATCTAGACATCAAGATTGGACACTTCAAATCAACATTCAACATTTATAATGATCTGAAACCTCATGGAGACACCTCTACTCCCTTTTCCATCAATGACATTTGACATCAATGGAAACTTTATAGACACAGTGCCCAACAATACCATGGTCCTAACTATTATGTACAATTTTGACCATGTTTGAATTCTACCACAATTCAATATTTGTGATATTTTCCGAGGATCTGAACCTTGTAATAATATGTTCATGTGTATTATAATTTTTATCTTTAGAAATACTCTATTAAATGGCTTATCTTTCAAGAAAAATGTGATAAAACATTTGAACGTGTCTCAAAGGAATAGATGTGTACCCATATACTATATGTTTGATAATTTGTAGAAGTAAATTAAAGGTTGAAGTGGTGGCCACTATTGATAATTTACTTTTTTTAGTTAAAAATTACAAATACTATAATGAATTATTTTTATACAAATTAAAAAGTTCTTATTTAAATTTTTAAAAAATAAAACTAAAACTAACACTAATTTTTTTGTTTTCCCTTTTACCAAGGTTGGGTTTCATACTCAAAGTGTGTCTTGGCCTTCTTAGAACCTCTCCTCCCTTAAACGAGGCAGCGTCTCTTCATAACATAAGCGAATAAACAAATTATTTGTGACTATTAACGGCGGTGGCCAAATAAAATTACCTTTGATACAAACAACCTCTAGTTCTCATAAGTTGTTGAATCCCTTTTGTTTACACATAGTGACATGCCCTCTTCTCACTACATATGCAAAACATTTTCCTAAGTCTAAAATGGGTGCCATCAAAATTTTAAGACCCCTCACCAAAATCCAACTTGGATTTTTCTAGTGAATTTGTAAAAATGGATTTCGTTTTGATGCTAAGATGAGAAAAATGCATATAGTGATGCATGTGAATAATTTATCTAAGAAAATACATGTTAGGGATGGTTACTGAGGAGTGACCACAAAAAGATGCATATGCGTTGGTTGTATGGAATTCCAAAGAAGTAGGCATTTGCAAGTGCATAAGATTCATCTATACAAAATCACTAGACAAAAGACATCTGCATATACAGATGCCCATCTACATATGTAACTAGGCATCTACGCATGTAGATGCCTATCTCGCATATGAAACCAGTGGTCTGCACATGTAAACACCCATCTACATATACTACTAGATGACTACATATACGAAACTGGATGCATGGAAATTTGAGCGTATGTTCATGTAGTTTCTCGGTTGCATATGTAGATGAGAATCTGCGTGTACATATGCATGTCTACACATGTAACCAGTGTCTTCTGTGTAGAAACATAATTATTTATGTAATTAGGTGTTTGTGCATGTAACCATCTGTTGCATACGAAAGGAATCTATATGCGAGCATCATTTTGTTGGTCTCAATACATGTAACCACCTACTTGCATGTACCACCCGATGTCATGTGCCCTCCATCACCTCTAAGCTCCAATTTCATACAACTATCATACAAGCTCCATAGTCCATACATCCGAATTCCAAAAATGGCATGTAATTCAAAGTCCTCTCAATCTCAAGTTCAACCCAAAATTCAATTTTGAAACCTTATGTGCTCGTAAATTGCCACATTGCTCAAACTAAAGAACACATTCAGTGATTAGGTAGATAAATGTTATTTTTGAGGGATAATTTACATGCCTCAATATCACATTGATACTAGTTTGCTACAATTTATTTTATCCAATTATGAAAAATCCACATGTGTCTTCACAACCATGTTGCCATCACAAGAATCTTCTTTTGGAACATCTCCAAAATATATCCACCGCTTAACAGGCTTCCACACACGAGATGTTAACCATGTGATAAAAATTCCTTACTCTCGACTCGAGACAAAAATCATTTGGAGTCCTTGTTGGAGCTCAAAATTGCACCTTGCCCCAAGTCATAAACAACCTAGGATTTTGAGGAAACATGGGATTTTCTCCAAGTTGTGGGACCTTGCAAACTGAGATAGACCTCCAAAGAAGGATGGTTCTATTATCCATATTTTTCCCCCTTGAAAAATTGGATCACCCATGACCCCGTGCAGAAAGAAATCCAAAAAAACGGTATCGTCGAACGAGCATGTGTTTCAAATCCAACAGACAAGTAAGGAGGAACTCAGGTAGGCTATAAAATGGAATAGCAGGTTTGGGGAAGGAATTCAAGTAGTGTCAAAGAACCAAAGGCTCAAAGGAAAGAAATGGAGAAGATTCAAAGTCTTTGAGCTTCACAAATGGTTCAAAACGGGCCCAAAAATGACTAAGTATGGAGGAGACAACGCAGAAGTTGCCAAGTGTCCAAATGGCGCACCTCCAAAGATTAAATCCAAAGGGGCAGACTCAAACTTGTGCCAACCCTCCACATAGAAAATGGTCAACAGAGGTAAAAAAGGAGAGTGTGCCCAAAATTACTAAGTATAGAGTGCAGGCGGAAGGCGCCACGTGTCTTAACGATGCTCCTTCAAAGGTAAAATCCTGAGCGGGTTTTCAAATGAGCGTGGGCCTTCCACGTGTCTCAGAGTCCAAAAAGGGATAGAATCGAGGTTGAATAGTCAAGGTAGAGGCAAGCCGGGGAAGGAGCCAAGTTTCAACACAGTGTTATTTCATAGGTAAAATTTTGGGCGGGTTTCCAAACAAGCGTCAGCCGCCACGTGTCCAGGGTCAAACTTTGGCCTGCCAAGCAAAGAGACTCAAGAAAAATACAAAGAAGCCCAAGGAGCTCATGAAAGCTGCCAAGTGTTAGTCCAAAGTGCAATTTCAAAAGAAAAAGGTAGGGTCGAATCTCTAGGTGCGTGAGGCTGCCACATGGACTGGTATGGAAAACTCTTTAAAATATTGCGCGCCCGCGACCTAAATATTCAAATGGCCATATCTTTTGACTAGAGACTTAGATTTGGGTGGGAGAGGACTTTTTGGAAACGTCTCAACACCCTCTACACCATGGAAACATAAAATATCATTCTTAATAGGATTTGTGGGTGAAAAATGGGAAAATGTCTTCTAGTCCATTAATACAGAGCTCGATTTCTCCAACTACTAGATTTGATTTGATTTGATCCATCGGGGAACCAGACATGACAGATTTGGGGCAGATTTGAGAAAGGCATTGATTGATAGTGGTTGAGATTTCAAAGTAGGATTCAATGCATATCTCTAGGTGGTTGAAGTAGGATTCAAAATTTTCCCTCTTCTCTCTCTTATTCTTCCTATATATTGTAATAAAGGGGCATATTCAAAAGGTTGGTCATTATTTCTCCACTGCCCCTCCTCTCTCTTTCTTCCTTAGGGTAGAACGCAAAGTCTAAGCCTCCTCCCATGGCTTTGTAATGGTGTTTTCTTGCCTCTTTCCCACTGATGATGTACTATGTAACATTTTGGAGCAATAGAATTTGTTTCGTGATGCATTTATCCATCCTTGGCTTATTTTTTTGTCTCTTCTTACCTCTCATCATTGCAGGGTATTTTGTGCATACTCTGATGTTTGTTGCAGGTCCTAGGAGCTATGCTTAATGGGTTTCAAAGTGGTGTCTGTGTGAAATCTATCTTTGGTCTGTGGTGCATCTTGTCCACCCTCTCCTCTAGCTCACCTCTCTCCACTTCAGGTCGATCAGGTTTGTGATTCAACCACTTCCTTTTCTGGTGTATCACCACTTAGTGTAGGCTCTCTCACCCTCTCTCCCCTTGAAATGGTTAGATTAGGATAGAATAGGTTCTACCTGCACTGGAGTAGCTTGTGGCAGGTAGATTAGGAAGTAAGAACTGGCTTTCTCCGGAGGTCCATCTCAAGTTTTGCAAGTCCCACAACTTGAGAGATGGTCCCATGTTGTGCAATCACACCGAATTCCCCACTTCACACCGGGCCATTCGGGGTGCTATGATTCTGCACTAATAGGTTCCTCTACCTAATCTTAATGTTAAAAATACTCCTAACGTTGGAAATTAAGCTATCTAATCCTAAAAATAACATTCTAAGGGACCAAGGTTAGAATGAGATGCATGAAAAGGGAAATCCTAAGCTAAAAGAGATGGTGCTAGCACTAGAAAATGGGGTAAATCACTTTCCACGAGGGGGAGAAAGAGATAAAACATAGGAGAGAGGGCAGAAAAAATGTGCCACGAGATCAAAACCGTGTATTCTCCACTCACCCACGTATTGATAACACAACAAAAGGGGAACTGCGAATCAAGAAATATGCACAACATGCCCAAAATGAACATATAGGGCATAAAATGTGCCACAAAATATATTCTATTGCTTACAATATGCTTAACTTCATTACATTCATGGTAGAAGGTACGGGTACATTACGAGACCAAATTTGAGTTCGGAACTCATGGTAGGTTGGCCACCATTGTGGCATGGTGTCATTACAACAAAAATGCTCTCTTTCAAAATGAAATCAATATATATATCCATGAGAACAAAGAGAAGAGGTAAAAAGAAAGGCACACCCTTTTCAACTTTCAACCACGAATAATCTATATTGAATTCTCTTGCAAAGCACATGGTCACCCTGCAAGGCCATTCCTATACCCATTTTGTCTTGTCGAAGGAGATGGAATCCATACTTTGTTACTTTTGGTGGTTGAGAGTAAGATTTGAACATTTTCGTGCTCGTGACTATTCTCTCTCCCTCTTAATCCATGTTTTCCATTTTTCACCCACTAAACCTCATCAATTTTTTATCTTCTTAGTGTTAACATGAAGAGTGGGACGAGGCTTTCCAATGAGACCAATTTTGTTGATTTTAGAGCTTGGAATCGAAAGATGTGAGCATTTGAATATTTACATGTCATAATGAACATGAGAGTGACACGTGGCAGCCTTTGATTAGCTCAGGATTGCCTTTGTCTACATGTTCATTGATTTATATTTTTCACGTGTTTTTATTTCATTGGTTTGGAGATCGGGCCTTGTCTCTTTATTAGGTATGTTCACTGCAAAGTGTAAGCCAATAAGAAATCTCCATGTTTTTCATAGTTGTCTGTCTTAAGTTATACCAACCTTATCGAGAGCACAAAAAATAGAGCAATGAAAAATATCCATGCTCCTCACAATGTCAAATTGTTCTTAGCCTTTGACGACAACCAAGAAATGTTAGCCAATAAGAAAGCTCCACATATGGCATGTGTTCCTTCTTTGATCATTGATCTTCTACCACCTATCATCCCCTAATTTTGTCATGTTTCCTTTGACCTTCCCCGACTTTGTATGTCCCTCCGTGGGCCCAAAATATTATGGAATGTAGCATTCCATGGGCTTCACGTCCATGGAAGCCAAAATCTTGCCATGTGTCTTGATGTTTGATATTTGATGTTTGTTGTTGAAATTGACGACAAAATGAACATCACATGGCCTTTTAAACATACCCCACAAATTCTTTAAAAATTAGCCTCCCGCAGGTTTTTAAATGCCAACAACAGTGATTTGGTGGTGTGGAATTCGACAGCTTGATTGTTTGAACGTCCCAAGATTATTTTAATTGTGAAGTCCATTTTAAATGAGTTATCCAAATTAATCTTAGGGGTTAATTTGGGATAGTAGTCCCACTTCAGCATACATGTTGAAGGTAATAATATATTTTTTACATTTTTCTTTGTAATATTATCACAATAAGATAATACATGTTTTTTCCTTTTGTGTAGGTATTGTTACCTCCTCTAAATCAAGAAGGGGATAATTTGTGTAAGCTATTTCACACACATTTTTTTAGGCCATTAGTGAACTTTTGCAGGCTAGAATGGTCTTGCAGGGAAGTCAATCTGACATCTTGTATTGGGTTGTTGTCTACATCCTCCATTCTCTAAGTTGCCAAAAAAATATTAGTGTACAAATATATCCAATAGGATAAGACATGATTTTTCATATACTATTTGTAATGAGACTACAACATTTTCATGTTGTAATTATATAATTGCATTATATTATGAATCCTTTCTTGAGTTGCACTCACAAAATACTAATATTACGACTGCACTTGATGAAAAAATGAAAGTAAATTATCTTTCAAATGATGAGAAAGAGGTAACTTTAAATTTTAACTTTAAATTATTGCAAAATAGCTTCATGTATTTATTTGAAAAATAGAGCTAATTTTCAATTTTCTTTTAGAAGAAATCAATTCTATCACATGTAAGAAGACTAAAAGGAATAATAAAAATGATCATTCTAAGCCACAAAGAACTCGATGTTAGTAAAGTACCACACTCAATAATATGAAAGCAATTCACCAAAATAACTTTACAAAAAATTGCAAAAAAATGAGCAAACAATATCATATATTATTATGCAACTCTATGGAGTACAATGAGTAGGGACCTTAGTTATATATGCAAGAAAAAACTATTCAAGGACATAGATCAAGCCATAAATCAAGGAAATAACTAGTCATCAAAGAACTAGTCAAGACCATAGATTTAGGAAATAACTAGTCATCAAAGAACTAGTCAATACCATAGATCAAGGAAAGAACTATACCTAATAACTAGATAATATCTTCCTAATATCTAAATAAGATAAAATAAGTATCCACACATAAGTAGGTGAGGATAAATAAAAGAGAAAGTAAATAAAGTACCTAGGTGAACATGAGATAAGTTAAATACATACTCTAACACCCCCCTCAAGTGAAGCTAGGGGTCCAAAATAGAAGTGGCATATCCACAATATGAGTCCCGTGAAACTAGGCCCGATCAGATACTCATGTACAATATATCCATAAAGAAATCTCAAACCAAAAGTAGGAAAGAATCTTGCTAAGGAAAGAGAAAGAAGAATAAGAAGTAATATGCTCTCATGAACACCCCCCAAGCACAAATTTTGAAACCCCAAGTATGTCACGTAACTCAAGGTAGCAAGGTGATTCAAAAGGATTCATAAATATGTCGACAACCCGTTGTTGAGGCGAGAATGTACTCTAAGAAAAGAACTTCATCCCGAATGTGCTAACAAATGAAGTGTATGTGAATCGTAATGTGTTTGGTCTGCACTGGTGCTCAATGGGGTTGCGAAAATGTGAATTACACTTTGGTTGTCACACCAAAGTACATTCGGTGAATCCTGTGGGAATCTAAACTTTGCCAATAATTGTCGAAGCCATAGAATTTATTAACTCGTTATAATTTTTGCCTTATATTCTACCTGTAAAGATGTAGGTGTAATAGCATGTTTCTTTTTGCATGCCTAAATAAATGGAGAAGAAGCAAGACAAAAAAAGGTAGCCAAAAGTAGAACGCATGTCATCAATAGAACCTGCCCAATATGAATCCCTATAGCCAACCAACTGAGTAGAAACCCTATTTTATTCCAAAGTGGGAAGTTCCCTGCCTGCATAACACAAAATCTATTTAGCAACTCTGTCGCTGACTACTATGAGGAGAATGTGCAAACCGAGATACAAGCCGTACTGCAAATGAAATATCGGGGCACATATCATTCAAGTACAATAGACTTCCAACTAAATGCTTATACAATGTAGTATCACAAAGTGGAGAGGTACGTGTGGAAGTAAGAGTAACCACATACTAAATAGGATATGGGCTTGGCTTGCAATCAGCCATATCAAAACATTGAAGAAGATCATGGGTTTACTTTTGCTAACTCAAATGAATCCATGAATATTTCTTAGAAATTTGTAAACCAAGGAAATAATACAATAACCCAAGATTTTTCATATCAAACTACGTGGAAAGAGCACTCTGAATAGTCTGAATGTGTGAAGAAGAGCTTTCGGTAAGTAACAAATCATCAACATACAAGAAAAGTATCACAATATCATTGCCGACATGTTGGAGATATATTATAGGATTGGAGTGACAACAAACAAAACTAATAGATAGAAGAAAAGAATCCATCTTCTCATACCAAGCCCGAGGGGCCTGCTTAAGACCGTAGAGAGACCTTTGGAGTCTATAAACAAGATAAGAGTCGTAAAAAATCTAGTAGGTTGCTCCATGTATATTTCCTCTTATAAATATCCATGTAAGAAGGCACTCTTCACGTCCATTTGGTATATGAGAACCCCTGTGATGCAGCAATAGCAAGTACAAGGCATACAAAATCTATCTTGGTAACAAGTGTAAAATTCTTAGAGTAATCAATTCCTTTAACTTATGAAAAACCCTTTGCAACAACATGAGCCTTATACTTATCAATGGACCCATTAGCTATGTATTTGGTTCGGTATACCTACTTACACCTGACCATATTTCTTCCTTTAGAAAGACATACCAAATCCCAAGTATTATTCTTCATCAAGGAAGAATAATCAGCTAACATTGCATCATCCTACTCCTATATCCCATGAGCCTATGAAAAATATTATGGATCCCCGAAACTACCTCGACATAAAATTTCAAAACCTCGTAGAAGGTGTATCATGATGCTTGGTGGGTGGAAGATCTTGTATGAAAGACACTGTCTAAGAAACTGTAGTAGGATCCCACTTAGGCATACTTGAAAAAATCTTTGGGAATATGATCCTCTTCGGCATCTATAACTTCTGCAAAAACTTCCTCAAAGAAGGGATCCTCAAGATGACATAAACAAGAAGAAGGCATAGAAGAAGATGAAGAATCGTGAGGAGAGAAGTGCTCATCAAACTTGAACATGTGTTTGAAAAAAACCTCATAAGTATCAGAATCTAAAATTTGATAAGCTCTCATGTCCTCACAATACCCTACAAATATCAAGGGTTTTCTCTTCTTATCCAAGGATTTCCTTTTCTTATTTGGCACAAAGGCCTAAGTATGGCTCCCAAAGACTTGAAAAAATGAGACATCAGGATTAGTTTTCGACCAAGTTTTCTCTGGAGTCAAATTCTCAAGTTCTTTGTGTGGTGTGTGATTCTAAATGTAGTTAGCACAATTAACTACTTCTACCCAGTATATAGGAGGTAAATCTCTAGAATGCATCATGCAGTTAACCTTTTCCTTCAAATTCCAACTCTTCCATTATGTTAAGTCATTGTATTATGGAGTATGAGAATAGAATGTTGATGAATAATTCTATGAGTTGCCAAAAAATCATAAAACTCTTTGTTGAAGTACTCCCCCCCATTATCAGTATGAAGGTTCTCTATTCAACTAGAAGATTTTTTCTTGACCAAAGCCTTAAAGACTTTGAAGTGTGAAAAACCATCACTTTTTTACTTGATAAAATAAACCCAAGTACGCCTAGAGAAATTATAAATAATGGTAAGTGCATACTCAACTCTATTGAAAGAGGGGGTAAGAAAAACCATCAAGTCATTATACACAAGCTCAAGTGGTGAAGAAGGTCTCTTGGATAAATTCTTAAGGAATGGATTTTGGTGTTGTTTCCTAATGCACATCCAGAGAAAACTCCCTCAAGACAAGAAAATATAGGAAGACCATCAACCATACCATGAGTGCTCAACTCCTTCAAATATCTATAATTGAGATGTCTAAATCTCTTGTGCCAAAGCTTACTCTTTGAATTTGCATGAGAAACCAATCTTGTCCCTATAAAGGAAGTTTCATAAAAACCCTCAAAGTGATATAGTCTAGAACCATGATCAACAATACCTTGAGAAACAAGTGAATGAGGCTCTAACAAATTTCGTACTTCTGCCCCATGTGGTGTAAAATTCACTGTTTTTCCTTGACCAAAATGACAAATTTGATATACATAAATCAAATTTATAGTGATGTTAGGAACATATAGTGCATCTTAAATACTACCACCATCAAGGTGTATGTCACCTTTTCCTTAACAGAAAGAAAGGAATATTCTCCAACATCAATTGATAAGAATTCATGTGATGAGAAGTACTAGAATCTATAACCCATCTATTTACAAGTGGTGACTGATATCTCCCAACAACATTAAGTGCTTTGTCATGTTGATTAGAATTAGGTGGAGTGGAGATTTATATTTTGTGTTTATTAATTGTATCATCTAAGGCTTGCATTCACTTTTAACATCTATATTTTTCATGACCACTACCCCCACAAAAAGAGCATGAAATACTAGACTTATTCTTCGATTCGAAGACTCCTTGGGTTTAGAGTTGTTTTCTTTAGGTTTAGGAGCACTTTGAGATGGAGAAGGAGTGAATTTGGATTTGCCTTTTGGTTTTCCCTTGCCCTTAGGATTATATTCTACTAATTCCTTTTGACAGGTGGAACACTCAAGGTTAGACAATTTGGATTCTTCCCTAGTAAGTCTTTCACAAAAGGTTTCTAACTTGGGCATTTAGAATGTGTCACACAAGGCATCCATGCTAGAAAAAAGGTAGAAGAAAAGATTTGGAATGGACATATCAACTTGGATGGAATTAAGTAAACACACTCTTCATTTTTCTTATCTCTTTTACTCCCTTTAATTGTGTCAAAAATGCTTGAACTTAGTAATATAGTTTATAATTAATGGAGAATCTTCAGGATTAAAAGAGGTGATATCGATTTCAAGTTGCATGTCTCTCATGTGATCCACCTTACCAAATAATCCCTCCAATTTCTCCCATATTTTGAAAGGAGAGTCACATTTTTCCAAATGAAATAAAATACAATCAAATACATAAGTTCTTATCAAACCCATACACTCATCAAATTTTCATTGGTACTGAAATTTATCATATTCTCTAGTGAACACTGGTTGTTCTGAAGAAGTTAAATCCCATAATCCTTTGCGTTTAATGATTGTTTCCATTCTTGGTTTCCATGTGTGGTAATTATGTGTTGTTAATGGCTCAATTTGATCTAGTGCAAAAGTAGATAAAGACGTCATTCTCAAAATCACCAAAAAGTACAAGAATCAAACAATACAACAATACCCCTAGATTTCATAGTTTATAATTGAGTATGTATTACAATATGTCACTTTATAATTTTAGTACATTTATAAAAATAAATAGTGCTAATGGAACAAGCATGAAAAAAAAGCATTTTTGAAAGAAACGTCACTCAAATCTGAGTTATCGATCAAAAGATACAAGCTTTTCAAGTTATTGCTCTATTATTTGCCTTCACCACACAAATTAAATCAAAGGGACTGGAGTTAAGCACCTACTAGTAGGAATCACAAGCTTAAGCCATCATATGACTATACCGTATGACCAAGGGCTAAGGATTTCAGATTGTTCGGACCATTGAAAGAACTCATATGCTAATAAAAATCCACACTCAATAAGATTTACAAAAAAATTTGCAAATAAATTAACATCAATATCATATATTATTATAGAACTCTATGGAGTACAATGAGAAGGGGCTTTGTTTATATAGAAAACAAAATAACTAGTCAAGGCCATTGATAAAGCCATAAATCAAAGAAAGAACTAGTCAAGAACTAGTTATCAAAGAACTAGTCAATGTCATAGATCAAGGAAAGAACTATATCTAACAACTAGATAATATCTTCATAATATTTAAATAAGATAAAATAAACATCCACACATAAGTGGGTGTGGATAAATAAAAGATAAGTTAAATAAATTACCTAGGTGAATATGAGATAAGGTAAATACCTATGTTAACAAAGACAAGCTATAGTTAGAGGTCATCAACCTCCTGAGGATTCTGTAGATTCATACATGGATGTACAATCATCTCCAACTCCAAGTCTAGTTTTGAGACAAAAATACATGAGGAGTTCTATTACACCCCCTCAATTTCAAGTGCTACAAGCAACTTCATCAATTATTCTAGGTATTACTACTATCAGTCTGTCAAGCTATGAATAATGGAACATACATTATTTAAAAAAATATTAATAGAATTATACTTGTTTTTAATCATTACTGCATATTTACAAATTCCTCAGATAGTTTTCATCAAAATTCCCAACATCAACATGAACCAACAGAATTTGCAAGGATTCAACCACGATGGAAAGAACTACACATAAACATTATCTCGAAGGTAGGTACATTATTAGTATTACTTCAAACTTTAAATTTTATGCTAAATTTACTAAACATTGAATTCTTATGTGTTTTTTTCACATTTTATTTTTTTAGTTCCACTTCCCACTTCTAAAACGAAAAATATGCCACCACCACCGCCATAAAGAAATGTTTAGACAAGGGGAAAATGAATATCTTTTCCATCTCAAAGTGGTGGCATGGTTCATCTGACAAGAACAGAGTTTCCAAATTTCTCTTTTGGTGGTCTCCCTAGTGCAATGGGCACCACCATTTTACAACAAATTGATCTTGATGATGATTTCTTGGGTATTGAGAGTGGTACTGGGATCCAACTACTTTTAATCCACATAATATGATTCATGGCTCATAAGTGCCCCAAATAGATCATGTTTTATAAGCATAGACACCTAGTTTGCCATACGACACACCCTCTCCAACACAGATACCAGTACCACCATCTGATGATCAATTAACTACTTTTCTGCTTGCATAATTTGTTGGCAGAGAGTTATTATACTACTATTAATGATGTTGTTATGCAGGATATAGAGACTTTGAAAACATGGGAATTTCGGCCAAATCTTTGATGAAGGAAATAAATGCTCATTTTCACAACCATTCCTAAAGAAATTATTTATTTGATTTAGTTCAAAATGATCTAGCAAAGATAGATGTATTACTGAATCAAGCTCTCTCAGGTGCCATTACAGTAAGTAATGACTATAATGATAATGTTTTAGATGTAATGTTAAATAGGTTAGAAAATTTAAATGGTGAAGCCCAAGCTTACTATAACAAATGGGATAGAGATAAAAATATTGTTTTCATTACAAATGTGGAAAAGATAAAGCTATTGTAAGTTTAACTCTTTCTTTGCAATGAGATTTTAGTTTTACATATTTTAACTTTTTAACTAATAATATTTCTTTGTTCAAATGTAGTCAAAATATGAAAAATTGAAGAATGAAGTACTGGTCTTGGATCTTCATCTGAAGAATGCATGTAAAAGTTTAAATGTTGTTATTTCACTGAAAGGAAAAACTGTGCTTCTTAATAAACATAACAACACACTGAAGAAAATAATTAAGGAGCATGACATGGATCCAAAATATTGTCTAAGTAGAAATCAGATTTGCATCCTAGTTTACTTTCAGTAGGTGATGTGGCCAATCAAGATATGGAAAATATCACTAGTATCAATGCCATAGCTGATGATCTAATTAAATCAAGAGCACTAGTCACAGAAGATACAAGACTAGAGGGAGCATCTTAGAATGAGACTGTATTTCCTTATATTGTATAACTATAATTGTAATACTGAGAATTGAAATGTAAATCTCAAATTTCAATTGAGATATTTTGCACTTTTGTAAATTGTTTTGAAACAATATGAATCGACACTTTATTAATATATATTGTTTTCATAGCATCTCTAGTGTTTTGTTTTTCATAAAAATGTAAAGTATAATATCTGATTTCTATTCATAATTATTGTTTTCATATCTTGTATTGTATAAAAATTATAAGAAATAAGGATACTGAAATTGTTTATTCAAAAACATACATACATTATTACATAAATGTAACAATTTCATATGAATTTTTAGATAGGAATAAATATTTATAAAACATACCTCTTACCAAGCTAAAAGCCTAAAACTCGAAGCAACTAAAACAATCTTTGAGCAAGCCTTTTTTCTTTAGAGACATTTGTATCTATTGTGTTAATAGAGCATCAACTTCCCGGGCCGTATTGAGATCATCTTTGTTTCTAATTATATTAATGATTCCTCTTCTTTTAGCAAGTGAAATCCAAATGGAAAGTGCCCTTTCATAAGGAAATGCATCCACGGGATAATGTGAAACATACAATCTCAAACATGTCTCTAGATTTTTATCCAACCTATTTCAAAGTTTTGATTTAACAAAATATAATGCACTAAAGACCCGTTCATCTTCCACTGATCCCAAAATCATCATTTGGAAAATTTCATATAATAAAAATATTCACTAATATTTTCCTGCAAGACACTGTTGGGATACAATTTTTCCATAGCCTTGTGATAGCTCCATTTTCTATTGGTTCATTTAGATACCAATATTGATCAATCATTGTAAGTCCAAAATGTGTTGATTGAGATGTTAATAAATATTTTTACAAAATTCCTTAATTTCAACTCCATTTATCTACGGACTTCTTGAAATTCTTAATCAGAGCACTCATATATTTGAGAAATAGATTACTTACTAATTCTTCACTATGACCATCAACAATGTTCCAAAATATGGGATTCACTACTCCCATGGCCTCTAATAGATCATCCATTTTAAAACGATCACAAATTTATGCGGATAAGATCTGTGAAATCTTTCTCAATTTCATCATGTATCATAAATAACAATGTCATATAAAACACATGTTACAGAACTTCTTCAATTTCTGCTCCCATCAAATCAACTCTTTTTTGAAAAGTATGCATTGGTATCTCCTTCTCATTAATAATGATACAAAGATAATCCTTAATATTGAATTTTAAATAGCAATTAGGATCCTTAATATCTGTTAATATTTGTCAATTCTCAAATACAGCCCTTTAAAACTATCTTGGGATAGGTATAAAATATCTAAAGTTTGACATACACATTTTCTCAACCGTATGAAATCAACAATATATGGACCTCTCTTGAGCATGTTTACTCAAAAAATTGATTTCCTTCAACATGGGCATAATACCACTTAATGTTAGTAACATTTCCAAATTTGTTAAATAGTACAACAAATATTTTCCTTGTCAACTTCTCTATGATATTTATACATAAAACTGCCAATGATGGATATTCTTCAAAACTCGCTTGCATGTTCATACATGAAAATACACCTCAGTATCAACATATTTAGAAGCTTTTACCATTAGTCACTCCAATTGAAAATTTCTGAACTCTATAAATCTTTTCAGATTTGTTGGACATATATACATGTAAGTCACATATAAGCTCTTCGACTTTTGCAATACTCTTAAATGTGTTAACTATTTTGTATGCAAGATTCATTCTATGTGTCATGCAATGGATTGGAATCATATATGGCGCAAGAATTTGACCATGCATTGCATTCTTGATGCACCATTTGTACCAACACACACCAACTTAGTAGCGATACTATAATCATCCATCCCAGCTTATATCCCTCAAACTTGAAATAAACAACTTGTAAATGTTCTCGGCATTGAAATTTTTATCATTTTATGGACTATTAATAAATGAGGTTTCCTTAGATGGTTCTCAAAAGTATAAACATGAATGAAAACCCATGATGTGTTGTCAACTATTGTGACCTCATCAATAGACAATGAGATAAATTATGCATTTTTTACTTTTTCTTTCAAATCCTCCTTCTCAATCATTGTTAAACATTTTTCCATTTCCTAAGAACTGTTGTCTGACCAATGTGATTATGAAATATTAAGGAATCTAGTATGTTGAAATAAAATTATACAATCCAAAAAATTAGAAATAGGTCTTCCCTTTTTTAGAATGTGGTAAATAGTTGAGAACTATATATTTTTGGCACGTAGATTAGACTGAACAAATTTTCCTAACTAAGTTGTAATTGTTCCTCCTTTCTCAACAAGATTTTGTAGCCATTTCTATTCATTTTCATATTTTGTTTCATATCTTACATGTATGCATTCTTTTGCATTTTTCCATCTTTGTGTTCATTTTATTTGACCATATTTTTGTTTAATTGATACATATATTTTACCATAATATTTCTCAATTGTGTCCAACTTGAGTTGCATATTTTTATCCTTTTCTGAATTTCTAGCTATAAATTATACATTTACATTATGTTGAGTATCGTTACCTTTTAAAGGCTTCACTAGTTCAATGAATGGATACTTCGTTGCCTAGTCAAACTTAAAATACCTTCTAATGGTCCATCTACTTCTCTTTCTTCGTAAATATTTTTGTGATGTATTATCATCTGAAATAAGTGTTTAATCATTATGTGTAGATATATCTTTTGTTTGGTGGAACTTATCATTTGGAATGTCATCTATTCTCTTCCTTTTCGAAGAATTAACAGTAGAATTTCCAATTAAAGTTGGTGTTTGATGACTTAAAATGTCTTCTACTTATTGCATATCGTAATCATGAATGCAATTTCTATCCAATGTCGGCACATAATAAGGATTGTCCTCAAGTGGAGGCATGTCTTACCTTTGTTGCATATCGTAATCATGAATGTTGTCTAATGTAGGCACATAATAAGGATTTTCCTTAAGTGGAAGCATGTCATCATCAATAATATTCTAAGGTCATGACAAGTTATTGTGATTAATTCTTTCATGTGGAATATCTCTATCAATTATTTCTGCATAAAAAGGGTTTTTGAAATTTGTATTATTAAGTATATTATTGCAATTTGTAATTTGAAAATAAATAAGAAGGCTTAATTATTTAGTTAATACATAGTACTTGGTGTGTATGTCGGTTGCATCTGCATGACCCCTTTTTGTGGATGGCTAAAATAAGATAAAAATTCCCTTTTTTATGATTGGCCCACCAGGGCCACCACATTTTGATTATCATCCAAACCTAGGTGAGGCACTTACAATGACCATCCGGATTACAAGGCGGATGTTTACATTATTCAGGTTGGTGTCTTGAATATGCATTCGGGTGTCAATTTTGTGAGCCGGGCGTTTGGGTTATATAGCCAGTGTCTGGAATATACACTCATGCGTTTAGATTATAAGGACGTGCATCTGAAATTATGTAGTTGGGCATCTTAACGGGTGAGGCACTTACGTCTATCCGGATTGCAAGCTAGGTGTTTGCATTGTTCGGGTTAACGTATTGAATATAAATTCGGCATCTTGATTTTGTAGCAGTGTCCGGGTTATATAGCCGGATATCCGGAATATGTAGTCGGGCGTCTAGATTACAAGGCCACACATCTAAAATTATGTAGTTGGGAATCTTAACTAGGTTGTCATGTGTCTAGAGTATGTAGTCACGCGTTTGCGATCGAGCATCTAGACTATGTGGTTAAGCTCGTCCGTTAGGCATCTTTTATGTAAGAGTCTTATGGCATTTGAATTTTGCAGATGCACGGATTTTTTATTAGTATATATTGACGAATGTACTTGATTGGTGTTTCGAGGCGGGGGCATTATAATTTCATAAGTATGAAATTTGTTTTAAACACCAGTGAGCCAACCACAAAAGTAACTTGAATCCTAAAATTTTAAGCGAAATTATGCTCATCAGACGACTCCACAAAATTGCCAAATGCAAATTTCAAAAATGTAAATAGTTGTGAATTAGTAAATATTCGCCACTAAAATTTACCCTAGTGGGTGCATAAAATGAGACAAAAATATTAAAATGATCTTGTGATGTAAGAAGCTCTAGATACAAAATAAATCAAAGCGGGCGATCGTGAAAAGCTTCAATCTTTATCTTTCCATCTCGATCGATGGTCATGGAAAACTTCTTATTTTCTTATTCTAACCTTTGAGAAGTGACATGTCAAAAAAATAATTCAAAAGTCCCAAACAATGTTGGAGTTTGACAAACACCCCTAACTATAAACAAAAAATCTATGATGGTCTTATGATTTATCTAGCTTTGAAATTATGTTTTGAAAAATATTGTAAATTGTTAAAAAAATTATAGTGTCAAAAATTCAAAATGATCAATTTTATCTTTTAAATTATATTAAGATTTCCATCAACAAAAATTCTAAAATTTTCTCATGGATAATTATTTTTTAACATATAAATTAATTACAAATAAATTAATGAAGATAGAAAATTTGAATTAATGTTAACAAAACTAAATTTAATTAAATAATGAAAAACTAAAAAAAAAAACAATATAAGGTAGATTTTTTACAAAAACTGAAAAAAGTAAAGTAAATTACTCCGAATAAAAAAAGGTTTGATTTTAAAGATTATATAGAAACAAAAATTTAAATTTTACTTTAAAAGTTACCCTATTTTGTTTTTAAAAAAACTTACTAAAATACCTTACACTTAATATTCAAAAGGAAAAAAATGTTTAATTTTTAACATCTAAAAATAATTTAAAAATTCTATTGTCTTTTATTTATAATTTATGAAGTAATTTCAATCGAATAAATTCATTGTATAAATATTTTAAATTGTAATCGTAACTACAAAATATATTCTAACATATTATATTTGACTATAATGAATATTTATAATTTGTATTTTTCATTTTCATTTTTCCTAGAGGAGTATGAGAGGCTCGTACTATTTAGTGGGTATGGAGCTTGAATCGCTAAGTGACGGGTCACCACAATCTCTTGTGGAATTGTAGGGTTTGAACCTTCAACGAGAGAGCTTTGAATGCTCTACTACTTGGTTGGACTAACTCATATAGACCCTCTCAATATATACAATTTAATATTATTACTATCAATCATATGTGAGCAATGTGATGTGAACGCCAAAGGGGAAGAGGTATATGAATTAACCGAAATAGGGACCAAAATTATGGTAGAAAGAGAATTTGTATTAATAAAAAAACATAAAGTAAGGTGAGTACAAGGATAAGGGGAATATAGAATGAAATATTGATAGGTAAAGAGGAGGGTAGAAGGAAAAGGAGTAGTGGAAGACATAATAGGCAGTGTGGAAGGGAGTGGAAGGAAAGTGTGATGTTGTTCAAGGGGTGGGGAAGAGTTTAAGAGAATGTAGCCTTGATTCCTTGTTTATGCGGTAGTGTAGTAAAGGTGTTTTGGACAATTTTAATAAGGATACATAAACAGACTTACATATCTTAACTTGCGAGATAAATTCTCTCAATATGCTCATATAATAGCCTTGCCACTTCGAGGGGGCAACCTCCAATACCACTTCGAGGGGGTAACCTCCAAACCATACAATAACACTCCAATACTCAATATCATGATTAACTACAACCTTCTAACCCCTATATATACCATTCTAACCTATGGCCAATACTGAGGCCGACCTCCTAAGCATAATAAATCATAAATGAATGATATAATAAGATAAGGGGATGTGTGCCACATGTCGGCATCTCCATCAATACATATACATCATAACATCCTTTCCCTAGGTGCATAACATTCCTTCCCTCCTTGACATGTTTCATCCCCGAAACATAAGAAGAAACCATGTAATGAGTGTGTTGTAAATTTTTACACACTTTGCACCATGATCGATCATCCATCCATATGTGATCCTGGTAGATGATACATATCTGAACTAATATCCATATTCCATTGCACTACTCTGATTCCATTCGTGACCATAGTTTATCATCCTTGGATTCCATGCATAACCAACATAAGGATTCAATGCATAACCATAATAAGGATTCCATGTATAACCATAATAAGGATAACCATAATAAGGATTCCATGCTTCATAATTGTTGCTCCATTGATCCCCTGTATAAATAAAGTGATTATTCCTCCAATTACCTGTATATCTATATTGGTTGGAAATATGATGTGCCCTGGGATATCTCCATGATTTTTTTCTCTCATGTTGACGTGGATTTCCATATGCTGCAGTTGTAGTATCCTCAACCTTATCAACCTGTTTCTGAACTTTCTTTTCTTCTTCCACCTTTGCATTTGATATTTTCTTTTTCTCTTGAGTAGATGAATCATCATTTCCTTATTTTTCTTCATGTTCCTCTTTTGAATCATCCTTATTCCCTTCTTCTCCATATTCTAAATCATCCTCATGGTCTATATTGACTTTTCTTTGATTTCCATTAAGCCTGATATCCTGTAAAGTGACCTTCTTCTTTTTGTACCAAATCTTCATAAACTTATTTTTCATATTAATATTAATTGTCCCCAATGTCTCTAACCAAGGATACCCAAGAACAATATCCAAACCATCCATATATAAGGAAAAAAATATGAATGTAAAGTATATTTGTCCATAGTAAGTTTTAAATCTTCAAAAACTTGAATATGCTTACCATCCACTTGAGCTTCCTTAATATGTTTTGCTTGTACATGTAGATTTTGAGCTACATCCATATTGATGAAGTTATATTTGCTGCTAGGGTTTATGGAAACAATTACCTTTTTCCTTTGAATACACCCTTCAAACTAAAATATTGAAGCTTCCTTCCTTGGAGATGCACTATCCTGTGTAGCAACTTTATCATCAACATCTTCTTCTTCTTGATGTTGCTTCGCTTTTGCTTCTTCTTATTCTTCTTTTTCTTTTTCTTCTTCTTCTTTTGTTTCCCATCTGTCCATGAAAACTTGTTCCAGTTCCTCCAAAGACCAATTAGACTTTTCCTTTTCTAACTCAAAAAACCAAATCAGTGCAGGGCCACTAATCCACAACTTGAATAACCAAATATCAGATGGTTTAGAGAATTTATCCCTAAATTTGTTCCACCATTCTCTAGCATCAATCCTGCCATCTCCAAAAAAAGCTACCATCCCCATGATCCACAAAACTAGGGTTTTTGGAATAGACCCTTTTTATCAAAACTTATTCTAACCCTTTCGGATAAAGTTCAGCCAAAAATCAGAAATCACAGAACACAAACCCCAATTTAATTTTTGAGAGGTTTCCGAAAATGTAAGAAATTTAGGAAAACTCCTCAAATTGCGGCCTGTGGAGCAAAATAATGAAAACAAATAAAAATGAAATAACTCTGACAAAATAGATCCAAAAATTCTGAAATTTCAGTGGTATCACATTTGAATATATTACCATCAACCCAAAAAAATTATTTCCTAATTCGTCATTATTCAGAAGATATAGACAAAACCATAGAATTAGGGTTTCAACCCTAAAACGGACACAACTTTTGCAAAACAGCTCCAAAAAATCTGAAATTTGGAGGGAAGATCACTTGAACTATGTGTCCACTCCCCACAAAAAATATCTAAAAATTCCAAGTCAATCTCTAGATATAGACGAATCACCAACATTAGGGTTTCATCCCACAAATTGCCCTGGATCACTAATCGATACCACTAGAATTAACTGTTACACCAAAACCTCGAGGCATTAGTGAAATCTGCACATGAGGATCATAACAGGGAATAATTTAAGAGAATGTAGTGTTGATTCCTTGTTTATGCGGCGGTAGTGTAGTAAAGGTGTTTTGGACAATTTAGAACAATGGGCAAAGGAGAAGGGAGAGAATATCCGAAGAGTGGATAATGAAGGAACTATAGAGATAGTTGTGAAGGTAAGACCATGTCTCTCGGTGATACCGATATCAATAGTGATATTAAGCAAAGAAAGACGTAGAGACTTGTGGATAGTTAAATCCCAAGACATTTTGATTAGTAGTTTCCTATGATTTCTCTAGAAATAGGGGGATTGGAATATGGAAAGGGGTGTTGGAATCCCATATTGGGCTAGTATATATATCAAATTCAATGACAAAAAGAATGGCAGATCAGGTGGCGCGGAGGAAGAATCATAAACAATGTCAAAAATATAGTCGGTTGCACCATTGACAAGACCTATATGAACCCATAAATTATCTGTGAGCATGACTTTTTGGTTCCTGCAAAGAAGAACTTTGTGTTGCAACTGATCATCAACTGGATCTCCTGATTCACTATGTCTGGTATTTTGAGGAATGGATTGGGCATTTGGAGAGTTCAATCCTTTCAACATTTGAAGGTTGTGTTCGGTTGAATTTCTCATTTGTTCCAAATAAATGGGGGCTTCCCTGAAGGTAAGGATGTCATGTTGAGTAAGTGCGCGACATGAGAATTTCCCAGTCGTTAAACAGTTGAATAGAATTGTGGATGTTGAGGAGTAGTTCTGAAAGGAAACTTGTGCAGGAGATAAACCTTAGTGGTGGAAGATGTAATTCATGGAGCTTGAAGTACAAAATGATTTCTAGAGGTTGGCGCCATATGAATTGCTAGCATACACAAGAATGTCCAATACAAGTGGAAGTGCCTAAGGTCTCCGACAAGGATGGTAATTGTTTTGCCAAACACAGACATCCTGGAACAGGGAAATACTTGACGGGGTGGTAGTTAATTTTGGCAAGCAAGTTCGATGTGATGAAACTCATTTCATAGTGTTTACGAGGTAAGATTTTTCCTTCCCTCAAGTACCTTGAATTATCATTCGTAATGGAGGAAGGCAATTCTTGCAAGAGAGGAGCTTTAACATAGTGTCAAAAGCCAATTGTATATATATGGCTTGAGAATGCTCCTAATGTCGATGTTATTGAATAAGAAGATATTGCATCTATAGAAACAACTAAACATTACTTTGAGAAATATGTGTCCGAATGGATCCCATGCCGTAGTCAATCACTATGATGTGTTGTAGTGCCCACTCCTCTTCGACACCTATTTTTCTATGATCATGATTATTAGTTGCTTAGTGACATGGACATTGTTATGATATTTTGGATAGCATGTTGTTAGACTGTATGGACATTATGATTATCAGTATATTTTTACTCTTATTATGGATTGTATGGATTCCTAACGAGAAATTGATAGATATTGCAGTACATGTTGATTTAGCGTTGCTTTACTTATATGATGACATCTTGGACTCTTGACAGTGGCGATTATGTTAGACGATTTGACTAACCATGTGTGCATTGATGTTATGGTTTATTAATAATGTGAAGATATTAAGTGATCAATAGTATGTTGTCGAATGCATCTAAGTAGGTATAAATTGCGAGTATGTGAATCACATGGTTTTTGTAAATATGAATTGTGATAAATGGTTATGCATAGATGTAGGGTGATAGTAAATGTTAATGGATATGGTAGAATTGTGATTTTAAATAATTGATTTAGAATAGAATTGTTTAACCATGATAATGATGCAGCTATGTTGTATGATGATGTTATATGATAGATGATATATGTGTTTTGATTTCTTGATGTATTGATATGGCCTTGAGGCCGAAGGTGGTATTGTCTTGATTGTTGCAGGAAACGAGAACAAAAAAACAAAGGAGGGACTAG